>OU696534.1:16151661-16751661 GCA_916048285.2 Bellardia pandia | reverse complement strand
CATGAGTGGGGGTGTTCAGTGTTAGGGCATGTGCTAACTCATCGTCAATCTGCAAGTGGGAATACGCATCTGTTATATCAAGATGACAGAAAAGTTTTGCTCCATTCATTTTATTAAAGAGATGTTCCGGTTTCGGAATTGGGTGTTCGTCCACAATAATTCTAGGATTGACAGTCGGTTTATAATTGCCAGTTATGCGAATTCGACCATCCTTTTTTGAAACGACATGTGTCGTTGAAGCCCATTCTGAAAAGTCGACCCTTTTGTAAAAACCCGATTTTATTTTCTTATCAATCTCAAGAGCATACGCTTCCCTTAGGGCAAATGGTATCTCCCTGGCTTTGGCAAATACGGGTTCAGCATCCTGTTTCAAATGTAGTTTGATAGGTGGAAAATTCAACTTACCGGCAGTATCACTAAAAATTTCTTCAAATTCAACTAGCACTTGTCCTAGTATCTGAGATTCGTGGGGTGATAAACTAGGAGAATCCATTTTGATTGCCTCAACCGGTTCTGATGTAGAAAATAATTTCACAAAATCAATCTGCCCAACAAACTGTGAAATCCACTCTCTGCCGAACAACGAATCAAAATTACCGTCAACAATGTACAAATTAAGTCTGCGGGTTGTAGCGCCCACTTTCACATTCACCACTACACGTCCAATGCAATCAATTCTATGACCAGTATAACTCGTGAATTTTCTATCCGTTGCCAGTAACTTATACTTGCCAGTACACGATTTCAACGTTGCCATACTCATTATGCCGCAAGGTGCACCCGTGTCCAATTCCATGTTCACTTTACCACCATTTATTTCCACTCCGATCACATGTCTACTCGATTCCTTTTTTGTACCAACCTTATTTAACCGTTGAATCACATCACTGTCACCCTCTGTATGTTCCTCTGAGATTTGTGCAGTTTTCGATTTGCATACCTTAGCAATATGACCGGTTTTACCGCATAGATAACATCTGGCATTACGGAATTTACAAAGAGTTCGGGCATGATCTCCACCACAACCGTAACAATTAGAACGATCAGTTTTGGTACCCCTTGCGTTTTCCTTTATAGATGCATGAGCAGTGTTGTACTTCGGTGTATTTCTAATTCTTGTCGTATCGTAGCCTACCTTAAACGTTGACTCTAATAAAGGAACTGAGCCACCCGTCGTATTCTTCATTTCCATGGAAGACATATGTGATGCCTCCAGCCGTTGAGCTATTTCATAGGCGGCGCTAAAATTTTCCGGCTCCTTCGCAATTATATGATCACAAGCAGAGCTCCGAAATCTTCGCTCGAATTCGAGTAGAGAGTGAAACTCGCTCGAATTCGAGCGCGAGTACTCCTGCGAGTGAAAAAAAAAATCGAGTATACTCTATTTTTCTATGCCACTCGAATAAGAGCGCATATGCTTCGCTCGATTTCGAGTGCGAGTAAAATACACTCGAAATCGAGCAGATTATACTCTTGCCGAGTACTCTTTCAGTCTTTCTCATACAGTGGAAAATAGAAACTGTTCGTTTTTGCCAATTTGTGTGTGCGTGTGTAGTAGCAAGTATAGACTATGGTAGGGAAAGGTGACTGACGAGGGAGGACTGGGAGGTCGAGAAGAGAAAAGCAGCAGAATGTATTGTTAGGGACCGGTGGTTTTTGTGTACAAAAATGCTCGCGAAGAAGATTTCTCGAAGATTACGATTCACTGTCATAACGAAAATATTTTCGTGTTTCATTATTTATGTCTTTATTGTTCATTATAATATAGAAAATATAAGTAAACTTTTAAAAATATAATACAACTTTTATTATAAAACAAACTAATTGCTCCGCACACGCGCACTGTATGAGAAAGACTGAAAAAGTAACAAAAACCACACGCAAACACAAGTCAGCAAAGACAAACAGTTTCTATTTTTCCACTCGATTTCACTCTTAAGAGTAAACTCTCACTCTATTTCGAAGATTTTTACTCCCACTCTTAATTTTTAAAAAGGAGTACTCGCGAGTACTCCCACCTAAAACAAACGAGTGGAGAGTAAACTTTTTGTAACACTCGTACTCTTCGAGTACTCTTCTTCGCGAGTGTTTTTCACTCGCGAGTAAAATCGAGTAAATCTGAGCTCTGATCACAAGTACTACGCGATTCTAGGCCAAAGAGAAGTTGTTCGGTCAGCATTCTGTCCAAAAACTCCCCGTACTTGCAATGTGTGGCTGCCTGTCTAAGACGCAATACAAAGTTGGACAACCTGTGACCTGCCGAAACCTTATGCTTTCAGCATATTGATTCTTCTTCTTGTCGAAATGGTTTACCAATGTTGTCCTGATTTCAACAAATGATAGACTTTCTGGTACCTTAGGAATTATCAGCGTTTTAAGCGCATTGTTGAGCTCAGAACCCATATGTACTAAAATGTAGTCCCTGTATTCAGCTTCCGGGATTCGACTCAATTTAAATGCCCATTCGCAACGCGTAAAATAATCATCGACAGACGTATCATCACTTGCCTTGTAAGCCGATATAGAGAGTGGTGTTACTGTCCTTACTGTTGCATCTCGTTGTGAAATACTTGCCGCTGCCACCTGCGCAGTTTGTGTGGCAGACTGCCTTAACGCATTTGCAAATATTTCAGTAATAATCTTCAAATCGTCTGAATCCAGCGGCATCTTGCGCTATCCCACTTCTGACACCACTATTATGTATTTGAAACAACAATATCTTTATTAATAAGTAGTGGTCTTTAATATTCAATACAATGCTTGAGAAGAATATAATAGATACATAAAATAGATCAGTTAATTATTTATATACAGGTTACCAGATTATTACAACTCAACCATAACATAACAAAGATACCAGATTAATACATAACAGATTAGTTACAAATTACCCCTAGTTACTTAAACCAAAATAATAAAATAAGGACAAGTCTAATCTTTATAGATATTATTTAATTGTTTTAAATTATTAAGATATATTATTATTATGTTATTATATATAATAATTAATTATTTTTTTTTTTGTAATTTTTCATTTGAAATAGGAAATCTCCAAGAAACTTATCAAATCGTACATTAATTTGAAATCAGCTTTACAAAACAACGACCTGAAGAATGCCTTTGAAAAGTACCTTAAAAATGTTAAAGTTATTTACGAAAAGCCAGATATACGGGAACCCGATTTTATGCTATACGAAGGTTCCGATGCAATTCTTAATGTGTATCGTGTTAAGCCAGCAGTGTTCGATTTGTTTCTAACCGTCATCATTTTTAGCTACTTATGTTCAGTTTACTTCGTCATTCAATTTTTCCCGAATATGTATCAAGTGATTTGCAAAATGTCCCTAAAATCCCAGGAGTCGTCTCCAATTCACAATAACCATATAGAACGTAATAAAACAAAAAATTACTAGTTTGTGTAAATAGTCAAATTTAAATTATTATATTGATATATATTCAGGTATGTGATGGAAAACGATAACGAGTGACTTTTTGAAGTCCATTTTAAAGTATTTCTAATTAAATTTTTATTTTAAGATTCTCTTTAATAGCAAATTATCTTTATATTTTGTGGGATAAAACTGTTTTAATACAGAAATATTACGAAAAAATTAACTTCTAAAACTCACTCGTTATCGTTTTCCATCACATACCTGATTGAATTTGTTTAAAATTTGCTTTCAAAAAATAAAAATTTTTTTAAACCAATAAGTGTATACAACATAAAATTATTGTTTTATTTCATCATGAAAGTGTATTGTCAGTAGGGTTTGGGGTACGGCAATGTAAACACACTACTTACCATATATTTACATAAAAATAAGAAATTAAATGTGAAAGTGTTTTTCTTAAATTTCATTTTACGATTTTGTAGTTTATACCACCAATAAAGTTTGTTTGATGGTTCGTACTACTACAAATCTTATATATTTTCATTTATTTTGATCATTATTACACACTTTAAAAAAATCTTAAAATTATTGATAAAAAATTAAATTATGTATAATATTTACATACAATATTAACACTATTTAGGCAAACATTCCAAACTTTGTCATTTTAAGAGTTTTCTCGATTTGTTATGAATATGATGATGATTGATGGCTTCTGAAAATGTTATAACAAAATGATATATACAAAACTAAAAATACCAGGTTTGGTTTATGCATATTTACCACATACGAGATACATATCGATGGTCTCATGTAGAAAGGCCCTAACTCGCATATTTGAAACTTTACAGGAGAAGGTAAAAACATAATAGAAACTGTAATATTCAACATGTAACTTTTTTTGTACAACTGCTTATAAAAGCTTTATTTTTTACACTATTGCAATAAATTTTTGTGAGGAGGTGTATTTGCGTTAAATGCATTGGAATCGCCTTTCTACATGAGACCAACGATATACCCTACCTTATATGAGTAGTATATAGTATATAACAGATAGAGGGCTAAAAATGAATATCACAAAAATAGGAAAAGTTGGGAGTATTACGAGTATTAATTAATTATATTACTTACTTAGTAGAAGATAATTAATATTAAATAGAAATATGTTGGTTGATCACACTTTTGTACAATGTAATTTTTGTTTACATTAAAATAGGATATAGGTTGGTATTTTTCTATACAGATAGCAGATAATTTTTCTCGATTATTTTAAATGTTATTCGACCATTTCTGACAGTAGAGTCTTCGTGGCAGTAGAGTCTACGAAATTTGAACGGAATGACGAAATATATGTATGAGGGTATAAAAACATTTGTGTACGTTATATTTGTAATACTCCTTAAAAATAATCCTATTGTAAATATTAAATAATAAATATACATTTTAAAATGTATATTTTAAATGCAGCGTGGTAAAATTTTGTAAGCTGGCCAAAATAGTGTTAACATTGGTTTTAAAGAAAACTTTTTTTAGTTAATAAGATTGCTAAATTATAGTGTCTAACTGCCTGGCTTGATGTAAAATTTTCTTTTGGTGTCCTACTAAAGTAATACCCATATCCGATAATTGTTGAGCTGTTAATCTTGAGATCTAAAAAGAAAAATATGAAGGAATATATAGTTAAAAAAACGTATGCAAAATATGAAAAACGCAATAAAATATTTGAATTTTAGTGATCTAGTATTTTAGAATATTTTAACTTCTACTTTTTACTATACTTTCACAGAGATTGGTGGTGTTTAGTTTCGAGAACTTAATGAAGTGGTCTTGAAATTAAATTATTTTTTTATGAACTCATTTAATAGTTTGCAACACAGCTATTAGTTATAATCGTTTATGTTCTGAAAAACGCAAAACGCTTAAAATGAGGTGTTCTGACAAACGAAAACGCTAAAAATTTGGCGTTTTCAAACCGCTAGTGTATACTGCTGCGATCTGGCTTATTTTATTGAAACTGCACTTTAAACATAAAATGAAATGATGGCACAATTTAAATTTAATATGTTTTCTTTTTACTTAAGCTAAAGCTTGTAACATTTTTCCACGATTTTAATTAAAAAAATGCAATTTAAAAATTTTCTTTGAGTTTGTCCATTGTCTGTTTCAATTGTTTACTTCAACTTGATCTTCGAAAAATAATGTAATGCATTTTAATTTGATATTTATTTATTTGTTTGGCCCCTTTCAGATTAGCCAACTTTATTTGCGCAAGTCTTGTGTTTGTGGGTGTGAGAGGAAAGGTCGGTTGGAAGGGGAAAGAATTGGCGAATTGCTGAGTACAGGGGGCTTATTCTGTATTGCGTTGCGAAAGTCATAGCGATGCGCAAATGAATTGCGATCCGAAAGGTATTAGGTATTCTGTAATACAATGTTTCCACTGTACATGCTTCGCTCTCTATTCATGCTTCACACCCCAATCATGAGCGAAACAACTTGCTTCACCATACAAAAGTTTAGGAGTGAATCAAGTAGATTCATATTGAATCTACTTGCGAAGCACGAAAAATTACACTCTTCTCTAATTTTTATCGCAACTTTATCTGCACTAGCTGTAAAAATTTAATATTATTGTAATCAAAGCAAATTATTTTCTTGTTGCTGGAAGTAAAGAAAGTAAATAATAAGAATGTGTTTTTTTTAATTTCCACTCACTTTTTTTGTCCATTAAAAAAAATTATTTTCCACAAATTGTAAGTTCTGTTTTTTTTTATTCTGTTTGTTTATTAAAAACAACTGTCAAATCGAATCAAGTTTATTAGTCATGTAAACAGCATGACTCATAAACATGTTTCTGAAAGCGAAGCAGGTGATTCAAGTTGTCGTGGAAACATAGTATAAAGCCTTAAACACATTCGAGACAGCAGGCTACACGACTACACGAGTGCAAATGCCGCTGGGTATTTAAGCCGCCCTGTAGCCAGCTACTTAATTATTTTGAAAACGACAGCTACATACTCATCAGCTGATCCCGAAATCTGACGTTTTAATAAAAAATAAATTTGTTCTTCGAATTTTTTAAATAACATATTGGCTGAAGAGAATTTTGTTGATTTTATAGAAGCTATTACTAAAATACAACAAAAAAGTAAATAAAAACATTAAAAATAATAAATCTTAAACAATAAAGCACTTACAAAATTTAATCAAACAAAACAATAAAAATATAAACAGCTGTTGTAGTAATCCAATTATATTTCAGTGGTGCCACTTAAGGCTTTTATTCTTTTAAAGTAGCGTTTTTTATGAAATATGAAAAACATGTACATGATACCAGACATGCTAATAAACTTCACTCATTTGTATTATTATTAATATAATATTATTGATACATTTAACAACTCTTGATGCATAAATAATCATAACATTTTAATTTTGTATTTTGCTTTTTATTTTATTTAATTTGCTTACACATTTTGCTATATGGTCAACACTGTTTTTGTTTTGTCGCCAACAAAAATAGAAATTAGTTTAATTTGACAGCGACGAAAAAATCAGCATGGACAACAACCTGCAGTCGTGTTGCCTGCTGTCGTCAATATAGTCACTTTTATATAAACGTGTGTATTTTATTTTTGACATATTGTAGTCGGTAGCCTGCTGTCTCGAATGTGTTTAAAGCTTAAGACTTTCGCAATCGAAATTCATTTCAACATGTGGCAACACTGTTCCAAAGTAAAGAAATAAACGTCAAATTTATTTGGTTTGTGACATGTTTTACAAGTTAAAATAATTGCTAGTTTTAACTATTAAAAATATACTCGTATACTTTAATTTACAAAAACAAAGCAAAACCAAGAAAAATTGTTATTCGCAAAAATGAATTCTGATGCACTATAGGTATACATACATACAGTGGCTCTATCGCATAATCGGACAAGTGTTTGTATGATATTTACGTTCTCTGAACTAAAACAAATCGTAATAATTTTTATTTATTTTTTGTTTTTATTTGCACTCTACACTCTAATCTTTCCAAATATAAAAAATATCAATATTCTCGATGATAACTGTAAATTTACATAGAAAAACAAAATTAACTCAATTTTTTGCGCTCAACGCATAATCGGACAAAGTAAAACATCAATAATAAAAATACCGTTACTTTACAAATATGCACTTCAAATCTTTTTTTTTGTCACATTTAGTCATAACTTGCATTTATTGGCAGACATTTCTAGTTCTAACAATAGGTAAAAATCTATTAGAAATGGCCCCTAAGGGAAAGCAATCTACTGTCGAAATAAGACAATAGTGAAATTGAATCTTGAAGGTAAAACAGTGAGAGAAATTGCTGAATTAGTTGGAAGAAGCAAGTCTACTGTCCACGACGTTATTAAGAGATTCCGTGATGAGTTTAGGATAGCTAATAAAAGTAGAGAAGGTCAGGGCAAAATATTAACTGATCGTGAAGAGCGTTCTTTGTTGAAGGAAATCAAACAAGATCCGTTTACAACTGCAAAAGAACTAAAAATGTCTTTAAAAAACAGTAGTGGAAAAGATGTTTGTTTAAATACTATTCGTAATACATTGCACAAATATAACTACCATGGTAGAGTTGCCAGAAAAAAGCCATTAATTAGCCCTAAGAATAAAAACAAGAGAATAAAATTTGCTAAAGAGTATTTGCTTAAAACAGAAGATTTTTGGAATAAGATATCTTAAAATACATTTTTGCTGATAGTTTTTATTCGTTAGAAGGTTCTGTTCACTGACGAGAGCAAATTCAATTTGCATGGTTCAGATGGCAAGATGTTTGTGTTTTTCGGTCAACTTTGTTGACCATCTTCAGGGGTTATTTAAAATAAATAAATAAAAAACAAATTTCACTCTGTTGAGTTTGTTGTTGTTACAACAACTATTTTTCAACAACAAACTCAACAGAGTGAAATTTGTTTTTCATTTATTTATTTAAAATAATTTATTTAAATAAAATAAATTAATTTTATTTAATTTTAATTTTATTATTTTTATTTAAAATAATTTTATTTAAAATAAATAAATGAAAAACAAATTTCACTCTGTTGAGTTTGTTGTTGTTACAACAACAATTTTTCAAAAACAAACTCAACAGAGTGAAATTTGTTTTTCATTTATTTATTTTAAATAACCCCTGAAGATGTTGTTACAACAACAATTTTTCAACAACAAACTCAACAGAGTGAAATTTGTTTTCAATTTATTTATTTTAAATAACCCCTGAAGATGGTCAACAAAGTTGACCGAAATATTGGGAATAAAATAAAATAAAAAATTTTTAAAACAAAATATTTTTATATTTTTCATTTCAAAATTTGTTACCTTATGACCTTATGCCGAACAAAATTTACAAACAACAAAACTACAACTTTATACCCTTTGGAAATTTTCATTTGGCTCCTCCCAGTGATGAGTAATAACCTTCGGTGGATCTTTCCTCACTTTAGCACAACTGGAACACGATTTTACCAACCGCTCTATATCAGAGTCAATACCTTTCCAAAAGCAATACTTCCGAGCTAATTGTTTAATTTTTACAACACCAATGTGTGTATGATGTAATTCTTTTAAAACTTCTTCACGTAACTTTGTTGGTATAATAACACGATCACCCTTGAATAAGACGCTTGAATTGAATAATTGCAGTCGAAATTTTCACCTGTTAACAATTCTGCTTTTAATTTTGAAAGTTCTGAGTCAAGATCCGTTTCTTTTGCAATGGTTGTAGCGTTAATTGAAAATGTTGAAATTTGATTAATAGTTTGCTCTTGAATTACTCGTACCTCTTCATCCAAAAAATGTTTAAAATGTGGTGTATCGTTGATTGATGCTCTAGACAAGCAGTCCGCGTTAACGTTGTTTTCGGCTTTACGATGTTCTATTTTATAGTTGCAACCTTGTAGAAAAGAAGCATATCGAAGCAATCTTGCTGAAGTCATAGCTGGTGTCTTAGCATTTTGATGAAATATTCTGGACAGTGGTCGATTATCTGTTAATAACGTAAATTCTCTTCCGTGAAGATACATAAAAAATTTATCAACAGGAAAAATGATTGCTAAGGCCTCCCTGTCGAGTTGACTGTAATTTTGTTCGGCCTTCGTTAATGCTCGAGAAATAAATGAAATAGGACGTTCCTCCCCATCGACTATATGTGACAATACAGCAATACCCGTTGGACTTGCGTCACACGCTAACGTTACCGGTAAGGATTGGTTATAGGGTACCAACACCCTATCCTTCAAAATTTCTTCTTTGAGATTTTTGAAAGCTTTTTCACATTTAGCTGTCCAGTTGAATTTTCTATTTTTCTCTAAAATTTGACGTAGTGGAAAAGTAAGCGTTGACACCTCTGGTATAAGTTTTGAATAGTAGGTTATCATCCCTAGAAATCTTCTCGTATCTTCTATATTTTGTGGTCGTGGCAGATTCACTATCGCTCGTACTTTTTCGGAACATTTCGAAATTTTGTTGTTGCTTATGACATAGCCAAGGTATTTGACTTGCTCCTTAAGGTACTCGCACTTGTACTTGTTGATATGTAAATTGTATTTGTTTAGCCTTTCAAAACACCTTATGAGACGATGTTCGCATTTTTCTAATGTTGACCCATGTATGATGATGTCATCAAAGTATGATATTGTACCTTCGAGTCCTTGTAGAATCTGATCTAGAATACGATTAAACTCACTTGGAGCAGTTTTAATTCCGAAAGAAAGTCTATTCATTTGATACGTACCTCTGTGTGTAGAAATTGTCTGAATTTGTTTGCTGTCATCATCTACCAAAACGTGTAAATACGCTTTATATAAGTCTAGCTTACAGAAATATTTTGCGTTCTTTAGATTGTTGAAAATTTCATCGATTCTTTTTATAGGGTAATGCGCCGCCTCTAGTTGAGGATTTACTGCCACTTTGTAGTCGACACACAACCGAACACTTCCGTCCGGTTTATGAATTACCACCAATGGTGAACCCCAATGGCTGGTATTTTCTTTGGTAATAATACCGTCCTTCTCCAAGCTATCCAGCTCACGTTCAACTTTTTCGCGTAATGCAAAAGGTACCTGTCTTTCCTTCAAAAATACAGGTTTAGCACCATCATGTAATTTTAGACTGCATGTAAAGTCAGGAATACATCCTACTTTTTCTTCAAAAATGCTTGGAAATTGTAGCTGTATATCCGAAATTGAATTAATTTTACCAACATCATTATTTTTATGTTGTTCACGTTGATCGACATCTGATAAATTTATCTTTAAATGACGAATCCATACCCTTCCTAAAAGAGCTGAACGATTTGCAGACACTACATATAGTTCTTCATTTGATGTTCTGTTTTGGTACTTAACGGTTACGTCTGCGACACCCAATGGTACTAATACATCACCCGTATACGATCGAAAAGCTATGTTTGATTTTCTTATTTTTGTATTTATATTTAATTTATTAAATTCGTTTTCCGGTATCAACGTATAACCGGCCCCCGAATCGACTTCGAACTTTTGTTGTTTCCCTTCAATATAAATATTTGTGTAAAATTTTTCGGCATCTTTATTTGGCAACTGCACTGTATTGTTGTCAATATCGATGATTTGGTTTACTCCAAAAAAATTTTTCTCCCGTTGTAACAGTTTCGATTGAATTTGCAGTAGTGTTGTTGTTATTGTTGTTAGGTTTGCTTTCTTTCATTTTGTGTTTTATACAAACTTGCTTAACGTGACCAACTTTACCGCATGATTTACATTTCAGGTTGTTCCTGTTTACTGTACAATCATTTGCCATATGATTGGCACGACCACATCTGAGGCACAACCCTTCTATGCCTAGGTCACTGTAATTGATTCTCGATGATGATTTTGATGTTTTATTTCTGGATATGCTTCGACTTCGATTTCTTCCCCTTTGATTGTTGTGTTGATGACGCACTTGTAGTATATCACTTGTTGAACCCGTTGAATTATTTGAAATGGCCTTGCTGTCTATTTTCGCTGCTTCAAGTGTTTTTGATTTTTCCACAATTTCAGAAAATTCTAATTCTGGCTTTTGTAACAACTGCTCTCGAATATAACCATCACGTAACCCCCTGATGAATTGCGATCTTAGGAAAATATCTGCAATTGACTTCCTGCACTCACACACAAAATCACACTCAGTCGATCTCTTTTGTAATACTGCAACAAAATCTGATATTGACTGGCTTTCATTTTGAAATTCGCACAGAAATTTATGCTGCTCAACCAAAACGTTATTTTTGGGGCAAAAATGCTTTTCCAATTTTAAAACAATTTCATCATATTTTAGGTCGGCCACGCTTTTAGGTGCTACCAATGTTGTTAGTAATGTGTACGTTGATGAGCCCATGTACTGTAACAACAACTTTGCGCACATCTCTTTATCTTGAAAAATTTTCTTTATTTGGAAATGTATTTCCAGGCGCTCCTTATACGTTTTAAACGACTCTGATTTTGGATCAAATGCGTCGAAATTTGAAACTATGTTGACACTATTAGTACCAGCATTTGATGCCTGTTGTTGCACTTGCATTGCCGTCGTCATTCTTGTAATGGCTTCCACCAATGTCTTCACTTGAGCTTCCATTTTGCAAGGTTATGTACAAAAAAGAGTGTTACTTTTATTTAATTATTTATGCTGATTTACAATTTTTTTCTTTTCACCTCGGTCGCCAATTGTTGTATCTTTACATATAAATAATAACACGCGTATATTTAATATTTCAATATATAAATTAATTATTATTTATTTAAAATTCAATATGAATGCTTGTTCAACAAGTAAACGTTAAAAGAGGAATGACAAGTATATTCTATATGCATTTAATAAAAAAGGTACATAAAATATAACGGTTATTAGGAATTGGAGAAGTACTAAAGATATGCAAACATAAAAAAGGATTGCCCTCTAGTAATAATACATTACAGATCCCAAGCACACTTCGGGTGTGGCATAGCTTTGGTTGATCCATAACTGCCTCAAACTTATAGAAACTCCTGCACAGAGCCCAGATCTCAACGTAATTGAACATCTTTGGGAAGAATTAGCTAGAAGAGTATACCAACAACAATTTAACACTTTGAGTCAGCTTAAGGCGGCGTTAATGGAAGCGTGGAACCCCATAGAACCTGAGGTATGCTCCAATTTGGTAAAAATCCATTCCAAAACGTTTACATGCCGTTCTTGAGAACAAAGGATATGCCACAAAGTATTAATTGTTCTCTTTTGTCATTTTTATTATTGATGTTTTACTTTGTCCGATTATGCGTTGAGCGCAAAAAATTGAGTTAATTTTGTTTTTTTATGTAAATTTACAGTTATCATCGAGAATATTGATATTTTTTTATATTTGGAAAGATTAGAGTGTAGAGTGCAAATAAAAATAAAAAATAAATAAAAATTATTACGATTTGTTTTAGTTCAGAGAACGTAAATATCATACAAACACTTGTCCGATTATGCGATGGAACCACTGTATATTTTTCAGCTTTATAAAAAATTTTAGGTTGAATATTTCAAATTGGCGCGTCTTGGTGGTCTTATTGGATGAAATTTAATTAATAAAAGCAAATAATCTATTAGGTACCACAATAATAAGTACTTTGCGAATGCTGTTTTGCCATCGAATGAATTTTGATATTTTTGTCATTGTTTTCGCAATTAAGAATTC
The DNA here is from genome assembly GCA_916048285.2 of Bellardia pandia. Taxonomy (NCBI): domain Eukaryota; kingdom Metazoa; phylum Arthropoda; class Insecta; order Diptera; family Calliphoridae; genus Bellardia; species Bellardia pandia. The sequence goes on along the minus strand of OU696534.1, from coordinate 16,738,551 downwards.
CAACTTCCTTTTCGCATTTCAAATGCGATTAAAAAAGTACTTTTCGAGTAGTATTTATTTTCGCATCGCAATACAGAATAAGCCCCCAGGCTTGTTTGTTCTAGGCAATTCTGTAGCTGCTGTCATTCTTGTCTTGGGATATTAATTTGTTTTTGACGTTCAAAAGAAAATAAATAAGAATGAAAATTATACTTGCGCAATTAAAGTTGCCTAATCTTTACGGTATTTTATGAAAAAATATCTGTTTTTATTATTCGAACATAGGTTCGAAAAAAGGCAAAACGCAAATCGTAGCGATTTTAGAACAGGTCAAAATGTGTTTTGCGTTTTTAAAACTGTATGCGATTTGAAAACGCCAGACCTCAAGCTAAACTGATTTTAGACTACTCAAATATCTACGATTTGAGATCAACTAAAATTATATAAAGGCTTTTAAATAAAGCTCAGCTTAGAGTACATAAAGACCTTTAAATGAAGTTAAGTTTAGACAAAAAAATTAAGACAATTACGAAAATTTTAAAATTATGTAAACTGCGTTAATTTTAATATCTTATATAATAATTATATTGTTGGATTTTGTTTCATAAAGTAAATTCTAATACATTGCGTATTAATTAATTAAAATGGAGTATTGTTCGAAAAACTCAAACTACAACGAATTTCGCCAAATAGAAAAAAATGTATAGCGGTTTATATATACGGTGGAACCAGGTAATAACGAGCTATTTATATACTATTATTATTAGCTTAATCAGTAATAAGTTATTGGCAATTACCATATACATTTTAATATATAGTAATTTCAAAATATTTGGGGAGCTAATTATCAGCTCAAAGGGGGTAAGATTAAACTAGTTTAGTTTTTCTATGAATCTTACCTGCAACGCTGTCACCAAATTAGCTTCTTTGAAATGCTGAGAATATCTAGACATTTTTATATTTTCCAACCACATATCTGTGCTAATAAATATGTTATGGCCCCGTTGACCATCTATAATGTGGGTGCCATCGTTTTCGGGTGAGCTACGTGTTGTCAATAAAGCCTGCGGTTGTCTAGCTAAATTGTCTAATGTAGAAACTATGCTTGCAAATGACGGGCGATGAGTGCGCTGTTTTTGCCAGCAATCTAACATGAGTTGATACAACGCTTCCGGACAATCCATTGGCGCAGGCAAGCGATATCCTTTTTCAATACTCTTAATAACATCCTTTGAATTAAAAAACTTAATTAAACACAAAACTATATATTTAAAATTTATAATATTAAAATAATTACCTGGTTAGACCAATTCCAATAAGGACGTTCGCCATAAGACATAACTTCCCATAAAACGACACCATATGACCAAACGTCAGACGCAGATGTGAATTTTCTAAATGCTATAGCTTCAGGCGCTGTCCAACGTACTGGTATTTTTCCACCCTAAAATAATGTGAGAAATATAGAAATGAAAGTCATTTAAAATTTTAATTTAATTTTACCCTTGTGGTATAAGCATCGCTTGCATTTTCAATTTCTCTTGAAAGACCAAAGTCTGCAATCTTGCATATAAGTTGAGAATTAACGAGCACATTGCGGGCAGCCAAATCACGATGAACATAATTCATGTCACTTAAATAAGCCATGCCACTGGCAATTCCACGCAACATCACTATCAATTGTAAGGTTTGGAATTTTCCGTCATTGACACGTAAAAATGTATCGAGGCTACCATTTTCCATATACTCGGTTATAATCATAACTGGATTTGAGCGTGTCACCACACCTTGTAAATAAATAACATTCGGATGATCAAACTGTCCCATAATAGAAGCTTCTGTTAAAAAGTCACATCTCGCCTTTTCCGATGAACCTACAAATACAATAATTTTATATTAAAAAACAAAACAAAAAAGAACTTATCTAAAGAATCAGCAATGCAATGTTAGTTTAAAAGTTACAATCATTCAAAACTTAAGTACAATTCATGATAATTTTTCTTATAGTACATACTAAACACAGGATTTAAGTTTTTCATTTGAAATCATTATTCACAATATATGTGGGGTCTGATATGACTCCACTGAATAAATTGGGACACAGAAGTTCTAGTTCTTATAAAATATATTTATTAAACAAAAAAAAAAGATCATATTTAGTTTCTTAAAACACTTATTAAATTAAAATAAACAAGACAACCGCACTCGTTGTGTGCCACTCAACAACTGATTTTTATTCCTCTAACACTCCGTCAAATTCCTTTAGGTCGTGTCTACACTCTGTCTTGCATACATGCATAAACCCAGTGTTGCCATCGGCCGTCCTGATGCTGGCTTCGTCCCGAAGCTGGAGTCCACGGTTTCATGTATTCGGTGACGGTGTTGCATTTTCTCGAACCTTCGCCTTCACCCAGTTTTACTACCTCGTATCGGTCGTGGTTTAATTTGGACACTATCTTATATGGGCCTAAGAATTTCGGACGTAACTTCATACCTACTCCATATTGAGTGCGTTTGATTGCGACAAGGTCGCCCACCTTATAATCTGTACCTGGTATTCTCTTTCTGTCAAACGTCTTCTTGTTTTCCGCTTGTATTTTAGTAATATTCCTTCGTGCCTCATCTCTAATTTCATCCCTTTCCTGTTGGAGTTCGGCAATCGATAATTCCTGCAACATTTGATTTAATTGTGGGTCTTCTTTCGTTCGCATCTTAATGCCCGTCATTAACTGGAAAGGTGTGTTCTGTGTACTTCTCGAAGGAGAATTATTTATTACTCGCTGAACTCTTTCAACATACCTATACCAATGGTTGGTCTTCTCAGCACACATTTTGGCTAACATGGGCACGATTACTCGGTTGATTCGCTCTACCTGTCCATTACCTCTAGGGACTCCTGTGGCAATTAGCAAATGCTGAATCCCTTCGCTCTTACAATACTCTTCAAATTCATTGGCGGTAAAAGCAGTACCCCTATCCGTTATTACTCTTTGTGGGTTACCAAATATGGCGGATTGCCTTCTCATCTTTTCGACCACTTCTTTGCTGCCAGTACTCTTGGTTGGGTATAACCAGACAAATTTCGTGAATGCATCGATCACAACGAGGATGTGATTATACATTTTATGTGTAGCCTCCATCGGTCCGACATGATCTAGATGGTAGGTCACGAAAGGCCTGTCCGACTTATCGATCGGGTTGAGCATTCCCTCTTTCTTTCCGGATTTTGCCTCGACTATAATGCACTCTACACAGCTCTTTACCACTGCCTCAGTTTTCTCTTCTAATTTGGGAATATAGAATTCTCTTTCAACTAACTCTCTAGTTTTACGCACTGCGAAGTGTCCTTGGCGGTGAGCCATTTCGATGATCTCTTTTTCCATACTGGTGGGTATGACAATTAGCTCTCTAGCTTGGTCTTTGTATAAAATTCCATACTTCATGTAATAATCGTCATAAGGGCTTTTCTCGAGCACCTTACAAACAGCTTTTATCCACTCTTCCTTTTGCTGAGCCTCTTTTATGCGATGTTGGAGTGAATCCTGAATCACCAAACACGAAACTCGACTCAGCGCATCAACATGCTTCATTCTGGCTCCAGACCGATGTTCAATAGTATAGTCAAATTCTTGAAGGAATAAGGCCCATCTCGATACTCTAACCGGGACATCGTCTTTCCGCATGGTCATGGCAAACGCGTTACAATCGGTAACTATTTTGAACTTTAGTCCCAAAACGTACACCCTCCACTTCTTTAACGCTTCCCACTATTGCCAAAACTTCAAGCTCGTACGATTGGTATTTCTCTTCAGAAGAAGTTGTTTTTCTGCTCATATACTCGATTGGGTGGAGTGTTGAATCCTCAGAGTCTTTCTGCAGGAGTACAGCTCCGTATCCATGCTTACTCGCATCGGCATGAATCTCTGTTTCGGCTTTCGGGTTGTACAGCCTCAAAACCGAATCACTCGACAATGCTGTCCTCAAATGTTGTACGGCTAGTAATTCCACATCACCCATCTTGAAGTTCGCACCCTTTTTGAGCAAGTCCGACAACGGTTTGGCTATCATCGCATACTCTGGTATGAAGCGACGGAAAAATGAGGTCAGCCCCAAAAATCGTTGTACAGCCTTCACGTCGTTAGGTATCGGGAATTTCTTGATAGCCGAGATCTTCTCCTCTGAGGGTGATATAGACGAGTTTTCAATTACATATCCCAAAAACTTAATTTTTCGACGCAGAAATTGACACTTACTCCATTTAAATCTAAGTCCGTTTGACGACGCAACTTCTAAAACTCTGTGCATACCTTCCTTCTCATCACGGGACAATATAACTATGTCGTCCATATAAACGACTATCGTACCGTCTCTGACCAAATCATGGAAAACTGCTGAAATGTATCGGCAAAACACGGCTGGGGAGTTACTAATGCCAAAAGGTACAAATTGGAATTCGTACTGTCCATTGGGCGTAACGAAAGCTGTGTATTTTCTCGACTCTTTCTCTATTGGTACGTGCAGGAACCCATTCTTCAAGTCCAGCGTAATAAATATTTTAGCCTCTTGCAATCTTTGAATGACGTCATCAATCAGGGCCATGGGGAAAATATCTCGAATTATTTTCTCGTTTAAGCGCCTGTAGTCGCAACAAAGTCTCTTAGATCCATCTTTCTTTGATACTAAGACTATTGGTGAAGAATACTCGGAAAAACTAGGTTTAATAACACCCTCTTTCAACCATTCACTCACTTGGTTGTCTATGACCTTCCGATCTGCATACGACGTCCGTCTAGGCCTACTTGCTACAGGAACATCATCTGTCAATATAATTTTCATCTCCACTCTATATGACTCTGGCTTTTGCTGTCGGTAATTCTCTACCGCTTCTCGAATCTCAGTTCGGTAACTCTTACTTAAATGCCCTAAGTCTAACTCTTCTCTCTAGGTATCTGAAATCGAATGGATTATTTCCTCAAACTCACTTTTCAGCTTAGTGATTGGATTAATGTCCAAGGACGGCTTACTGTGTTCACCAAACTCTTCCGGTATTAGAACGGATTCTCCCTCCGGTCGTTTCTCTAAATTGCTATCCGTCTCAAATAAATTAATAGAAGGAACTTTGTTCCTGAAGCGCGCTCCTCTAGCGTCTATTACCAAATCGACCTGATTCAGTATATCGTTGCCGATCACGGCAGAGTGTAATACATCTCCCTCTTTCACTACGTAGAAAACTATATCGAGTTCCACTGCATCTAGCTTGGCGCAAACTTTCAGGCAACCTATTGTCGAGATGCTCTTTCCTCCTATACCAACCAATGTTTTCCTTATAGGTTCCAATGGTGTGTCAGTCAAATTTAAAAGTGTATCGTACCTCAATATGCTAATGTCGCTACCCGTGTCGACTATTGCGGTAATGTCCTTTTTTAAAACGGTGATATCTTTAAATATCCTTCTCGAAGGGGACGGTTCGTCTTCTGCCAAAGTGTGAACGCTGGGATTTTTGCCAACGGCTTCGTTCTCTTTCTTAACGCTGGAACATTCAAAAGATTTATGACCGGATCTCTTACACTTAAAACATTTAATGTCCGCCTTTTTGCAATCCTTAGCAATGTGTCCCTCTTCTCCACATTTAAAACATTTTCTGCTCTCATCTTTCGATTCATGGGAGGACTTCTCGAATTTCGTTTTTCCACTTTTAAAGTTTGATGACTTTTCCGCTACTACCATCTTCTCATAGATTGTTATCTTCTCTTTCAGATCACTTAAAGACTTGGCTTGATACAATATTGCCTTACTTGACAGGCTACCAGGCACTCCCTCTATAAAATACTCGATTACACTGGTTTCATCTAATTTAATGGATTCACCTATCTCCATTATAGAGTACAAGTATTGTCTAAATGTCTCGTCGGTTCTCTTCTTCCGATTCTTGAGTATCCTGTGAACCGATATTGATGACGGCTTAACTCCGAACTCACTGCGCAAAATTGTCTTAACGGCACTCCAATCTCTTACCCCCGATTGACTTCTGAGGAAGGTTTTAGGGGCACCCGTTAACAATTGCTTGGCATAAATATAGCATTGTAACTGATCCCATTTCAGCACCTGAGCACAGTCCTCGAATTCCTCTATCCACATATTTACATCTGTAGCACCTTCGCCCGAAAACTTAGATACGGAATCTTCTACATCTCTTAAGGTAAAACGAGAAAATTCGGCAATTGTCTGTCTCACCCCTGAAGCCGCATCATCAAACTCCGAGCTTTCACCCGCCTCATTAAGAAGACCGAAATGTCGAATTAGCCTTTCCTCTAAGTCAGTCTTTGTCCCGTTTGTATTAATCCCAAATGCCTCTGCCTTTGTCTTTAATTCCTCTACGGTCAAAATCAGTATATCTTTAAGCTCCATTTTATATATTCGTGTGTGATTGTCTTTTACAAATATTCTCTCAAATAATATTTATATATATAAAATATGGTAGGTATAATATAAAGGTACAAATATACTTAAAAATATATGGTATGTACTAATATTCATATAGTAACTCTAATACAAAATAAAAAAATTAATCTTTCCAATATACTGTACTTCTAACGGACAAAACTTTACAAACATTCCTCAGTAACGACTTTAATTAAACGAAACCTTTCACAAAACACTTCTGTCCTGTTGTTCTTTCTACAACAACTCACTCTATGCTGTTGTTTTTCCTCTAACAACTTTGCCCTGTTCTGTTGCCTACTGTACAACAGCCCTACTCTATTCGTATTGTTGTTGTCTTTACAACAACTCACTCTACGTTGTTAAATTCTCTAAAACAACTGTCTCTCTATGTGCTGTTATTTCCTCTGTAACAGCTCTGCTCTGTTCTGTTGCTTCCTCTACAACAACTCAATTCTATGTTGTTAGTTCCTCTAAAACAACTGTCCCTCTATTTACTGTTATTTTTCTCTATAACAGTTCTACTCTGTTCTGTTGCTTTCTCTACAACAATTCAACTCTATGTTGTTAATTCCTCTAAAACAACTGTCCCTCTATTTACTGTTATTTTTCTCTATAACAGTTCTATTCTGTTCTGTTGCTTTCTCTACAACAATTCAACTCTATGTTGTTAATTCCTCTAAAACAACTGTTTCCCTATTTACTGTTACTTTTCTCTGTAACAGCTCTACTCTACATATAACAAAACCTTTTCTAAATACAACAATACAAACATATTTTTTCTTTTCACTTATCTCTATTTATTACAGCTTCTCGACTGCAGCCACTCCTCCAATTGTATGTTGATTTTTTCTCTGCTGACGTTGACACTCAGTTTCACTGCACTTCACTAACGACCTACGGCTTTGATCGTTTTCTTCTTCAAAATCTTAATCAAATGCAATATCGAGCATTATCCACCCTTAACGACCTACGGCTTTGATCGTTTTTCTTCTTCAAACAATTTTTCATCTCTAGGCACAGTCACTTTTATATGTGGACTTCAAACTTTTCCACTAACTCACTTTATCTGTGATCCCGGTTGAGCCCCCAAATGTGGGGTCTGATATGACTCCACTGAATAAATTGGGACACAGAAGTTCTAGTTCTTATAAAATATATTTATTAAACAAAAAAAAGATCATATTCAGTTTCTTAAAACACTTATTAAATTAAAATAAACAAGACAACCGCACTCGTTGTGTGCCACTCAACAACTGATTTTTATTCCTCTAATACTCCGTCAAATTCCCTTAGGTCGTGTCTACACTCTGTCTTGCATACATACATAAACCCAGTGTTGCCATCCTACATATATAATTAAGAAAACTTCAAGATTTTGGTTTCTAGCAGTCAGGTTGAGTAAAAGAGCTTTATACTGAACAGTGTCTTTTCGGATATCGATATATCCGTTGCAACTTTGCAGACTGGAATTGCACGGTGAGGAGGGTGGTGATGAGGCGTTTCGTTGCAAAAATCATTGCCCCTATTGCGGTTCACAACTTTTTTAATAATTTGGTCGTCTTTCATAAATCGGTATTGCCATTCACAACTTAAATGTAGTAGAGTTAATGTAGAGTTAAAGTCGGGTTGACTGACAGACGACCAAACTTAGTTGAGTTGAGAACGGCAATAGGGGCACATATCTTTTGAACCGAATAAGATAATTGAACAGTTTAAACAGCATATGATAAATAACTGTTCAGCCTATGAAAAGAAAGTCAAAGTTAAAATTAGTAGAAAAATCAATTTTATGGTAACTAAAAAAAATTATTTTTACATTTTTAGATTCTTTAGGGTTTTATGTTTTAAATTATTACCCAACAAATTAAAAACAAATTTTTTTTTTTAAATTTATTTTTTCAATTTTCTGTAAAATATTCATCAGAATTCGTAAGAGAAGGTATATCTAAAAGACTAAACATGTTGAAGAGGTCCTCATTTTGCCTTACCCTTGATGCTTTGAATGTGTTCTGCAATCTATATTTTTTTATAAAATTTGTTAAGAGACTTCTGTGATTCTTCAGAAAGCTCTCCAATTGGCAAAGACTGGTACTCAATTATATCTGCCATGCGCCAATATTTTATGGTCGGGGTCAACTTCTTTTGTGGATACATTTCTGCTAAAAGAGATGCAGTTTTCGACGCATATTCTCCATATTTTGTAGAATTAACATTTTCTTTGCAGTTTAAAACATCTAAGATCGTTCCCAATCTTTTCACGATTTGATTGTCAATTCCAGTGATTCTAGTTACTGCCTCATCATTTTCAAAAAATCTCCTAGAAGTGTTTCCATCGTTTGAGTTACCATATCCCGTGCTTGGGACAGTCTACTTTTAGTCCAACTTGTTTAAAAAGCATCCTGTATTTGCTTCTTTCTGATGTTTTCCTTATCCTTTATTGATGTATTTTCATCGAAGTTTTCCTCCTCTTGTGGTAGGGTATACGCCAGTTTTAGCAAGAACTCCATACACCTAATCCTTGCGTGCAATGGTGACATTCCATATTCGTAATTCTCCTTATTTGTAGAATCGATTAAATTACCAAAGTTCTTCTGACTCTTTTCGCAAATCGGGCATGACATTGTTGATTTTGTTCCTGTCAGTTCGTTTACGACTTTTCCGTCAACCATGGTCAGGTGGAACTCGTAATTGCATTCAATATATTTTCCTTCTCCAATTTGCAGCTTTGTAGGCTTAATCTAGCTTATTTGTTCTTCAATGTCCTTCACCGTGGTCCTTATGAATTTTGCCGATTCCCTTGCAAACTGAAACATTATTGGTAGGCAATAATGCACTGATGACGGACGTGGATTTCTCCAGTGTAGGGAAACATCAGATTTTAGCCGCAATGGAACAACAGATGCCATAAGCATATTTCCGTCCGATATTGTAGCGTCATCGGAAGATATCATTTGCTTATAAACGCTTTGTCCGGATGATCCATCGCAGCCCCATTTGCTGATCAATGTCAACTTCTCAGGAAGAATTTTCACCTCATTTTCAGGAAGACTCTCCAACAACCGTTTTACTGTATGGCCCATGAGATCCTGCAGATTGGCTTTCGTAGAGACTTCCGTAAACTCCATATGCAGTGGTCGTGAATTTATTTTGGCTTGCGTAATATGCTTGTATCCGGGTAGAACGTCAGCGCCGTGTCGCGTTAAAGATGCCCGTAGTTTCTCATATTTCTCTTTGAAAAGTTCTAAGTCCATAAACAAGGCCAAGGCTTCTTCGGAACCATACTTTTTAATGTGTGCGTTTGTGGGCGTGGGAATGCTTTCCTTAATCCTTTTTAGCCGCAGTGAGCTTGCATCAGCAACAGATTTGGTTATCTGCGACCTAACTCTTTCACTATCCTTTGTATATTTATATATTACTTAAATTGTTTAATGGTTTCAGTAATTGTTGCGCCAACTTTCAGTCAAAACATATAAGGGATGGACGCCATACAATTTCTGCAACCATGTCTTTTTAACATGTTTTACCTCTAGAAGCCAAACGGGCACGTACGGGTAGATAAAACCTTTTGAATTATTTAAAGAAATAATCAAAGAACAGGTTTTGCAAATATGGCAAATATAGAAAAAATATAGATTTTTTTTATTTTCCGTCAAAGTTGAAAAATAGTGAAAAAAACGGATAGTTTTTAAACAGTGATTTACCAGGAGAAACACAAAGCAAACAGTTAATTTTTTTATCATTATACATTTAATAAAGACATCAATCAATACAAAGAAAAAATATGGCGATTCGTTACCTATTTTTCGTGATATTACACCTGAAATCGCAACAAATTGACTAAATATTGTGTGTTTTTTTGAAAACCGAAAGTCGTTCAACTTTGAACGGTTATATCTTCTAAACTAAAAATGAGATATTATTAAGAGTGGCATATTTGAAATCGTTGAAAAGTTTCCTATAACATGGGTTTATTCAAAACTTCGTCGGCGCTCATGAAAATTTTGATTTTTGCAACCTTGTTTTGCTCTACGGGCGCCACTGTGCAACGCCTCATATAGGCAATACAATAAATTTTAATTTAAATATAACATAATGATTAGTAATTATTCAGACAATTTTCCACCAAAACATTGGCTTCTGGCTCGAGTCCAAAAACCTATCCCTGGAAGCGATGGTAAAGTTCGTGTTGTAGATGTTAAAACCACTAAAGGAGTTTTTCGAAGGTCAATTCATAAAATTCCTCCACTTCCAGTTGACGATACTGATTGAAAGTGCCCTTTCAATGGGGGCAGTATGTTCGGTTAGAATTGCAACATTACAAACCAATCTAATTTTACTTTATTACATTAATATTTGTAATTAATAATTTAACTCTTATCTTTTAACTATTATGCATTACTTTAAATAACTATTATAATATCCGATTACTTTTATTTTATTGTACACTAATATCTTCTTGCTTTTACTTTTTGTAAAGCTAGAATTTTAGGTATAACATAAAAGAGAAAATTGCAAATAAAACATTGCTTAAAATTCATTGCAACGATCAACACATAAAATTAGATTTACAAGTGTTTTTATTTTCGCTACACAACCCAGTGTTTTTGGTTTTTGTTCACACAGTCAATGTTATTAAATGTGTTAAGTCAGATGCAAATTTGCTTAATGTTAAGAAAGATCGGAAGCAGCCACTGCGAAAGACAACAGTTCGTGAGGATAAGGCAATAGTTTAAAAAGTGAGCTAGATCCTTTCAAGTCATCGAGAACAATAATTACTGAAATAAATGAGGAATTTGGTTAAATGTATCCAGTAGACTTGTACGAAGACGCCTCACAGTGCTTTGTCCCATAAGCAAAAATAAAATAAAGTGCTTAGAATATTTAAGTAATAATATGTATTGACTTTTGTGTAAATTGGTCCATAATTGGGCATAACTCCCGTACAAGCTCCACTTCCAAGAATAACCATAGAGTATACAGATGTGACAATTTTGATGTTTCAGAAAGCCAAATTCAGGGGGGTTACTGCGTATTTTGATTCGAAAAGAAAATCATTCGAATTTGTATACTTTTTACTTTGTATTTCGAAAGCTTTTGCTTTCGAATCGAAATACGCAGTAACCCCCCAGGGCTTTTTGGTACTTAATTTATTGTGTGTTAAAGCATATATATGTATACGCTTATAAGAAACTTGCTTATAAGAAAAACTCGGTTATAAGAAAGATATCTTCAAACACCATGCACATTTGTATATATCTGCATGTTCAATAATCCTCATATAAGAAACTCGGTTATAAGAAAAACTCTTCTATAAGAAACAAATTCTGAAGAAAAATTATGCTCATTCCATAGAAAATGTACGTGTATAAGTAGTATATATTCTCACAATTGAATTTTTTTAACCTCGGTTAAAATATGAACATATATTTTTTTGTGTATAATATACAATTTACATCAGGGAACACTGATCGTGATGTCGTCGGACAAGAGAAATGTAGTGTCTATTCAAACAAAAATTAAAATATTGGATCAATTTAAAAGTGGGAAAACCCGAAAAGAAATTTGTAAGGAGTTTGAAATAGCGGAAAGCACATTGTCGAAAATTATAAAGAATTCAGAAGCACTTATGACTAAGAAATTTTCGGGAAAAAATTTAAATATTAAAAAGAACAGAAAATCTCAATATGATGTCCTGAATAAAACTATGTACAAATGGTTCGCGCAAATGGCTGAAAAGAACACAATAATCACCGGACCAATAATTCTCGAAAAAGCCGAACAATTTGCAATTCAGTTGGGTATTGATTTTAAACCGAATTCGGGATGGTTACATCACTGGAAAAAGCAGGAAAATATTAGGTTCAGAAAAATTCATGGAGAGGCTAGTTCCGGCGACGTGGAAGCTGCCGATCTTTTTAAGGAAAATGTCCTTCCAGATAAGTTAAATGAATATAAGCTTGGCGAAATCTACAATGGAGATGAGACCGGTTTAATGTACAAGGCTATTTCTAATAAAACATATGCACCAGCCAATAAAAACATTCGCGCACAAAAAGTTCGTGCTGTTCTTACCACCTAACACCACAAGCCTTATTCAGCCGTTGGACCAGGGTAAGATGTTTTAAGTTTCAATTATCTAAGTCTATGTATGTACATACAAGCAAATTTTAATCTTTTAACAAGTATCATCCAGTATAGGAAATGTTTAACTCGCAAGCAAGTTTTAGCTCTTGAAAGTGGTCACATGGACACTTTTTTAAAAAAGTTTAGCATTTTAGATACTTTGTATGTTGTAAAATGGTCTTGGTGGCTAGTAACTCCACAAACCATAAACAATTGCTTTCAAAAATCGGGAATCCCGAAGAAAATGATATGCGAAGAAGTATGTCAAGATGAATCGGACGAATGTGACGAAGATTACTTTTGTAAAGATTTTGAAAAGATTTTGAACGATTGCTTTGGAGAAATAAATGAGGAAGAACTACTTAATGAAATCCTTAGTGATGATGCTGATGACTTGCAAAATGTACTAGAAGCACTCGAAAAGCCAAAAAGAGATGATGTTATTAAGCCTTCTTTATGCTTAAAGAATATCTAGACGTTGACGAAGGCAACGATTCTATTTGTAAATTAGAATATATTCTCTTTAAAACCCATGAAAAGGAGCTCGTCCAAAAGAAATTTCTAGATTTTTTCATTGTTACTTCATAGTATTTTTTAAGTAAACGTCTTTTTTTAAACTATGTATTCATTCTTCTTACTGATTTTTTATCAAATCTAATTTTAAAACTATGAATTAATATTTTTTTTTTACCAAATTACTTTTTTTTTATAAATTAAATGAGAATTATTCCTCTTGCGTGTATTAATAAACAAATTTTAAAAAATTTTAATCGAAGTTACCTTCAAGTTAAATATACAATTTATTTAAAAATAAATTGTATACACTACATTTATTTTTGAATACTTCTGTTATATGTCTTACATAGCCCTCCGTTGGAAAGCATAAATGCAAAATCATACAAAAATATTCAAAGAGACACTAGCAAAATGTAATGCATTTTCTGGCCTGCTAAAGCCGTCATCAGCATTCTTTGTGTCTAATAGTATACATAGTTTGAAAATAAAACACTATTAGACACAAAGAATGATGAATCAGAAGGAAGAATAAGAATGGGCCTTAACAATTACTGCAGACACTTTCATAATGAGGAGGAGCACACAGTGTCTTATTTTCAATTTTCGACCATATCAAACACAAAGAAGCGCATTTTTAATACTCATTTTCTGGCGTGCGTGGAGGTACTGACAAGAATAAATCTTACACATACGTATCTATTCATTACTGGAAGAATCTGGGTGGTGCGATATGAGAACAAAACATGGATTGATCGACCTGTCGTGCAACACAATGCGAAGATGGAACCTACCAAACCTAACCTATGGCATTTTATATTTCCGTTGACAGAAATGTATAGGTACATCTTCTATCTATCTATCATCTATATAAATAAAAATTAATGTTGTTCGTTGGGCATTGCATCAGTGGAGAACGGCGTGACCGATTTTTTCTTTCTAATGATCGCGATGGTCCAACTTAGGTTTTTACGGAAAGAACATTTTGATCCGCCAACTTTTACGTCCACTTTTTTGATTTACATAAAATCAGAAAACGGCTCCATCAATTTGGCTAATTTTTCTTTCAAATGTTCGTATTAATCCATTTAAAGTTTTCATAGAAAGAAAAATTCGCCACACCTACTTTTACGCCCACTTTTTCTATTTATCGGAAAACACTTGCACCGATTTAGCTAATTTTTTTTAAATATTCGAAGTAATCCAATTTACTTTTTTTTAAAATATACTTATATAAAATATAAAATTATAATAATCAATTGTCAATTGTATAAAATTGTAATGCCGTCGTTAAGAAGGACCAATTTAGGGCGCCGAACTCGCAACGCTTCCAGCCAAGCGTATATTCGATTTAATCAAACTCAAGAGCAATTCGAAGTAACGGAATCCACAGATTTATACGTCTTTAATTCGCCAGCTATTTCACTTTGAATCTTAAAATTCAATTCGTCGACATCAACGTTTTAGGCAGCCAAAATATCAGGTTCGCTCAACCAATCATGATTTCTGTAATTTTGTGTAATGTTTCGAAACACCTTTCGGATAAGTTCGGATTTTGATTCGGTGAACTGACAGAAATCGACGGGAAATTTAATACATGCCGTAGTAGCGAACGTAAGACATTGCATCCTGAGCAAATGCACATACATATGTATTTTCAAATCAAATGTGAATCAAACATACCCAAAACCTACATATGTATGTATGTATATGAATAAAATTGTAATTTGAAAATTCTTTTTTTTTTCCTCTTTTTAATGGATTTTAAAAATCGAATGCACATTTTTTTTTAATTTGGACAGGACAGCGTCTGTCGGATCAGCTAGTATATGATAAAACAGTATTATAAAAATTAAGACTAAATTAGGTTTGATATAAATTGGGATTTTTGTAGTTGACACAAATACTGATTATGACTCTTATTTTCAACCATGTTCTGCTAAAACTATTTATAAATATTTATGTTTTTGATTCGCTTGTGAAGTTTTATTCTATGTAGTTAAAGTGGCTTATTGTTATTTATTTATGAGTTCACTTTTATTATTAACTAATTTTTAATTTATATATAAATTTTTTCAATTTCATATTTAATTAAATGTAATCCATTTCTGAGTGGTATAATGGAAACTTATTATGTCCTACTGAATGAATTAAAACAAGTTTTCAAAAAAATTTTTTGCGAAAAAGACGTAACCGCAAAATTAATTTGTCTTAACTCTTGTGCTCCGTTTGGAGTTTAGTCAGTCTTCCATCGGACGCGTCCCCAGGTGGCGGATAGGGGCAGCCAACATCGCGGATGTGATACATCTTTCATACAAATGGTCACTAGTGGCGATGGCGGCTGGAGTGATGTAAATAAGTTCATGATACATTCTACAAATGGTCATGACCATTTTTTCATAGCTAGGCTATAATTAGAAGATGGGATAGCCGGGTTGCTACGCCTTTGTGACACTTTTATAGAATGTCGCAAAGGGGGAACAAGCTGGTGACAATGGAACTTGATAAGGCTAGAGACACACTAGATAAAAGCGATCTCAAGTGTTAATAGGTTCCTTCCTTAATTCAAATTATAACCCGCGGACCAAAACTGACTCCACTTGTAAGGTTGGTAGCAGTGCCAAGAACCTGAATGGCTAGTTAGTGGTTAAAGAAGACTAGTCGCTAACAGCTCCCCTCCGACGCCAGGGCACGTGTCGGTTGTAAACAAAATTTTGCCTAGTCCATGTACGCCGTCACTGCATGGATGGTCCATTCCCATACGCGCATACTCGTGGGACCAAAATTGAAGTTTCAAAAAATAAAAGAAAAAATGATGCGACTCTAGAAGTCGATGCGGAGAATGTCTCTGACAACTCGGCAGGTTCGGTGTCAAATCCAGACTCCGATTGGCTGAGTATTCACAGGGACATTCTGCTCCAAGAGGGTCAGTTACTAACGGAACTGACAGAAAGGGATGGAATGGAATCCCCGGTTGGCTCACCGTCTCTGGGGCCTCTGAAAGACTAGCTGGTCTAACTCTGAGTTCTGATGATGAGCATGAAATCACAGTGATTCAAGCTCATGATCAGGACCAGGGAGCTAGAACTTCGGTTTCGGAGGTCACACTCGGAACGGAGAGTGAACTGGCGGGTACATTAAAGCCCGTCTTTCGGCAGGATGCGACAGAACAGGTCCCTTCAGATTGTCGAACAAGCCTTGAAAAAGCCAAGAGTGGTGTGAGAGTCTTTTAGCCTTTCTGGAAAAGATATCTAAGAAAGACCCCTCCCTGCACGATGGGCGGGATAGACATTTACTGAAGAAGCACCGAAGGAACGTGTCAAGATTCGAACGAATCCACGGATCTGTCGTTGCTGTCCTAGGTATTCCCTGTCCTGCGGGATACACATCAAAGACAGCTGTGGACTCAAATGTTGTCAGAAAAGACAATTAATCCTCAGCAGCCTTTGCTGATGAATCCTTAAAGAAAGCAACGGGTAAAGAGGCTTAAGGCCTGGCAATCTTAGCTGCGACAAAATGGTATCGGCTGGGGGAGCTAAGCCTATAGCGAATTACCCACCACTAGTCGCGCGATTAGGACTGGAAATGTCTTGATAATCTCCGACAGTCACTCCCAAAGGGAAGTCACTAAAGGAATTACCAGGACGAACCAGTCAAAATCTGCAGGGAAATCGGGTGATCATCGACCAAGCTCTGCTAAGCCCCCCAACAGAGGGGCAGTTAAGAGAGTTAGGTCTGATAATGACCAGGAATCCCCAAGGGCTAAGAGGACTGGTCAGAATGGTGTTGGCCCTCTTGTAGATTCCCGCAAGGTAATCGGCAAGAGGACCGATTCCAAAGCTGGCCAGCCCTCAACGTTAAGGAAGCTAAGGGAGTGGTCGGGTAAGGACGGTATTCTGGCAGCTGTCATTGATCGAATGGATCCCGATGGTAGGATCAGTGTCGAGAAATGGCAGGTGCTAGAGAACAAACTACTCGACGACATCTTTAGCGTCAAAGGAAGGCAGGAAGAAGTAGCGTTCAGAGGGGCTGACTGAGCAAGGTGTCAAAACTGTCGGTTACGGCAATCAAAAAACTTGCGTCTGAGTCACCACTAAGGCGAGTAGTCACAGTGTATAAAACCGGTGGAAGTCATACTGGGGCTACTGTCCAATCAAAACAAGGGACTCATTACAGCACAAGGGAAGTTGATAGCTTCATTGGGCTGTAATGAGAACCAAGGGAGGGACTTCAGGTTCGCAGTAGACCAGGAGTCTCTCAAGATGTTGAAATCAATGGGAGGGGTTGCAGTTTTCGGGTTGGGCTCTATCAAGTTTAGGTTTCCTACAAATGATAAACCCTAAGAGGCTGAAAGTGGTGCAAATAAACTTGCATCACTGTGAAGCAGCCTCAACCGAACTAGTAGCCCACCTCATTGATAACAACGTGGACGTGGCTTTAATCCAAGAGCCCTGGATTAATAAAAACCGGGTAGTTGGATTGAAGACCACATTGTTTGTATCTCATACCGATGAGAAGGTACGAACATGTATACTGGTAAGTGGTGGAGACCTCACGGTCGTGACAGGAGAAGCCAAGGACAGAACGGTTCTGGCTCTAGCATCGATTTACTTGCCATACGAGGCTACCGATCCTCCTGGTGAAAAATTAAGGGTGTTGGTGAAGAATTCGGGCAGAACAGGCTCGAAGCTGGTATTGGGGTGTGACGCAAACGCACACCATACCCAATGGGGAAGTACCAACATCAACAAAAGAGGTGAGTCTATGTTTGATTTTATTATTGCTAAAGCATTAAACACATTCGAAACAGCAGGCTACACGAGTGCAAATGCCGCTGGGTATTTAAAACTATGTTTCCACGACGACTTGAATCACCTGCTTCGTTCTCTGAATCATGTTTATGAATCATGCTGTTTACATGACCAAAAACCTTGATTCGATTTGACAGTTGTTTTTAATAAACAAACAGAATAAAAAAAAACAGAATTTACAATTTGTGGAAAATATTTTTTTTTAATGGACAAAAAAAACTGAGTGAAAATTAGTTAGCTTATTTGAAAAAAACATACATTCGTACGTATTTACTTTCTTTACTTCCAGAAACAAGAAAATAATTTGCTTTGTTTAAAATAATATTAAATTTGTATAGCTAGTGCAGATAAACTTGCGATAAAAATTAGAGAAGAGTGCAATTTTTTTTTTTTTTTTTTTTAAAAGAGAAGTAACACTCAGGCAATTAATATGCCTATATATAATTGCGTTACTTTCTTTGGAAAGGGGATAGTTGAAGAAGTAAAGGTGTTGAAAGAAGAAAGCTTTTTATATCACAACTCTGCAATTGCGCATTATGTTTGTTTTTAGTGCAGAATTGCAGCGCCTCTGGTGGTGTGTAGGCGCATTAATGTTAAAGCTTGATTTTGTAGCCTTTATTTATTTATTTTACTTCGGTGGCGTTTGAATGCTATACCACCGAAGGAGGGCGCTGTGATAAATATTAGTTATAATGGATAGAAAGAAAACTAATAATTCTCAGAAACTGATTTTGTTTGAGTGGCAGCGGCTGGGAATCGAACCCGGGCTACAAATACCAACTCATGCTTAATGATCAAATGCGCTAACCAATTAAGCTACAGCACCCTTCGTGCTTCGCAAGTTGCTTCAATATGAATCTACTTGATTCGCTCTTAAAATTTTGTATGGTGAAGCAAGTTGTTTCACTCATGATTGGGGTGTGAAGCATGAATAGAGAGCGAAGCATGTACCGTGGAAACGTAGTATAAGCCGCCCTGTAGCCAGCTACTAATTATTTTGAAAACGACAGCTACATAGTCAGCAGCTGATCCCGAAACACTTAAAATCTTTAATCAAACAAATCAATTAAAATATAAACAGCTGTTGCAAGAATCCATTTATATTGCAGTGATGCCACTTAAGGCTTTCATTTTTTTTAAAGTAGCGTTTTATTTATGAAACATGAAAAACATGTGTATATGATTCCAAACATGGTAAATAATTTCACTCATTTTTATTAATATAAATTATAATATTATTAATTTAATATAATATTATTGATATATTTAACAACTCTTGATGCATAACTGATCATAACATTTTAATTTTGTAGCCTGTTCAGCGATCTCGAACGATAACGTTCGCTTAGATAAGACTTAAGACACAAACTTTTTATCGTATCTATTTTTTACTCAATCAATTTTTTTGTTCCACAATCAAGTTTGTGTCTTAAGTCTTATCTAAGCGAACGTTATCGTTCGAGATCGCTGAACAGGCTATTGGTTTTTGCTCTTTATTTTATTTAATTTGCTTTACACATTTTGCTATATGGTCAACATTGTTTTGCTTTTGTCGCCAACAAAAATAGAAATTAGTTTAATTTGACAGCGACGAAAAAATCAGCATGGACAACAACCTGCAGTCGTGTTGCCTGCTGTCGTCAATGTATTCACTCTCATATAAACATGTGTATTTTATTTTTGACATATTGTAGTCGGTAGCCTGCTGCCTCGAATGTGTTTAATGCTTTACAATCTCTATATCTGTAATATGGAGAATACGCCAATATTCAGGAATAGGGATAGGGAGGCAGTAATAGATATTACGTTGACGAACTGTAGGGAATTAGTGAAGGATTGGAGGGTGGCTTTGGAATTTTCCTTCTCTGACCATAGTCGTCTATCCTTTAATCTAGTGTTTGAGAGATCAAAAAGGAGTCCGTATAGGAACCCGAGAAGGACGAATTGGGATTCTTTTTCGGAATTAGTGGTAGATAACCTTAGGGTTACACATGATTGGAAGTCGACGACTGGCGGGTACCTTTACGGAGGCACTAACCAGTAGTTATGAGAGATCGTGTCTGCTGAACTTCCCGGGCAGACGCGAACAACCGCGATGGTGGACGGAAGAGCTGAAGACTCAAATATCTACTGTAAGAAGGTTGTTCAACAGGGCGAGATACACGCGCAGGAAAGAGGATTGGAGTAACTTCAGATTGGTTTACAATAGGTATAAGAAGGACATTAGGAGAGCGAAAAGGGACTCGTGGATCAAGTGTAGCAAGTCAGTTGAATCTGTAAATGAGATGTCCAGGTTCAGAAGAATTTTATCCAAGGACCCAGCAGTCCCAGGATTTATTCAGAGACCGGACAACTCATGGACGGAATCTAGCTCTGAAACCTTATGCCTTCTCATAGAGACTCACTTTCCGGGGTATGTGGATCCTGTGGCGGGGGAGCAGGTTCAGAATGACGACCCCTTCCCGGGGCCGCGCTCAGGTGATGAGGTAAGGGGGGCAGTGGGAGACATGATTACCTTGGATAAAGTAACATGGCCGGTCAATACATTTGGGTCTTACAAATCGGCAGGACCAGATGGTATCTTTCCGGTGATGCTACAAAATATCGGGAGATCATCGATCCTACTGTTGGTGGAACTTTTTAGGGTATGTGTACAGAACGGGTACATTCCTAAAGCATGGAGGGAAGTTAGGGTCGTGTTTATACCCAAAGCGGGGAAAACCGGTCACTGTAAACCCAAGGATTTTAGTCCGATCAGCTTGTCGTCTTTTCTTTTGAAGACACTGGAAACACTGATCGATCTATATCTGAGAACTAAAATTGACGCCGGCATCATCAGTGGCGCTCAGCATGCCTACCTTAATGGTAGATCTGTTGAGAGTGCGCTTAATGATGTGGTGGGTTATATAGAGAAAGGACTGCGAGACAAGGAATATACCTTGGCGGCATTCCTTGATATAGATAGAGGCTGTTCGGCAGGCACTAGATGACCTAATGGTTCCGGCGTTCCTGGTCGAATGGAGACTCTGAAGCTTAGCAGATCGCCTGGCTCTACGGACTATGTGAGCACTATGGTACATTTTTGGCGGTTGCCGGAGGTGATATTACCGTCTAGGGAGAGCTGGTTGGGAAAGGGCAAATTATATGATGGATTTGCTATTTTCACCGATGGCTCGAAGATGAATGATACGGGCGCGGGGGTCTACATTGAGGATATGGATATCAGAATGTCATATAGGCTTCCTGACGACTGTAGTGTTTTTCAGGCGGAAGTTCTGGGGATCTTGAGGGTCGTGGAACTGATGAGAGACAACATTGACAGGGGCTCGGGGGTCATGATATATGTGGACAGCCAGGCGGTGTTTTTGGCCATAAGGGGATGTTATGTGAACTCTAAGCTAGTTGACAGTTGTAGGAGGGCTCTAGAGGGAGCCTTAGGGTGGTATACGGTTAGGTTGTGCTGGGTACCGGGTCACTCAGACATCGCCGGCAATGAGGTGGCTGATGAGTTGGCAAGAATGAGTTCAGGCACAGAGGGCAATAACCGTATGGAGGCAGTGGGGCCTCCAATAGGCTTCTATTATGGAAGAATTAGGGAGTGGGTACTAAGTGCGACCAATAAAGCCTGGGAAAACCGGACGGACTGCCAAGTATCACGGACGCTGTGGCCGGTGCTTGGTAAGTCCGATTCGGAATTGCTGCTGGGCAGGAGTAGGGTATGCGTTAGAACCATGATAGGCATTATCACGGGCCACTGCATGATAGGCAGGATGGCGGTGAGAATGGGATCCGAATTGTCGGATATGTACAGATTATGCGGGGACCCGGATGAGCTGGAGACAGTTGAGCACATTCTGTGCCATTGTCCCAGGCTGCAGGGCAGTAGGATGAGATGGCTGGGCAATATATTCTTGAGCGAATTAGGGGATGTCTCTAGCTGGCTGGAGAGCTTAATGGGATTCGTAATGGGAATGGCCTGGCTTTGCGTCAGAAGACTTGGTGCGGGTCGCACAAATGGAGGACATATGTCCGAGTAAGATTTTGGTCAGGTTTCTTTTTTTTTCTCTTTTCTATCTTCTATTTTCTCTCTTTACACTATAATATTCCTTTCCTGTCTTTACTTTAGCTTTTATTTCACTTTATCTATTACTACTTTTCCTAAAGGCCCAACTATAATACATAAGCAAGCTTAAGCAAATTGCAAAAGTTAACGAAAAGGCTGTCAAATGCATAACCAATTCAGAGAACTTTTAGGTGGTTACAATGACTTTGAAACTTTTTGTCCACAGTTGCTCATTTATGTTTAAAAAAATGTTTTTATTTTAACAAAAACCCATTAAATGACTATATTTTATAAATATTATTATATTATTTTATAATTTAAAGAAAACTTCGTACCAGAAACGCATAATTTTTCCTTTTTTTTAATTTATCGGCAAAAGTACTAAAATGTACAGCTGTGGCAGCACTACATTATAAATAATAATAAACGTTTACATATGTTTTGTTAATTTTCGTATTGTGGTTGCAAAAATGGAGAAAAAACCTCAAAATTAATCATTTGAGAAAAGTGTTTACTATAAACAACTCAAATAATGCATCTGATTTGCCTCCACTCGTTAGTAGACCTCCTGTACCTCTAAGACTTAGCCTTAATGATGTTCAAAGCGCTATTGGTACTCTGAATCTTAAAAAAGCTCCAGGTATGGATAAAATCAGCAACAAAATGCTTGTGGAGTTACCTCGTGTAGCTAAAAGAAAAGTACAGCAATAATAATACGAAAATCCATTAAATGTACTGAATTACAGAATTTTAGAAAAGATTATATTCAAGCTACTTTCATTTTAATAGAAGATATACACGGTCCATTTGTATTATCTGCAGTCTACTGCCCGCCGAAACATAATAACACAAAAATTGAATATCTTGAACTCCTTAAATCTCTTGGGAATCGGTTTATAGTGGGTGGTGATTTTAACTCCAAAAATACAGTTTGGGGATCTCGATTAACACTATCGAAAGGAAAAAATTTACTAGAGGCAATAAATGAATTCAAATGCAAATTTATAAGTACTGGAGAGCCTACTTACTGGCCTACAAACATTCACAAAAAACCAGATCTCTTAGACTTTTTTATTACCAAGAATATAAGACATGATTATCTAAATATAAAATCATGCTTTGAATTATCTTCTGACCACTCTCCAGTGGTACTTATATACCAAACCGATGTACTTCTATCCAATCAAAATAAATTTATATACAACAAGAAAACCGACTGGGATTGTTTCAGGGAAATCTTAGAGACAAAACTCGAGACAAATATATCGCTAAAAACCGAAGAAGAATTGGATAATTCTATAACTTTTTTCAATGATACGCTTATAAACGCGGTTAGTGATTCTACTCCAT
The DNA here is from genome assembly GCA_916048285.2 of Bellardia pandia. Lineage (NCBI taxonomy): Eukaryota > Metazoa > Arthropoda > Insecta > Diptera > Calliphoridae > Bellardia > Bellardia pandia. The sequence goes on along the minus strand of OU696534.1, from coordinate 16,715,268 downwards.
CCAGAACACACACAGTAGATAAATTCAGTATCCCACCTCACATCCAAGAGAAAATAAAAGCCAAACGAAGATTAAGAAAAAGATGGCAAACTACAAGATCAATTCAGGACAAAACCCACCTTAATAGGCTCACAAAAGATCTCAAAAACTTGCTAAAGAAGGACAAAGAAGATAAACTACAAAGATATCTTACTAACCTTGGCTCATCAGCTACAACAAATTACTCGCTCTGGAAAGCAACCAACAAAATAAATAATGGAATTTTACATCAGCCGCCGATCCAAAAACCTGATCTCACATGGGCCCGCACAAATGAAGAAAAAGCTAATGTTCTTGCAGATCACTTTTCTAAAACCTTTACAAATCCAATGGACGAAAAGGATATAACTCTCCAAAGTTTTCCAAACAGCTCTTCCAACTCTCATATCAGAAGAATTTCAATTAATGAAATTAGAAATTATGACCAGATCACCGGAAAACTACTAAAAGAATTGCCGAATAAGGCCCTAGTCTATTTAAGAAATTTATTTAATTCAGTTATAGATATTAAATATTTCCCAAAAGTATGGAAAGTCGCTGAGATAATCGCTATTCCTAAACCAAACAAAGATGCCTCAAAAACAACATCTTACAGGCCAATTAGCCTTCTGCCACTGCTGTCAAAGATCTTCGAAAAACTCTTCTATGAACGTATTGAACCAATTCTTCTAGAAAGACAACTCATCCCCAAACACCAATTTGGATTTAGGCGAAAGTTCTCTACTATACAACAAATTCATAGAGTAACAAATAAAATATCGTCTGATATTGACAAAAAAAACTTTTGCGTTGCAACATACCTCGACGTTGCAAAGGCGTTTGATAGCGTATGGCACAAAGGTCTTCTTCATAAACTAAAAAATCAATTGCCAAAAGAATTCTTCTTAATACTACAAAACTACCTACAAAACCGAAGATTCTATGTTAAATATAAAGACGAGTATTCAAAAATACTTTCTATAAAAGCTGGAGTACCTCAAGGTAGTGTCCTCGGACCAATGCTTTACCTCCTTTACATCAGATATTCCAACTCCTACAACAAATAACAATATGATAGCAACATTTGCTGACGACACTGTTCTACTATCATCACACGCAAACATCAAATGGGCTATGCAAAACTTACAACAACTGCTCAATAATACAATGAATTGGTTCCGTAGTTGGGGAATTCAAGTAAACAGTGATAAAACAATTCAAGTAATCTACACTAATAGAAAGATAACAAACTTTCAACCTATCCAAATAAATACTCTACCAATTCTTATGGATACAAAGGCGAAGTATCTTGGCATTATAATTGACTCAAAACTTAACTGGAAAGATCACATCACTCAAAAGAAAAAAGAAATAAACAACAGGTTTAGACAATTATTTTGGCTGTTAGGGAGAGAATCTAAACTAACAACTCAAAGCAAACTACTTATATACAACACAATTATAGCGCCAATTTGGAAGTACGGGGTAGAAATATGGGGTACAGCTAGCACAACAAACTTAAAAATTATTCAACGAGTTCAATCTAAAATATTGCGAACTATTGTCAACGCAGAATGGTATATTAGAGATGAGGACATACATCGAGATCTAAACGTCAAAACAATAAAAGAAATTATCCGTATCAGCAGCATTAAACATACAACTCGTTTAACACAACATTCCAACATGGAACTCAGACAGTTGCCGGCAAACGAAATCCTGGCACCTAGAAGACTTAAACGGTATACACCTTCAGATCTAGCTGAGCGATACTAAAAAATTTATAAATTACTTATCATTCAATAATTCGATTTAAGTTATCTTAGGTACTGATTTAAGATAATTATCATCCCACCTCTGTAAATTAAATTACTTATTGTCATCTTGTTGACAGGTGTAATAATAAAGGGAAGTTAAAAAAAAAAAAAAAAAAAAAGAATTATCCTATTTATTTTTAATGCTATTTTACGCCTAATACTATCCTGCAGATTGGAAGGTATCTATGATTACCATGATTCCTAAGCCAGGGAAGGACCCCACTAAAGTAGAGTCATATAGGCCAATTAGTCTACTGCCGACAATTTCAAAACTGTTTGAAAAATTGTTATTGGCTAAGTTGATTCCAATTCTGAACGACACTCAATGTATCCCAAATCACCAATTCGGGTTCAGAGCTAAACACAGTACCATCGAACAAACACACAGATTGGTAAATGTGATAAGACAGTCGTTTGAAGAGAAAAAATACTGCTCCGCCCTTTTCATTGATGTGTCGCAAGCGTTCGACAAAGTCTGGCATGAAGGTTTAATGCATAAAATTAAATTAACTCTGCCTGCTAACACCCACAAACTTATGAAAAGTTATTTATATGGTCGCAAATTTACAATCAAAGAAGGCAATTTTTTAAGCCCCGCTCAGCCAATTGAAGCAGGAGTACCCCAGGGTAGCATACTGGGTCCAACTTTATATTTGATTAATGCATCCGATATGCCGTTAGACCCCATAATACATACTTCAACTTTTGCAGACGATACAGCCTTTATTAGCGTTCATAAGGACCATCAAATAGCATCACAGAACTTGCAGAAATATGTTTATAAACTAGAGAATTGGCTTGAACTTTGGAAAATCAGGGTTAACGAACAGAAATGTATTCATATAACTTTCACATTGCGAAAAGATACATGCTCGTTCATCAGAATAAATATCAAATTATCCCGCAACACAATGAAGTCAAATACCTCGGAATCCACCTCGATCGTCGTTTAACTTGGAAGTCTCATATCGACGCAAAACTTACCCAGATGAGATTAAAAGCAGTGCAAATTAATTGGCTAATCGGCAGAAATTCTACATTAAAGTTGGATTGCAAACTTTTGTTGTACAATGCAATTCTAAAGCCAATCTGGTGTTATGGAATTCAATTATGGGGTACTGCCTCAGCATCCAACATTGAAAAAATTCAAAGGGGTCAAAATAAGATTCTACGTACAATTACTGCAGCTCCATGGTATGTTAAAAATTCTCGAATCCACAAAGATCTAGGCATTCCTTTGGTGAAAGTCGAATTTACAAAACACGCCTCAAAATATGTCAGCAAACTTGAACACCATCCAAACCCACTTGCACGAGACATCCCTAACTTTACTGGCCATGTTCGGTTGAGAAGGAGGGATACCCTTGCTTTAACTCAAGCGCAAAACAGATGACTGGATCAGTGGATATAAATTTTTTGTAGTATCATAATATTTTGTCTAGCACTGGCTGGACTTATTATTTTCTTTTAGTATTAAGATTCGAAAACTTATTGTCATTTCATTTCTGAAGATTCAATAAATAAATTAAATGTAATATAGAAAAAAAAAAATATTAAAGTTAGCGCTGAAGGCACATTTCAAGAAATATGTGAACTACACTGTAAAAGAAGAAGACGCTCTTGTTCTGTCAGAGAAATAAACCGCGACAGAAAGACATTTTTGTTAAAATAAAAAGGGCCTCTTTTATTGTAAAGGCACTTATTTGTTTCCGCATTTTCTATTAAATTTAAAATAAATATATTTTCTTCCATTTTGTTCAAAACACAAACAAACAACAACAAACAGCTGATTCCGTACAGAATGTGCCATCAGTTTCGCTTTTTGCTTAAGCAAATGACAGTCGAAAAACTTAACGAAAAGTTTCGTTAAGTACATTATAGTTTGCCACATACAATTTATATGTGTTCGCACGTTTGCTTAAGCTAGCTTATGCATATTATAGTTGGGCCTTAAGGCATCGCAATGGACCATATTGGTTTCTGGGTGAGGGTGTGAGGTAACTCACACCAGCCTTCCTACCTACCTACCTACCTGTGTTTTTTTTTTTTTAAACTTATTTTACTATAGACGAATTACAACACCAAATTTGTTTTATTTTATTTGCTGCTGTTTGCTTTTACAAAATACTAATTAGATTAAACGTCGACAATCAAATGTGTGCTAAGTACAGTAGTTATGAATTTTTTAGTAAAGTTATTTTGTTGACGTTGTGAATATGAATATTTCTTAAATATTCATACATGAAAAAAACATACCTGGTTTAAGTGTTTTGATAGCCACATCTATGTCTTGAACAAAATTAGGTGGTATTTTTAAGCGACCACGGCAGACATCTCCAAATTCACCTCCACCTAAAAAATAAATAAGTTGAAGTTCGCATTATCTCAATTGCAAAATATGTATTTGCTTCTGTATCATAGCCTAAGTAATATTTAAATGTTAAACTAACCTAAAAAAAAGTCATACTTTGTACTTTATTTGCAAGAGTATTAAATATTCTAAAATTTATTGTCATGAAGCGTGTAAATTTCCTTTAATCATATTTAAGAGTAAGTATGGATGGTAAAACAGAAGGACAAAGAGCAAGGTATTTAAGATATGTATTCTTAATTGTTGAAATTAAAAAGTTTATCTAGACATTAAGTTGACATCACTTGAATTATTTTATGTTAACCCTGTTATTAATAAATAGAACAATTTCTCATTCTCTTTTTGTACATTAAATTTTATTATATTATTATTATTATTATTATCAAATGAACAACTTGTGCTTTTTAATTCAAGAAGAAATAACCTTTGAAATAAGTATAAATTACAACATTAATGTTATTAAGTTTTTATCTGTTTAGTTCTTGCAGTTGTTCAACTGCACTTTTGTAAGACTTACGTTTGCAAATTTTAGAAATAACTTTTCTGTCGGCCCTCAATCGAATACTAGTAACGTTTTTGTTTTTTTTTTTCGAGTAATCAATCAATCAATCCTGTTTAATAATAACATAATTGAATAATGCTTTCTGCAAACAAATCGATTTTTTAATGCAGGTGTATTCAAAAGGTGAACTCGTTAGTTCAGCTGATCTGGGCTAACGAGTTGGGATCTGTTTTTATCCCAACTGTTCAAATTTATGTTTATGTTTAATAAGATTGCAAAGTGACAAAACTAAATTAATTGTAAAATAAGTTAAAAAATAATGCACATTTTAAAACATAAGAGAACAAAGTTTTTAAAATACAAATTTTTCATATGTGTTCAAGCATTAGTATTAATTACACTGTGCTAGAATTTGACACTTTTTTTTTGTGACAAACGGGGCACCTGGCGGGTTAACCTAATTCGGGTACGCTGAATCCAGTGGTGTTAACCGTTTTTTTAGGTTAGCTCGTTTTTTCGAAATATAACGTTATTTTGAAAATGGAGGAGGTTGCACAACATATATTCGCGTAACTCAAAAACAGTTTAGTTTATTGAATAAACTAAAAAAAACCGAAATTCCGCAATGAAATTTTCTTTAAGTAAGATTAAACTTTTTTGCAATATGCGCAGTCGTTGTAGAAACATAATTTTTTTTTACCAAAAACAATAGTTTTTTTTTGCAAAATTTCAAAAATTTTGTTTTTTAAAACGGCATAAAAAATTGGAAAACGCAGCTGTGCTTCTAATTTTTTCTGCAGGTATAGCAAACAAAGTTCCAAACAAAACAAGACATAAATAATTAAATTAAAATCTGTCTACAACTTTTGATTTTATTCACAAAAGATGAAATATATAATAACCAGACGAAACTTCAAAAATTAATTTTTACATATTTGTATTTTCTTGTGCGGACAAAAACCGCACAAATCGGTCTTGTAAAAAACTTAAGTAACGTATTCTATTGGTATACCTGGAACTGGTAGAAACAGAAATCGTCCCGGCTTTGGGTTTTTTACAAATTATATTCATGAAGGTCTTGACAGGTACTTTGATAAAAAAATTACAGTACAAATAAGAGTTCCTCAGCCCCTTCAATGTCATATGGAAAAGATTTTGCTTCCTCCACTCCACATCAAACTGGGTATTGTAAAAAATTTTATAAAAGCATTGAACCCAGATGGAATTGCTTTTACCGAATTGCGCCGAATTTTTCCACGATTAAGCGGCATGAAAGTAAAAGAAGGTATGAACTCTAGCTACTTTATTAAATTAGATTTATATTTCATATCATAATGTTTTTATTTTACAGGAATTCTTAATGGACCGGACATTCGTCGTCTAATGAAGGACCAACAATTTGAACTTGCATTGCATGATATGGAGCTATTGGGCTGGAATTCTGTGAAATCAGTAATAGAAAATGTATTAGGAAATCATCGGTCTGAAAATTGGCGAATTTTAATTGGAGATATGCTAACCGCATTTAAAAACTTAAACGTCAAAATGTCATTGAAAATACATTTTTTGCATTGTCATGCAGAAAAATTTAATGAACAATCACCAGCCGAGTCTGATGAACATGGCGAGAGATTTCACCAAGTAACAGCCAGACTCGAATACTGGTATAGTGGCAAACAACTTGATTCGCTATTACGGGATATTTGTTGGTATCTGCAGGAGGAAGAAAAATAAATTTGTAAATAAAAACTTAAACTTTAATTAACAACAAAAATAAATGTTCTAATTTTTGAAGTTTCGTCTGGTTATTATATATTTCATCTTTTGTGAATAAAATCAAAAGTTGTAGACAGATTTTATTTATTTATGTCTTGTTTTGTTTGGAACTTTGTTTGCTATACCTGCAGAAAAAATTAGAAGCACAGCTGCGTTTTCCAATTTTTTATGCCGTTTTAAAAAACAAAATTTTTGAAAATTTGCTAAAAAAAACCATTTTTTTTTGGTAAAAAAAATTATGTTTCTACAACGACTGCGCATATTGGAAAAAGTTTAATCTTACTTAAAGAAAATTTCATTGCGGAATTTCGGTTTTTTTAGTTTATTCAATAAACTAAACTGTTTTTGAGTTACGCGAATATATGTTGTGCAACCTCCTCCATTTTCGAAATAACGGTATATTTCGAAAAAACGAGCTAACCTAAAAAAACGGTTAGCACCACTGGATTCAGCGTACCCGAATTAGGTTAACCCGCCAGGTGCCCCGTTTGTCACATTTTTCAACTAGCACAGTGTTATTATTGAATTCGGCTTTAATTTTTTTATATGAAAACGAGTTCACCTTAAGAGTTCGCTTTAATTGTGTAAAGTATTCCATCCATCTGTAGAAATACATCTTAGAAAAATTCAAGTCACTGCTTTCTACCCTTGCGAAAACACGAACTTTAGCACGATCACAAAAATAATATTAATGATACGTATGGTTGTTGCGATTGTTTAAAAGTTTAATTTCGTTAGTTAATGTATAAAAAAAAAATGTATATCCACAGTAAAAAACGGTTTATCCACTTACCAATAATCGCTTCAATTGTTATATAGTTAGCATCAATTTCTCTAGCAAACTCACGTATAGCCTGATTCGGATCTTCATATGTATGTGGATCTACATAGCTACGACTATTTCCAAATAACGGAGTTGTCACTATAAAGCGTATAAATATTAAATTAATTATATTCTTAATTGTAATAAAAACGATATTTGTAAAAATAATTATTAATTAATGCCTACAACTTTTTAAACTAGGCCCGATAATAATTAATATGTGTGATTAAAGTAACATTAATTTAATACTTCTTAATAAGGTGTTTCAAAATTCACTCAACATTTGAATTTTCCACCATTTGTGCATTAAAGCGTTGCCAACAAAAAAAATTTACAGCTGACAGTTTATGGTTTGTAAAAATAAAATGGATATACAATGACGACATTCTTGGACTAAACGCAAAGGGGTACAAACTCTTGTACAATAAAAGCGCAGGTGACATAAGATCATGCATTTTGGCTACAAACCACTTAAATATCTTCATTCTATCTGAATATAGTGATAGAGACACATTAACAGCCGCTTGGGAGTCAGAGATAGCTAAGATGTGGCTGATCTCCTGTTACATGGCACATGACCAGGTAGAGCCACCACCTGACAACCTGCTAAAAACTGCGGTGCGTGCAGCCAACGCAAATAGGACTCCGATCATACTAGGTGCAGATGCTAACGCTCATCACACTATCTGGGGAAATAGTGACACAAACGAGAAAGGTGAGTGAATTTTGAGACTTTATTATAGAGCTAAATCTGATGATAGCCAATAAAGGTTCAGAACCTACTTTTGTAGTGGCGAATAGGTAGGAGGTTCTGGATATTACGCTTCTAAGTGCAAGTCACGAGCATTTATTAAGAAACTGGAAAGTTTCGGAAGAATGCTCTTTTTCAGATCATAGATATCTGGCATACTCAATAAACTTGAAACTATAAATGAAAACTCCTTTTCTGAATAGGAAGAGAACCAAATGGATTTACCACAGTCAAATCCTACATGAAATTTTCCCACTAACTCCTGAAATAACGGCACGAACATGCAATCAAACCCCTCAATCTGTAGAGGGAAAGAAAAACCTCCGTGGTGGTCCATGGATATAGTGAACTACACACGTAGTTGTCCTAAACTCTTCTACGAGGCGAAAAGAACAGGAAACTGGTCGACATATAAGTCAGCGTTAAACAACTTTAAGAATCAGGTTAGAAGAGCAAAGCGAAGGTCTTGGAGAAAGTTTTGCAGTGGCGTCAAAGGTGCATCCGAAACCAGTCGCTTGCGTAAAATCCTATCGACGGTAGTTGGACAAAAGGTGGACGTGAGACACCGGAAGTGCTAATGGACACTCACTTTCCGGGTAATCTGTTGTCAATCCCGATAATCGCACCCCAACCGTTTAATAGGATAACCTCCTCAATAGATATTAGCGAGGACAAAATCAAACGGGCTATAAAAAGCTTTGATTCCTTTAAGTCTCCGGGCCCTGATGGAATCCTACCAGCTGATCTACAATATAACATAGATCTAGTCACTCCTTGGCTTATGAACATATATCGAGCTTGTTTTTCGTGGTCATATATACCCACTGGCTGGACTGAATGTAATGTATCATTCATCCCAAAAGAAGGAAAAAACTCTCATACGAAAGCAAAGGACTTCAGACCAATCAGTCTATCATCATTTCTTTTGAAAACATTGGAGAGAATCATATATATCCACATAAGGAGCTCTATTGATCAAAAACTATTATCGCCATCTCAGCATGCCTATTTGAAGGGCAAATCTGTTGAAACGGCACTTCATGCATTAGTCAGTCACATAGAGAAATCTCTAGAATTTGGCAATTTTACAATGGTAGCCTTTCTGGACATAGAAGGTGCTTTCAATAATATAAAATCTGAGGCAATAATTTCTGATCTACATGACTTAGGTATTGACGAATCGATAACTAGATTTATAAAGAATCTACTTGACAATAGGACCATAAGTTCCAAAATTGGTGCAACAAAAATCACAAGATTTGCACGAAGAGGCACTCCTCAGGGAGGCGTGATATCTCCACTCTTGTGGAATATAGCCATAAACAGTATGCTTAGAAAATTGGATATCACTGGACATAAGACTGTCGCCTACGCGGACGACGTGAAGTGGCAGTCTCAGGATTCCATTTGCAAACTATTTCGCTAAGCATGGAAGATGCACCCAGAACACTAATTGAATGGAGTACTGATAGTGGTTTAAATGTGAATCCAGGTAAAACGGAACTTGTATTATTCACTAGAAAATATAAGATTCTCACTTTCAAGCTTCCTAGATTGAACGGTATAGAACTAACAATCTCGGACAACGCAACATGCTTAGGTGTTATCCTTGACAGTAAGTTATCATGGAAACCAAATATATTAGCAAGAACATCTAAGGCCATGTCGGCTTTGTATGTCTGAAAAAAGGCTATAGGGGTATTAAACCTCGATGTGTAAACTGGCTCTTTGAAGCGGTTATAAAACCGATATTATTTTACGGGGCCTTGGTTTGGTGGATAGCACTTGATAAAACCTAGAACTGTGTACTACTGGATATTATATTAAGGAGAACTGCTATTTTGACTACTGGAGCAATATGTACAACTCCTACTAAATCACTTTTTACAATAATGAACTGGATACCAGTTGATATGACGGCCAGAAAACTGGCTCTAAACACTGCTGTAAGGCTGTATACAATAGGTGCTTGGAAGCATGTAAATTATGGCCATGCCAGCATTATTGAAGAAGTAAATTGTCTTCCTGATAATATTGATTACTGCACTCCTAGACCCTTCTTCTCGAGGAACTTTAGTTACTCCATTTGGATGCGGTATCAGAAGAAGGCCTACCCCTCAACATTACATTATACGGATGGCTCCAAAAAGGGGAGAGTTGGCGGCGGTGTATACATTCAAGAATTTAGAATAAGAATGTTGTTCGTGGTATCGGCTATAAAAAGAGAAGCTAACTGGATCAGTTATAAGAAAATAGCAGGTAGGGATATTCGTATGTATACTGAAAGCCAGGCTGCAATTAAGTCTCTAACTGGTGTATACACTACACCGACCTTGGTCCAGGAATGCCGCACATCCTTAAATAGGATGGCAAGACATTCAACAGTGTCACTCGTATGGGTTCGTGGACATGGAGATATAAATGGAAACCTTGTTGCTGATAATTTAGCAAAGAATGGTTCCATGCTACTTGATGATGCTATTGATTATCTATGCGGTATTTCACTATCAGCAAGCAAGCAACGAATTAGCAAATTTTACTATGAGCTTGCTCATACCAGGTGGGCAAATGAACACACCTGTGTAATAACACGACTTATCTGGCCTAGGCTAAATAGAGAACGAACGTTGTACGTGCTAAAACTACAACTATCACAATTAATTGACTTAGTGTCAGTGCAAATTCGGCAATCATGCCAGAAGATTAGGTCTTCCCTACAATGATTTCTGTAGGAGTTGTAAAGATGAAGAAGAGGAGGAAACAGTCTCATCTTCTCTGTCATTGTACAGCAATGTGCACCATGCGTAACCACCTTCTTGGGACAATTATCTATCTGAAGTATCAGACTTAAAATTACAGCGTATCAATGCCCAAACGTTCGGGACCCGACATCTTTTTCTTCTCTTGACATTATCTTCTCCTACCTATCTACATCTACTCTCTATATGTGTCTACAACATCTATCCCCTTTTTCTATTCATCTCTTTTTAGGCAACACAAAAGGACCAACGAATGAACCTAAGTGAGCTGTACTACCTATGGCTGCATGCTGTCCTAACATAACCTTGGCGACCACAGTTAAAGCAAAATCATCCTAAGCGATAGAGCATTTACACTTTATGATGTCGATTATTAACTGCATTATTGGACCATGCATCTCCGAATATAACATCGCGACATGATAACAGAATTCTTGAATTTCTTAATATCAATGTGGACTAAATATGGTTAGAACAATGCGGTACCACATGCTATGCAGTCTCTGAAACAATTCAATTACTGCCTTTCTTGAAGTCAAAGATCTATCCTAACAATACCAACTACCTGTGCATTTAAAAATCAACTAAATTATAATTATAGTTGTATTTACATACATATGTATTTAAAATGGTAATATAACTTATCGAAAAAATAAGTTTTTCTAACAAATCTTTGAAAGCCATTTGCCCCATGTGCAGATACATAATCCTATCCTGTAAAATTTGTGATTCAATAAAAATAACAATAACTATGAATAAAATTTAAAATCTTGTGAATATTTTGGAACACTTACTACAATATATAGATTACTACTGTTAACATTAAATTAACCCGATCCATTTAATTATGTTATACAAACATACAAAAACACTGGATCAAATATTTCACTATCAGGGAAATGTGTATGGATATATAAACGCAAATCTCTTCACTTACAGTGAGAATCCTTAAAAAAGCGGGTTGGAAAGTGGGCGAACATTGACATGATTTATAGGTAAAGAGATCTTCTTTAAGAACTATCCCCTGATTCAGACAATAACACAAGAACATCATTTTCAAAATTTTATATGAAGGAAATTAAACAATATTTAAAACAATTTTTTAAAATAATTTTTCCGTCCGTGTTTCTAATTCAAACCCTTTTTATTTAAATTATGACATTTTAAACAAAAAGTTCATTACAAAAAAAAAAAAAATAAATATAAATTTTTATATATAAAGGTAAGTTTAGACGATATGTTGAATCAGCATATATATGCTGACAGGCATATGATTAAAATTAGCAGCAAATTCCTATGTCATATGTTAGACGTTTACACGATATGTTGAAAGTAACAAATTTTTTGATGTCAGCATATGTCAGCAAATGAAATGTCAACATAAGAGTTAGCATACGATTATTGTGTTTATACGATATGTTGAATTTTATGTGGTGCTACATATGCTGAGTCGTATAAACATTTGCTTGTGAAATTAGTCAGTTTGACAACATTTTTTAATTATTATTCAACTTCTGTAATTTATGTGTAATTTTTTTTTTTTAAATAAAATTTAATAATAAAAATATCAATAAAAAAAACATAAATTGTACAGTACTGATATTGGATGACGATGAAGTGGAATTAAAAGCAATAAGACGCAGAGTTTGGGAAAAGAAATGGGTAGAACGACGAGAGGAAGAAGGTTATTGTGTAAAATTATACAAGGAATTGGTATAAAGAAATAGAGCATATTTTATTGTAAAAAACAGCAATAATATAAATAATAAAATATTTATATAAAAAATCGAGGTAAATTCTATACTAAATATGCAAATAATGCACGAAAACATGTAAAACATTTATAATAATTTACCCCCTTATTCATAAACGTTTATTAAATTTAATAATCGTTTTTGAATAAGGGGGTTATAGTTTATTTCCAGAGACCTGTGTCGATTAATTTGAACAATGCCGCCGGCCATTATTTACATAAAAAAACTATCGGCGGCTGGGCTTAAAGGTCGTGATACACTATCCTACACAATCGTACGATTCATTCACTGGAAAATTTTACCGATTTTTATCACACTCAAAAAAAAAAATCACAACAAAGTATGTCATAGGTGCCACACTATTACACAAAAAAGATGCAAAAACATATGTTTTTGCTAATGTAAACAAACGCAGTTTTCTGCCATTTAAATTAATATTTGTGTTTATTTTGTTGTTATATGTGAATATAATAAATTGTATAAACTATACAAACAATTAAAAAATGTTAAACGTCTGTCATTTAGAATCTAAAGTTTAGATTATAATTTGTGATTTAAATCAATGAGCCGACATTGTTGTTTTTTTTATCAGCTTTATTAGAAAATACAACTCTGATCGCATATGAATTTGCCATATGCTGAAAAGCTTGCATACGCTTTTCAACAAATAACATATCTGTCAACATACGCAGGAAATTTGTCAAACACTAATAATATGCTGTTTACACGATATGCTAAAATTACCAACATACGTTTGTTGATATTGTTAACAAAGTGTTAGCAAATGTTGTTAAACATACGTATGCTGAAAAAATTTTGCGTTTACACGATATGTAAGCACTTGTCACAAATTTTTCAGCATAAATATGCTGATTCAACATATCGTCTATACTTAGCTTTATACTAAATATATACGTTGTATATATTATACTAAAACATATATTAGCACCTACATAATAATATAATAATGTAACTCATTTACAATCTCTTTTTTTTTTTATTATATATACATTTTTCTTAGAAGATATAGAGTTTAGAAGGAACGCTCCTTTTCTATTTAGTAGTGCATTTTAAATTACAGTATATAAATATTTACACGTATGTCTTATTATTTAATGTGAACGAGAAAAACTTTGCAAAAAACCTATTTAAAGCAGATTAAGATAAAAAATATACTACTAGTAAATTTACGATGATAAAAGTCATTAATATAGGGGTAGATTAAAGTTAAGCATTTTTTGTTAAAATTCGTGGTCAGTCTGACTAATATATCGTGGACAAGTTCGAAGCCAGCAATGTAGACGTCGAGTGGAATAATGCAAGGGTAACTTTTAATTAATTAATACCATCTTGAGAAGTTTATTTTGCGCTACCTGGAACTTATTTATATGACATTTCGCCGACGATTAAATATGGATTTAATAATCAGTTTCTTGTTATCAACATTTAGTAGAGATTTTCTGTTTATTAGAGGATGCAATATTCTTATTAATTTGTTGATTTTGTTTCCGACATATGGTATGTGATTATTAAAGTTTACTTTAAAGTCCTTGAGGACAACCAGCAGTAATATTTATAATTTGAAAATTAAGAGAATGTAAATGTAAAAAATTGTAAGAATATATATACTGTGAGCATCAAAATAAAGTGTACAAAAGTATTTGTTATAAAATAGTTTTTATTTCAGCCTTTAAATATACGATTACACATACCATTTTTTATTTTCTAAATCAGTATTCAGTACTCTACTTAAATATAAAAAAACAACAACAAAAAATTAGAACAATAGTTTTAAAACAAAAACAAAATATATAACATATTGTACGCGTCAAAAAAAAGTGTACAAATTATATTTGTTACAAAAGTTTGGTTAATTTAGTATTTGGTTGCTTTTCCTTTTGCCTTAATTACGGCACTCAGTCTTCGAGGCATCAATTCAACGAGTTTTTGAGTTATGTCAGATAAATGCATACTCTGCATTTTTTGTTCTCCATACTTTCACAGGTTTTTTCTGACCAAATACCTCAAATTTACTTTCATCGCTGAAAATAACGTTATTCCACAAAGAAACTTCTTTATTTTCGTATTTTTTTGCATAATCAATGCGTTTTTTCTGGTTCACTGGCGATTTAGTGGTTTCTTTCGCGGTAATCGACCATGTAGACCACTTTCGTGTAGTGCTCTTCGGACTGTGCTGGCACTTACTATGGTATATTTTGTTGCTGAAACTTCCTCGGATATTTTAACAGCACTTTTAAACGGATTTTTCTTTACATCACGCATTAAACCCCTTATTTCACCTTCATTTAAAACTTTTGGTCTACCTGCACCTGGACGATTTTCTACTTTGCCAAATTTTTCGTGTTTATCAACTATTTTCTTTACAGTATTATGGCTTCTGTTTATAATATACCCAATTTCACGAAGGGTCTTACCTTCGTTCCGAAATTTTACTACAAGTTCTCTGACATCAGTGGATGTTTGTTTGCCCATTTTTAGAAAAATAATAATTTGTGTTCTACAAAAAGATTGTAATCTGTAACTGGCATCTAACTAATATAAAACAATAATAGTGATTCAAAAGAATGCAGAAAAGTAAATAAACAACCAAATATAACGGTATTTTTTGCGGTTCAGCATTGATAAAATGCAACTCAACTAAGATGTACACTTTTTTTGACGCGTAAAATATGGTATATATTTTGTTTTTGTTTTAAAACTATTGTTGTTGTAATTTTTTGTTGTTGTTTTTTTTATATGTAAGTAGAGTACTGAATACTGATTTAGAAAATAAAAAATGGTATATGTAATCGTATATTTAAAGGCTGAAATAAAAACTATTTTATAACAAATACTTTTGTACACTTTATTTTGATGCTCACAGTATATATATATATATATATTTTTTTTTCAATTAACAAACACCAACTGCGAAGCTTTTTGGCTTGTCTGCAGAAAACACCCAGAGTCTTTTGCGGGAATCGAACCCGCAACCCTCTGACTGATAGTCCGCCACACTATCGCCATGTTGGTTAGACTGGTCCTTATTTATAGAAAATTCCTTCGATTTCCGATTGCTGGGCGGAAAAAGTTTCCTTTTGATACCAAATGCTTAGCATTAAAATTTGGTAGCGATCGGAGAACGTTTGAGCCTGCCGCCCAAGACTTACAAGTTTGAAAAATCGAAATATATGGGGAAACTCAATGTTTTTATTGAAATACTTAAATTTTAATACATAAAACTAGTTTTAGTTGTTGATTTTTAATATTTAGTCGAATTGCCAATTAAATTACCATTAATTGGCAATAATTAATATAATAATTAAATTGTCTGTACCCAAGATTGCATTTTTGATTTGCAGCTTGATAATATAAAGTCGGACGAACTATCAACCTCTGCCTAAATGGAACCAACCACACCAAAAGTGATTAATCGTGCGTCTGATAAAGTATCACGTGAAATATATTTGATTGGCAATGTGACACATCAAACAAGTGGAGCTAAATTACCCTCCAATCGACAAGTATTGCAAGTCTATTTTTATAATATTCGATTCGCCAAATTATCGCAGAAAGAAAGTGCAAGATTGGCAGTGAACGCTGTATCCCTTTTTTGGCTACAAGCCCGCTTACCGATCCGTGATTTGTACAAATGTGCTGATAAATTGATAAAACTGTACAATGAATGGCGACGTGTTTCTAAAAAGTCGTCGAAAGGGAAAGCGAACAAAGATCAGGCAGAATTTATCGAAAATTTGGGCAATCTCTTCGACATTGCTCACAACAACGCGTTGCAGATGATTCGCATTGAAGATGATCGGGACTTTTTATTGAAACAAAGACAAAAAGGGCGCCCCGGATGCATGATCGGAGTCGATATGCATTTATTCAACCGTGAAAAGCGATCGCAGGAGCGAAGATCAAGAGAAGAGCCACGAAAGCGAAAGCACGATGAGTCTCAAAACGTAGATATTGGTAAATATTTTTAATTTGCATTGTATAATACATATCAATTATTGGAATGAATGAATTCCGAACTTATTTTATGATTTCATTCAGCGATTGAAGAAAACAATCGTGCTAGTGAAAGCGATAATATTTCCGACGACAACGATCCAACAATGGACGTGGACGATTATGACACTCAACCAGAGGAAAGAAGAGCCCGTACGCAATTGATAACACCACGTCTTTCAGCCGCTCTGGATGATGCTAAGGTTTCTGAGAGAAAAGCAATACATATAATAATGGCAGTGGCAGAAGCCTTGCGTGTCAACGTTGATGAGCATGTTGTCAATCGAACGTCTCTCCAAAATTTACGAAGAAAGCACCGTGAAAAAGAATTTGAGAAGATTCAGGCCGAGTTCGTCGAAGACGTAATTTACTTTACTTTTGGGTTAATTTTAATTATATATATATTTTTTTCCGTAGATAAATAGTGCACAATCATTAGTTGTTCATTGGGATGGCAAATTAATGAAAACAATAGTTGGTAAAAAAAAGTTGAGCGAATAGCAATGCTCGTCAGTTATAAAGGCACCGCAAAATTTCTCAGTGCAGCAATTGTAGAACCCGCGAGAATATTGCGGGCGCTGTTCGTAATGCTTTAATCAGTTGGAATATCATTGATCGCGTTGGTGCGATGAGTTTCGACACTACTTCTTCAAACACTGGTTCTAACAATGGTGCAATGGCATTCTTACAACAATATTTAGACCGGAAATTAATCAAACTTCCATGTCATCATATTTTCGAAATTGTCTTGAAAAGTGTTTTTGGCTTAAAATACTCAGCGACCAGTGCACCCGAAGTTCCTATTTTCAATCGATTTGCGGAAGCTTGGGACAATCTCAATCACACTTCATTCAGATGCGGTCTCGACGACGAAATTGTCCGTTCAAAAATAAGCGAAGAGGATTGTGATGAAGTCAAACATTTCTGCTATCAAAATTTACAAAAATATCAAATTCGCGCTGATTATAAAGAATTTCTACAGATCACAGTCACATTCCTTGGTGGAAACGGTGGCAATTTTCGGACGCGTAGTTCAACGTTCCATACAAGGTTTATGGGAAAAGCAATTTATTGCCTGAAAATATTTCTTTTTCGCGAACAATTCAAATGCACAGATATACAATTGAGCGCGCTGCGAGATGTATGTATTTTTCTAGTTCGACTATATGTCAAAGTCTGGTATGGATCCCCAAATGCCATCACAGCTCCAAATCAAGATATACAATTTGTAAAGGACTCGATCGCATACGCTGAAACAGATGCAGCAGTGTCCAACATAGTACTATCAAAAATCAAAAAGCATTTGTGGTATCTAGCACCAGAAAACGTTGCTTTAGCATTTTTTGATCCTTCCGTTTCAGATGAAGCAAAGCGCAAAATGATCAAATGTCTCCAATCAAGTGAACCGAACGTAAACCTATTGGAGAACCGTCGAATTGCAAACGTTGAAGTTTTACGTTTTAGTTCATTGAGCGATTTAGTATCATATAAAACAAAATATTTTTTCACTGCATTTGGTTTGTCTGCCTGTTTTTTGGAAAAAGATCTATCGTTATGGGAAGAAGATGATGACTATCAAGACGCTTTGGAATTTTGTCGTAATTTGTTCGTCGTAAACGATGCTGCCGAACGCGGCGTCAAATTCATGAAAGATTACAATCGAATCTTAACAAATGACGAAAATCAAAAAAAATTGGTATTTCAGTTCGTCGAGTCATATCGTTAGAAATTCCCTTCACATAAGAAATCCACACTCACTTAAATTTGCTTGTATTTAGTATTTTTCAGCTATAAAATTGTCTAACTTTGATATTTTCCATTAAATTTTGGATTTATAAAGCTCGTTGAAATGGTAATTTAATTGGCAATTTGATTAAATATTAAAAATCAACAACTAAAACTAGTTTTATGTATTAAAATTTAGGTATTTCAATAAAAACATTGATTTTCCCCATATATTTCGATTTTTCAAACTTTAAGTCTTGGGCGGCAGGCTCAAACGTTCTCCGATCGCTACCAAATTTTAATGCTAAGCATTTGGTATCAAAAGGAAACTTTTTCCGCCCAGCAATCGGAAATCTATTTTTAGTGGCCAGTCTAATGTTGGTGTAATTGACTGAATTCCATCTTAATTTGGGATGGAAGTTAGGGAAATTATGTTTGTAGTTAGATCTACTTTTAAAAGTTTGACTATTTTGTCTATGACTTTTAGGTCAAGCGCGTTGACGACATGGTAAACAAAAATACGGGAAGGGGAACAAATACCATACAATTTTTGACTGTAGATCAAAAGTAAAAAGAATATTATGACTATACAAGACTGGCATTTGGTTTTTGTTCCTACAAACTTTAGAAACAGAACCAACAATTATGTACATCAGGGGCTTCCAAAAATTTTTTGCTTGTGTATTAGTGAGTACCAGAGAGTAATAAAATTGAGAGAATGCATTTATTTAAAGCCTAAGAAAAATGTTAGTAATATACATATTTTATAATTTGCTATGTATGTTACCAAAAGCATTTTTGACCGCACAATATTTTTTGAGTGTCATCATCTATTAACCTGAAAAAAATAACATAGCATCCGCTAGACATGTGCACTTGTCGAAGTCACATCGACGACTGAATTGAAGAGCATAAAAATATGTCTTGGTAGTGGTAGCACAATTGTGCTATGAAATGGAAGCCCCTGATGTACATACACAACGAATATATACATATACATATGTATATCATAATAAAAAATATGTATATCAATTAAAATATATGTTATCAATTGCAACGCATCATATATATGACTCTGATATTACACATACATAGTAAATTTGTTTGTTTTTAGTACTACATTTTTACTAGCAGCCATGAGAAATATGCCCAAGTTAATAAAAAAAATATGCAATTATAGAGAAGATAATTAAAAAAGAGGCTTAAGAATTATGTTAGTAGAAAAGGATAAATTATCGTTTCTTAAACCAGTCTAAAGCATTTTTTGTAACAGAAGGAATTACGTAAGTAGTTCTAACTGGTCGTGGTGCAGAAGCATTTTATTAGTCAGCCCATATACACCGATCATAGAAACTATAATTATATTTTTTATGAGGATATAAAGTTGTCTAATTATACATCATGCAATTACAGTTACTATCTACGATAAAAGCAAAAGAAAAAGAACAAAAAAGTTTACCATTGGATTGAATTGTTTTAACGATGGGTGTAGTATCCATGGCATGAACTAAAATATTTCAAAAAATATTATAAACAAATTAAAAAAAAAACAATTATTTCAATATCAAATGCAAACGAATTAAAAATGTATATAAAGAATCGAAAATGAACAAAATAATAGCAAAATTTGGTTTAAAAACATAAACACTTACTATAGGTTACGACCAGTCCTGGTTTTGAGGGATAGAAAGGAAGGGGAATAGAGCATTTCAATAAGTTTGATTATTAAAATCAGAAATAAACTTATATTATGTGATCATGGTATTTATTACAAACTGTGGTTAAACTACAGCTGTTTTGTTTTATATTGAAAGATTTTTACATTTTTAATTACCTTCATTGCTGGCATAATCTAATGGCAAAGGCATATGATTGCTGGATTTTTTATCTATATCATCTTGATTCTTGGATCTTAAAAACAGTACTGTAGCTACAATTACTAATACCAAAATGACTACCACGGCTACAGTAGCACCAGCGACCATGCGCATCTGAATGTTGTCTTCATAAACTAGATCCAACGAAAAATTTTAAACGGATTTTATGCCAAAGGGCAAATTCAAAATTTATGTATTACCTGAACTGACTCCTTGTTGGGTGTGAGCATAAACGATATTGCTATATGTTCCATAACCATTAAGTGTTTTATAGCGTACTTGAAATCCATATTCGGTATTTTCATTAAGATTTTCTATATGAGCTTTTGTATCTTTCGTGGTCAAGGCGGTCTTGTTGATAGTATCAAACTCAGGTTTAGGGAACCATCGCACTTCATAAAATTCTATAGGAACATCACTTTGTACAGGTTTATCCCAAACCAAATCGATTTCAGTACTTGTTGTTGACACTACGCGTACATTACTAACGGTGGATTGTATAGCCGACTCAGTGGTGGTGAAAACAATCTCATTCCACTCTGTAGTTATCTGAGATAAATCAATGTGCTGGTTATTGCTTGACGACGCTGCTTTAATATTATTTCCATTGACAATATCATCTCCGTTTTTCGAACTATCTTCCTTATCTTGATTACTAAACGATTCGTTGGATTTTTTTTGATTTTTATCGTCAGTTGTTATATTTTTGATAATATAAGAAACGCCATTAATAGAATGAATCTGAATAGTGTATGTTGTGACAGGTTCTAAATTAGTTAACGTCAATTTAGTATCATTAAATGTGTCTGCCGATGGTGTAAAAACAACATTGGAAGAGCATGAAGCACACACTACTTTATAAACAATATCACTCCGATATTTTGAATTTTGGTTACTATTCTCTACGGCAGCATGATCACGTACAGGTGAATTCCAAGATAATATTGCACTGATATGATCTACAAATAGTAGCGTAAGATTTGTTGGAGGTCCTGGGGGTTTGTAACACGGCATATGTTTGCCATCTCTAGGATGCCTAAAGAAACCTGTCAAGCATTTGCAATAACCGGAAGCTGATTTTGAAGCATTCGTATTTGGAGGGCAAGAAATGCATTTGGTCACTTCTACTGAGCGAAATGTGCCTATCGGACATTCTGTGTATATAAATATAATAAAAAATTACAAAAATTACTGGTGACATACAATTTTATTTGAAAGGTACCAAAATTAACTGCAACAAACATACCATTGCAACTTTTATTGGCAAAATCCGGTTCATATCCAACTTTGCAACGACACCCGCCATTGAGTATTGTCCATTTTCCATCGCCTTTACATAAATAGGTCGGCGGCTCATAAGGCTCAGCATTTTCTACACATGTGCCGTTTTGTTTTTCAATAAGTGTTATTTCCCTACCAGTTGGTGTTTCATTGAAGTGGGCAAAGTTTTCGGTAACTGCTGGACAAGTTATGTAATAAACTTTAACAGCTAATACACTGATGCACGCTCCTTGGTCACGAAAAGCAAAGTAGACACCCTTTTTAGTAACAGCAATACTTTTAACTTCAGTATTGATATCAACGTCACTATTTTGATTAAAACGACCTTCACCAGCAGCAATACGTGCTATTAATTTATAGCTATCTGTTTGCCAAGGAGGTGGTTCACGTGTAGCTGCATCAAACTCATAGTACAACAAACTAAAAGTTTCTTTGCACGAAAGAGCATTTCCTTTAAAAGAAATAAATTTAATAATGAATTTTTACGTCCAATTTGTGTCAGCTTTAATTTTACGATTCTAACAATGTAAAAGATAATTTAAAGAATACATTTTTTACGACTAATTCTACTATTCTCCCTTACAAACATATTTCGAATGGAACACTATTTTTACTAAGATTTATTTATTTATTTATTGAGGAATATATGATTTTAATATGGTAATGATAAAATGGATCGGATTTAAATTTTTTTTTGAATATGTAACTTATTTTTGCTTTAATTATACATAACATATTTTGCTTACGATCATCAATGTCGAAAAAGCCAAAAGGTTGTATCTCCCATTGTCATTGTCGAAAAATAGTACAATAAATTTTAATTAAATACGTAACGAAATACAAGGCAATTTTACTGGTTGTGGTATTACCAAAGATTATAAATATATATTTATAGAAGTTTTATTCAATTTATTCAATAATTGTTATTTTATTATTTATTCAATTATTATTTTGTTATACCCACCACCAAAAAGATTGGTGATATATATTTTTTTTATTTAAAAAATCTTCCTTTATTTACATTATTTTACAAAACTAAATATTTACAAATGGGATCTTATCTTTAGAGATATTACAACAAATGATTGAGTTGCTCGAGCGAATTTAAAGAGTTTATTTACATAGTTGAGAATTTTAAAGGTAAAACTGGGTAAAAAAAAACCTTTATATGAATATTTAAATAATCCAAACATTATTCGAAAAGGTTCATGTGATTATAGTATGACTATTAAATTACAGTAGTCTAATATAAGCACAGCCTTTACGGTTTGATAATTTGTAGTTAATTTTGGTTTAATACATTACATTCTCTTATTAACAAATAAGAAGAACTTTCGTTTTTCTCAAAATACTTATTTTTTAATCTATTTATGAAATCTATAATTTTTTCGTAGCCTGTTTCTTCATGGATGAGATAGGTTGGGTACCACCAGGGCTTATTGTTTACAATTTTAAGGCATTTGTTTTGGATGACTTGTAAGCGTTTTAAGTGGCATTTTGCAGCAGTGCTCCAAATAGGACAAGCATATGTTAATATCGGCCTGATAACGGTTTTAAAAAGAAGATTTTTGTTTTTATGATTTAAATATGAACGCCTGTTTAACAAAGGCCATAAAGCTCTAAAAGATTTCATTGCTTTGGAACACATTTCGTTAATATGGCGATTAAAAATCAGTTTTTTGTCCAAAACTACGCCGAGATATTTAGCTTCGTTTACTATATTTATGGTGTTGTTTCCAACTGCTAGTTGGCGTCTAGGCAGTCTTTTAGGGGATTTGTTGAATGGGAAAATTATTGCTTGCGTTTTGTCTGGATGACTTTTAATTTTCCATTTTTGAAGATATTTCATGCAACTCACGAATCCTTTTTCCATCTTTTTCATCAATGCACTTGTAAGTTTGCTTGAAAAAATTAAAGCTGTGTCATCAGCATAGTATGCAATTTTGAAATTATTTGGGACCTGAAAATCAGATGTGTAAATCGCATATAGCAATGGCGACAGAACTGATCCTTGAGGCAACCCAGCTGAAATAATTTTAGCAGATGAAGTTTCATTATTAACGACAACCTTAAACGTTCTAGAGTCAATGAAGTCCGTAATTAGTTTGCAAAGATACTTAGGGATGTTTGCAGCCAAGAGCTTATATATGAGCCCATTATGCCAGACGGTGTCAAAAGCTTTTTCCACATCCAATAATATTAGTCCGGTAGATCTTTTATTTTTCTTATTGATTAGTATTTCGTTCTTTATCCTGTTTATTTGATGAGTCGTACTGTGTTCTTTTCTGAATCCGAATTGTTCTTTAGCAACAACTGAGTTAGTAAAGACAAATTCATTGAGACGAGCAAAAATAATTTTTTCAAAAATTTTTCCTATATTGCTTAGTAAGCTTATAGGTCTATAACTATTGGGGTTGTTTTTTGGTTTGTTTGGTTTGCATATGGCTACTACTTTAGCATTTTTAAATATTTTCGGGAAATAATTTAGTGTTATGCAACTGTTGTAAATTATTACTAGTAACTTCAAAGCTTTAATTGAAAGTTTCTTTAGTAACAAGTTGGGAACGTTATCAAACCCTGGGGATTTCGAGACTTTTAGTGATGATATTATACTTGTCACTTCATTGAACGTTGTTAATTTCACGGATTGTGAGTATATGCTTTCAGATTTAAAGTTATTGACCGTTGAGTTAACTAAATTGTCTATTGAATGTTTGTAGTTAATGGTGAGTTTATTAGCTTGGAAAAATGTGTTTGCTAGTATTTCAGCCTTTCCATGTTCTGAAGTTACTTTGGAATTTCCAACATTTATGTGTGGAATTGTATTTTTACCTTTTCCACGTAGACTTCTGCTTAATTTCCAAAAGGACTTATCACCTGGTTTTAATTTAGACAATAAGTGTTCCCATTTCCTATTACGTTCTTCGTTAATCTGTTTGTCTATCATTTTACTTAGGAAGTTTACATACTGTTTGTAAAAAATTATCTCATCTATATTAGTGGATCTTTGACTTTTTCTTTTATAGCTTCTCCTTAGCTTTATATATTTCATCGTTTTTTCAGGCAATACATAATTATTTTCCTGAGTTATCTTCGGTGTCGAAGAATCCCTTGCAGATAAAATGATATTTATTAATTTTCCCATTTCCTGATCAATAACCATTTTAGAATTATATATGTCAGTATTTAGCGTTATTCTAGTCCATAAAATTATTCCAATTCGTTGAGCTATAATCAAAATAATCGCGGTCAATTGTCGATGCCTTTGATCTTTTTATGGCACATATTACAGGACGATGGTCAGATGGAATTTCGTAATCCAGTGTTGTTATTTCCATATTTAGTGTTGAATTGCTAATAATAATATCTACAGTAGACGGAGTACGATTACGTTGATGCGGATATAAAGTTGGGCTGTTGGGGTGATGTACGAAAAAGTTATGTGATTGCTGTAAATTGTTAAGTGTGGACCCTGCAGTGTTATTTACATCACAATTCCATGATGAATGTTTTGCGTTAAAGTCTCCTAAAACTATGAATTCCTTTGAAGGTGGTGTCATATTTAAAATGTCAGAAGAGAAATTATTAGTATAACGTGCTGAATAAGCAGAGGATATTACAATAGGTCGGTTGTTGATAATAATTTCTACGGAAATATTCTCAATTGACTTAAGGCCCAACTATAATATGCATATGCTAGCTTAAGCAAACGTGCGAACACATATAAATTGTATGTGGCAAACTATAATGTACTTAACGAAACTTTTCGTTAAGTTTTTCAACTGTCATTTGCTTAAGCAAACAGCGAAACTGATCGCACATTCTGTACGGAATCAGCTGTTTGTTGTTGTTTGTTTGTGTTTTGAACAAAATGGAGAAAGAAGAAAATATATTTATTTTAAATTTAATAGAAAATGAGAAAAAAAATAAGTGCCTTTACAATAAAAGGGTCTCGAGTTTTGTCTCTAAGATTTCCCTGAAACAATCCCAGTCGGTTTTCTTGTTGTATATAAATTTATTTTGATTGGATAGAAGTACATCGGTTTGGTATATAAGTACCACTGGAGAGTGGTCAGAAGATAATTCAAAGCATGATTTTATATTTAGATAATCATGTCTTATATTCTTGGTAATAAAAAAGTCTAAGAGATCTGGTTTTTTGTGAATGTTTGTAGGCCAGTAAGTAGGCTCTCCAGTACTTATAAATTTGCATTTGAATTCATTTATTGCCTCTAGTAAATTTTTTCCTTTCGATAGTGTTAATCGAGATCCCCAAACTGTATTTTTGGAGTTAAAATCACCACCCACTATAAACCGATTCCCAAGAGATTTAAGGAGTTCAAGATATTCAATTTTTGTGTTATTATGTTTCGGCGGGCAGTAGACTGCAGATAATACAAATGGACCGTGTATATCTTCTATTAAAATGGAAGTAGCTTGAATATAATCTTTTCTAAAATTCTGTAATTCAGTACATTTAATGGATTTTCGTATTATTATTGCTGTACTTTTCTTTTAGCTACACGAGGTAACTCCACAAGCATTTTGTTGCTGATTTTATCCATACCTGGAGCTTTTTTAAGATTCAGAGTACCAATAGCGCTTTGAACATCATTAAGGCTAAGTCTTAGAGGTACAGGAGGTCTACTAACGAGTGGAGGCAAATCAGATGCATTATTTGAGTTGTTTATAGTAAACACTTTTCTCAAATGATTAATTTTGAGGTTTTTTCTCCATTTTTGCAACCACAATACGAAAATTAACAAAACATATGTAAACGTTTATTATTATTTATAATGTAGTGCTGCGACAGCTGTACATTTTAGTACTTTTGCCGATAAATTAAAAAAAAGGAAAAATTATGCGTTTCGGGTACGAAGTTTTCTTTTAATTATAAAATAATATAATAATATTTATTAAATATAGTCATTTAATGGCTTTTTGTTAAAATAAAAACATTTTTTTAAACATAAATGAGCAACTGTGGACAAAAAGTTGCAAAGTCATTGTAGCCACCTGAAAGTTAAATCTGAACTAGTTATGCATTTGACAGCCTTTTCGTTAACTTTTGCAATTTGCTTAAGCTTGCTTATGCATATTATAGTTTATTTTAACAAAAAGTAAAGGCACTTATTTTTTCCACATTTTCTATTAAATTTAAAATAAATATATTTTCTTCTTTCTCCATTTTGTTCAAAACACAAACAAACAACAACAAACAGCTGATTCCGTACAGAATGTGCGATCAGTTTCGCTTTTTGCTTAAGCAAATGACAGTTGAAAAACTTAACGAAAAGTTTCGTTAAGTACATTATAGTTTGCCACATACAATTTATATGTGTTCGCACGTTTGCTTAAGCTAGCATATGCATATTATAGTTGGGCCTTTAGTGTTCCATATATTAACGTTCTTATGTTTAATAGTTTTATGGATTAGCAGAGCAACGCCCCCTCCTCTAGCATCTGATCTATCATTTCTATAAAACCAATAATTTTTTAGGAAAGGTTTATGATTTTCCGTTAGGAATGCTTCGTTTAACGAAGCAACTTTTATTTTTTCTCTTTCAAGTAATAGCTCTAGTTGTGTTATTTTTGAAAAGCATGAAATCCCGTTAACATTCATGTGAAGTATTTTAAATTGGTTAGAGTTAGTATAATCCATGAGCATATTTTACCATAGACATAACCACTTTAATTTGCTGCACTTTCGATGTGCATCTTTGCAAATCATCTATTGCAGTAGTAAATATTTCAAAAAGTTCATCAATACTAAAGAGATTGGAACTGTCTTTAACTTGGCTTGCAAAGCTTACGTTATTATTAACCCTGTTATTGCTGACGCTTTGGTTTGTGTTGCCTAAGGTTGGAAACTCAGTAGCATTAAATTGGAAGGAGTTGTCCACTTGTAGCCTTTGGATCCTGGTAGTTTTACGTGTTACTCTAGTTCTTGTCTCTAGGTAAAGTGTACGAAAAGGACAGTTTATGTCATTTGCAGCATGATCTGTTCTGTCTTTGCCATATTTTTTGCAATTATGATGCGGTTCAGCGCATATCATACATGCAGTTCTACGATGACAGTGTTCTCCGCCGTGTCCATACATTAGACATTTCCATTTTTCACCATTTTTGGGTTTATATTTTTTCCAAGTAATTATTACATTGGCGATTGTTCTCACATTTTTTAGTGAGGTAGGGTTGAAAGTTTTGCGGCAGAACTGAACTTTGTATACCGCATTGTTGTTGGAGCTGTATTTAGTGGGTATTTCCATTACAAAAGAGGGAGATAAGTTGTAACTTATCAATTCTTTTTTGATGTCTTCAGCGTCGATGCGAGGAAGGCCATGTAAAAACGTGGTATATAACCTATTATCTTTAGAATTATAGGAGTGAAACTCTATTTGGTTTTCTTTTAAAATTTGTTTACAGGCATTATATTGCGTCTCATTAGGAGTAAATATTTTCGTACCAATGGAGGTCCGCTTATAAAAACATTCTTTATCTACTTCATTTCCTAGTAGCTTTCGGATTTCCGTGATAGGAGTGTTGACTTCTGCTACAATTGGTGGTGGTTTTCGTACCTTGACTTCTATGATATTTGACACCGGGGCGGCATGCTATGAACAGCATTGTGATCAGCAAGAAGACTATACCTGTTGCTTGAAGTACTAGGAATGTTAGGGTTAATATAACCTGTTGAAATATGTTTTTTCATCTTTTTCTTTGAAAAAAGTTTTCTATTTAAAGTCGAAGACTTGGCTACATGGGCCATTTCAGCTTTGCTGACTTTTTTTTTTTTGTAGAATTGTCTACTATTAGCACGAGTTCAATAAAGAACAAAGTAGTCAATTACAAAACAAATCCACTTGTTTTAACAGTTAGTGTTTGTATGTGTGTATGTATGTTTTTATGCGCTTTTATTAGTAACACGACCGTTCGGTTAGAGAATGAGATGTGAACTGATTGGTGATATATTACGTTTGTCATTCCGTATGTAACACATCGAAATAATGGCCGTAGAGCCAACAAGTCTATATATTCTGAGTCCTTATAATATTCTAAGACGATCTAGCCATATCCATCCGTCTGTTGAATAGAGCTTCGAATGTTTGGTGAAAATAGGCAAAATCGGTCCAGTAGGATCCGAGTTATAGATTAAAGCTTCAGACTACCTCAATATTTTCAGATATTTTTTGCTATTTTCTTCAAACATAATACCATTAAATTCTGCACACTTTTATTATAGAACGACAAGTCCTGCTGAAAATGGTAGGAATCGGTCCACGATTTCTCATAGCCCCCAAACAAATGCCTTCGCGGAATATGGCTTTATGGTACATAAATGTCTATAGAAAGCCGTATTCATAAAAAATTTTGCAATAATAAGTTTCATACAAAGTGAAATATCAAAACGATATGTTGTTTGCATCGGTCCATATTTGACCATAGCCCCATACAAAGACCACTTGAGAAAATCACTTAAATGCGCATAAATCTTTTATTAAATCACTAACCATAGCCCCCATATAAAGTCCACTTTCGGAAATCACTTAAATATGCATAAATCTCTTATAAGCATCAGCAGCAAGTTTAAATTCGACACAAATAGTCCATACACAGTATATAGAAATATTCACACCCAACTAATGATGATCCCTAGTCGTCATATAAACTTCACTTAAAAAAATAATTCGCATGGACATATAAATCGTCGTACAGAATTTCATGACGATTTGTTATATGTATAGATTATAGTTTGTTAAAGTAAATCTTTTTGTTACACACTGCAAACATATAAACAAGTGTATATTATTGATTATAACTCTATAAAGTGAAATCTCAAATCAATATTTTGTTTGCATCGGGGTCCATAATTTTGATATAGCCCCAAAGACCACTTCCGAAAATCAGTTAAATGAACATAAATCTTTTATAAAAATCACTATCAAGTGTGTAAATCGCTTTATTTTACACGCTGCAAAAATATAAACAATGTGTAAATTCTGATAAATATTTTGTTAAATGTTTTATTAGAAATTTCTAAATTGGGCTTTCAAGGTCAGGTATTTTTTATTATTATAAAATAAATAAAAGACTAGTTTAATTCATTTTCTCCAATCCTACGTTTCGTCGGTATTTTTCCGACCTCTTCAGGGATTAATTTTATTGAATCTGGCAACCATATAAATATATAAAGGAAAATAACAATATTAATAACAAACAACCATAAATTTAACAATAAAATAATTACACTTACATATAATCTTTTCGTCAATTATACATTATTTTTAAATATATTGCACCTTTTTTGTACAACATTTACGATACAAACACAGAGTCAATTAATAAAAAATTAATGCAAATTAATTAAAATAAAATATTACAGTAATTATCCTATCGCTAATATCACAGTTGAAGTTAAACTAAATTAAATTATTGCTATTATGTAGTTAGAGTTAGCGCCGTCTATATTTATTTTATTTTATTTATTTATTAATATCAATACAAAGAAGCCTTCATGGCCAAGAACATGTATTGTTTGTGAAATATCTATGTACATATGTTAACTTAGTAATTATTAAAAATAGAATATTACTAAATATATAAAAGAAACTGAAATAAAAGATAAAAGATAAAAGGCTCCCCAGCCATATAATTATTGTATAAAAAATTTGAACATAATGGAATTAGAATTTAATACAATTTAATTTTTAAAGTTGATCTCTGTTAAAATAATCTAGGAGTTTCCTTTTAT
This sequence comes from Bellardia pandia, assembly GCA_916048285.2. Taxonomy (NCBI): domain Eukaryota; kingdom Metazoa; phylum Arthropoda; class Insecta; order Diptera; family Calliphoridae; genus Bellardia; species Bellardia pandia. The sequence continues at coordinate 16,685,048 of OU696534.1, read as the reverse complement.
AAGTAAGGTAAGAATACGAAAACAATTTTAGTTCATTGGGAAGTATACTCCAAGTTCTGTGAATTCTAATTAGAAAGGAACGATAAAAAATAGAAAGATGTCCCAGTGGAACGTCAATCTGGACGTTACGTGTTGAATTAATAAAAGAAAACATATTTAACAGTAATGTAGGTTGTCTATATATCATGATTTTGTAGAAATGAAGCAAAATACGTAGACTCAGATAATCGCTAAATTCACATCTTAGAAACATAGGAACAAGCGACGAAACACGATCATGTTCTTGTATATTTATATCAAATACATAGCGTACAATTTTTCTGACAATTCCCTCAATTATGTGCAAATTATAAGACCATGTCCCAGAAAAAACCTCAAGGCAGTAATTAACACGTGACATAATTAGTGAATAGGCAAGACGACTCCTAATATATTTTGGAGTATAGGCTTTTAATCGGTAAAGTCTTCTCAAGACTAGACAACATGTGTTAGCCATAGAATTTATATGATCTGAAAATGTTAATTTAGTGTCCAAAATAATACCAAGACATTTAAGAGAATTAGAAAAGCCAATTTCCTGGCCACTAATGAATAGTCTGGGGAATGACAAATTTCTATCAGAAGAACAAAACTGCATAGCCTTCGTCTTTGCAGGATTTATCTCAAGCGAATTCGTATACATCCACGTTGATATAGAATTGAGATGATCATTTAAAGAATTATCAAAATTTAATTGACTAAAATCCGTAGTATACAATAAGAAGATGTCATCAGCAAAAACGAAGGGCTGACAGAATTTATTTTTCATAATTGAAATGCAATCATTTAAATATATAAGAAACAATATAGGGCCAAGAACTGACCCTTGGGGTACACCTGAGGTAACAAGACCAATACTAGAACACGACCCATTATAGGAAACATATTGGTAACGATTTATGAGATAAGAATACACTAATATACATGCTGATTTAGAAAAATTAAAGTTCTCATAAAGCTTTTCTATAAGAAACCATTATGCAATTTAAATGACTATCAACTTTTTTCCTAACAGATTCAGTTAGTGAGAGTAGTAAAGAAGTAGTATTTAGATTCTTTTGAAAAGCATACTGATTTGGATTAATTAATGAATATTGTTCACAGTGGGATAAAATCTGTACTTTTATTAAGTTTTCCATAATTTTAGACATCGCCGGTAAGATAGTAATAGGTCTAAAACTTTCATTATTGCCATTTTTAGGGATAGGTACCACTTTACCAATCTTCCAATTTGTGGGAAACTTGCAGACAGTAAATATCGTATTTATTAAATGTAGCAGACTAGAAGAGATGAGGGGAAAAATGATTTTTAAAAATTTAATAGGAATATTGTCATGTCCAGTGGCATTAGATTTAATGGAGTTTAAGGCTATGAGAATATCAGTTTCAGTAACCGGGTCAAAAGTAAAAGATCCTATACTATCAGAGAAGTTGTCAAATATGAAATCACCATAAACATTAGGCCTCATATTATTTAAAAAAGAACTAGCTATTTCCTCAACATCCATAATATCAGCTTCAGATTCCACACGACCAGTACAACCCAAACTACGTAATCTACCCCACATTTGATTATTATTAATGCCAGTAAACAATCGTTCACCATATTTTCGACGCGATTTTCTAATTACAGATTTAGCTTTATTTCTCAGTCTACAATAACACTTCCAATTTTCATCAGTTCTATTTCTAAGGTAAGCCCCATAAGCAAGATCTCTTTCAGATCTGGCATAAGTAATATCCCTGGAATTCATCCAACTGGAAAGAGATGAATTTGGTTTAATAGTGGATGAAGGTACAAAGTTATGAAGGCCATAAATTAAGTTAGACAAAGTCGATAATTGCAAATCAACATCATTTGTACAGAAAATAGGTGATATATCAAATTGCTCAGAATATTGGATAAGATCATTGAAGTTGACACGATTATAATCCTTAAATCGAACAGTGTCGTTACGTAACGGCATATGAAATTTAATGGAAATTATTATAAAACTATGACATGATGACAAAAATGGAAATTGCAATTGAGCTTTATAAGCAACCGCAGAAGGTTGGCTACTTAGGAAAAAATCTAGGAGCGAGGTGGAACGATTTGCTAAATGAAGATGAGTAGGTAAACAGTTATGTAAAATGTGAAGGCCACATCTTGAGATTAATCTTCGAAAGTTTATTGATTTGACTGGATCAAAAAGATTACAATTAAAATCCCCCATAACAATAATATCAGAATATCTATCAAAAAGGTCACTATGAAGGCTTTCAAAAGAATTTATATCACCACCAGGTAAATAGACAACACCAACAATTGTAGAAACACCATTACCAAAAATCTCAATAAAAAGCGATTCGCAAACACCATACTGTCTGCCCCTAAAAACAATTTTATAACGAAGTTTATTAGATAAATATAAGCAAACACCTCCAGCTCTACTAGGAAGATTACTACTACCTGTATTCCTAGGTCGATCATTTCGCACTAGATTGTAGCCCGTTATAGATAATGATGTTGAAAGAATGTCAGGTTTAAACCATGTTTCCGATACTCCAATTATATCCAAAAAAGACTCAGCAAAAGTGTGTTTAAATTCTTCAAGCTTAGTGCATGAATTAGATGGGCACAAACTTTGGGCATTTACATGGCCAATGTTTAAATTGTTTACTAGAGAAGATAGAGAGTTATTTAAAATTGAATTGTCTCTGGCTATAGGACCAAGGTTGTAGTTATGGGACATCAAAAATCAAACAATAATTATACTTTGGGGGGAGCCTAATAAATATAATAAGAAAATAATAATATAACATTTTCAATATATAAAAAAACAACATCATTATATAATTATAAGCTGCTTGACAAAAATTAATATAGAATACAAAAAATATTTATGTATGTATAAAAATACAGTTCAATATAAAGGGCTAAAACATCCGTTTAAATGTATGGGAATATATAAATTGAACTTATAGAAAACTTATATAGGGAATAATTGCGTTATAAATTAATAGAAAAAAAAAAATCGAATTTAAATAAGTTAGAGGGCTAATTAAATTTTATTTTGAAATAAATCGATACATCCCTGAAAGTTGACAGTCTTCACATCTCCATTAATCATAGTAATTTTAGCCATCAAAACTTCACGATGTATAATATTATAGCCATCTATCTTCTTGTCACTTTTTAACTTCCAGCAAATTTTAAGTAATTTATTAGCAAGACTTGTATAATTGTCATTTAAGTACACGCGGTTTTCATAAGTTCCACCAACGATGTTTGATACTTTAAGGGATTTGTGTTTGAAATATTCTGAGATAACCTTATCACGCTTAGCAATTTGACCAAATTTAACAAGAATAGCATTTCCTTTTTTTATGTAAAGTGAATTAAGAATATCACCAGGACCAACTTCCACTTTTAAGTGTTCAAACAAACTGTTTGCAATCTTATTAAGATCATCCAAATTATTTGGCATACCAGTTATAACAATATCAGTACGATTTAAGCGGTGTTGAAGCATGTGGTTTTGTAATTCAAGCTCATAAAACTTTTTCTTATAGGTGGCATCGTTAACATTTACAAGGGTATTACATCGTGCCATCTCATCTTTAAATTCCAGAAGACTATTACTCAGTTCCGCACGAACTTCACTGATAACAGAATCAACTTTAGTTTTTATTTCAGATTGTTCTCTTTTCATACCATTGATGGAATTGTTAAGAATAGTAAATTGTTTCCGTATTTCTGTTTTGAATGCATCATCTGAATTATCAGGCGGATTATCAACACATCCCTTGCATGTATAAACCAAATTCCGATTTTTATCTAGTGTAGAGAACAAAACCTTTGAAACATTTTCACAATCGGCATGGTACCAAATATCACAGGATCTACACAATATGCACCTAGTCCCAGTGGTGTCTAAGTTACACACTCCGCATCTATATACCATTTTATTGATTTCTTAAAAAAATTTTTATTTTAACGTTGTAGAGAAAATATGAATTTGAATGCAGCTGGTCTTCGTTTTTTTTTTGTTTTTTGTAGTTTTGTAGTAGATAAAACCAAGTATAGAAGCACGTGATGAATATAAATTGTGAAAATTTATTTATTATATTGTTTTATATAAATTACTTTAAAAAATAAAAGATGTGAATTTTATAAACTTTTTTTTGGTATAACTTCTATATTTTTAGCTTAAAATAGATTAATTTTTTAATTTTTTATCAAGAGCACAATTTATGCACGTTCACCACAACATAGTGTTCATCACTTGATCTGCTTTTTGCTGGATTCTTAAACTTTCCAATGTATACCTTTTCCCAACTTTCTTTTCTACTTCTAAGATCCTCACATTTTTAAGGTCGACCGTATGTTTTTTATCAAAACAATGTTGAGAGAGACCTGTTGTTAGTTTTTGCTTTTTAATGTCAGCTTCATGTTCGTCTATTCTCGTACCTAAACTTCTCTTTGTTGTGCCTATGTAAATTTTTCCACACTTTTCTTGGTCGTTTCCAATACATTTTATCTCATATACTACGTTGCTTTTATCCCTTGTTTCTATTTTTGTTTTTGTTTGCGTGAACAGTGAATTCGTTGTTTTGTTTGCTCTGTGTGCCAATATTATATTGTTGTCTTTTATTATCTCTCTCATTTGTATATTTTCTGTAAGTTTGGGGATAAATGCTAAGCTGTAGAATTTCGTGCTGCCAGATGTGTTATTGTTTTGGGTATTGCTAATTTCCCCAGTGTTTTTATTTGTGGCTTTCTGTATTAAATTATTAATTATCTTTTTCGGAAAACTGTTTTTTACTAACATTTCTTTAATTTTGTTTATGTTTTTTGATAGAAATTTATTATCACTTAATTGGAAAACTTTGTTAATCATATTTAATGCTGTGTTTATCTTTTGTGTCATTGGTTGAGTAGAGTGAAAATTGATAATGCGGCCAGATGCAATCGATTTAGTGTACCAGTCTGTTAAAATTTTGTCATTTTCCCTGTGTAGCCTCATATCGAGATATGGTATTGAATTATTTTCCTCTTTTTCCATGGTAAATTTTAATTTTGTGTGATAACTGTTAAATGTTTTTAAAATCTTCTCTTCGTCTTGTGTTTTGATAATTGCAAAAAGATCGTCCACATATTTAGTAATTAGTTTTATTTGTATGTTCTGGTTTTTCCGCAAATCCTCAGTTGTTCGTTCCAATAGGGTATCCAGGACAATGTCTGCTATTGCTATTGGATAATGGATTCCCCATTGGCATGCCGTATGTTTGGCTATAAAATGTGTCACCAAACATAAAATAATTGTTGTCGTTTAGACAAAATTTCAGTAAATTAAGAAATTGTGTTCTCGGAATTTTCGTGTGGTTTTTAAGAACGTTCCATTGAGCCATAATATTACTTATTGCTAAATGTATCGGTATGTTTGTAAATAACGATACCACGTCTAGAGATATTAATATTTCGTCTTTGTCCAAAGATATTGCACTTAATTTTTCCTTTAGTTCCGGTGAATTTTTTATATTGTATTTATCCAATATAATATTTTTCAAAATGTTGCCAATATACTTTGATAGGTTGTAGCATGGTACTTCTACTGATGATGATATTGGCCGTAATTGTACATCTGGCTTATGAATCTTGGATAGTCCATATAATCTGGGAGCTGTCGCTGAATTTGATGTAAGCTTAATTTTCTCGTACTTTGTGATATATTCTCCCTTAAATAGATCCGCTATTAGTTTGTTGTTTGTCCTTTGTAGTTTTAGTGTTGGGTCTACTCGTATGGTTTTGTATGTAGATTTATCTTCTAATAATTTGTTCATTTGTCTCATGTAATCTGCTCTATATATAATGACAGATTTGTTACCCTTGTCTGACTTTGTAATAACAATCTCGTCTTTATATTTCCTGAGAAAACTCTTCGTATTTTCATAAATGTTTAGTATTAATTTGTCCTTTTGATTGATTTTCATAGTCCTTTTATGCGTTAATATTCTGTTTGCTATTTTTGATCGTATTACGTCTTTTTCTTTATCATCTGTCAAAGTCTGGACCCATTGTTCTAAATCGGCTATCAGATTAATGGTTGAGAAGTTTTTCTCGTTTATGGGGAGTGCGAATTTCGATCCTAGAGAGAGAAGCCATTTACTGTCTTCTGGGAATTGTACATTAGTTTTGTTAATAAACCAATCAGGGTTATATTTTAAATTGTATTTGTTCATTTGCTTTTTCCAAAGGTCTTGTATTTTGTGCAAATGTGTTTTCCTGTCATTAGATACCATGATCTTATATCTAGATTTCTGTTTTTGCATGAAATCTCTGTATTCTTTATCACTTATATTTGATTTAAGTTTGTATCTAATATTATTGATTTCCCTTTTCATATCTCTGATATTAATACCCGTTTCTTTAATTTCTAGGTTAATGATTTTAGTCTGTAATTTGTGTTTAACTTTCTGTAATTCTTGCGATATTTTAAACGATGTGAATAATTGATCTATATTTCCTGTTGCATTTTCTATATGTGTCGGTATTAAGCCCTTTTTTCTGCAGGCTAATAAAAATTTAAGTCTTTCTGTGTGTTTGGCTGATCTTTTTGTCTCCCTGCAGTATTTCTTTAGTAATAAGCAGGTTTCGGTAACATATTCAAGTTTAATATTTGCAAAAAAGTTAGTCATTTTGGTGTTTGATTAAATTATCTTCTTTTCTTTTCGGCGGGCCCTCCGATTAAGTTATTTTGAAATGTTTAATTTTTATCGACCTTTTTATATTTTGATTTTGTTAAATGTTTTATTAGAAATTTCTAAATTGGGCTTTCAAGGTCAGGTATTTTTTATTATTATAAAATAAATAAAAGACTAGTTTAATTCATTTTCTCTCGTTGTTGAGATGAAACTAAACTAAAATAAATAGAAATTACGGTACAATATTTTATGAAGTTCGCCCCATAACAGGTGATTTGGTGGTGGGTATATAAGATTCGGCACAGCCGAATATAAACTCTTACTTGTTATTTATTAATTTTATTTAAGGCTATAACATAATCTTAAAGAAAGTATGTTCCATGCAAATGGCATTGTAATATTGCAAAACATCGCAGCTTTTTATTGCAATCCAACAACAAAATACACACAATTGCATTTGTCAAAACATTGCGTTTATTCAATACTAAAATGGTATAGTTTTTTTTCGTTACGTGTATTACGTTTGCAACTCTCACATTTAAACAGCTGACAGATGTAAACACTAATAAAAGAAAATTAAAACAATGGAGCAAACAATTCCACAGAAGAAAATTAAAAGGGAAAACCCAAACAAAAAGTGGACGCCCGAAGAAATCAAAATAGTTTTCTTCTAAAAATTCAACAATTTGTTTGGCACTTTTTCGTGGCATTTTTAAAATACATTTAGAAATTGTTGTTTATGTATGTAGATCAGCTGTTTTAGTGCATAAATTGCGTTAGTATCGCGAAGTATGAAATAAAAACTTAATCTGTTTTAATGATTAATATAAAACTTGCAATTATTTTTAACGGCACTTTAGCGTTATGCTTTTAAACAAAGAAAAATTAAAAGAATTGCCACTACTTGCATAAAGATGATTTATTTTTAAGCGTAGAAATTTTGTCTATTTTAACAATAAATTAATAAGATTTGTATACGCTCTTATTTTTTGAATTATAATAACTATAAAAAAGTTCAATATAATTTTCTAATATAATATTATTTATAATAGTATAATAAAGATTTTCTTTTAATAATATGTGGTGTTGACTTTATTTTGACGATCACAGTATCTGTTATATGTAGCGCAAACAACAAAGTTTTTTTCCTAGAACTTTGTGTCTTTATATGCGGGAAGTTTTGCATTACTTCTTTAATTTGAAAGAAAGTGCGTTATGCTGAATGTATTTCATTGGTTTTTACGTACGCAATATGGTTTGTGCGGTTTGGTCAGACCTTTACAGGAAACCTGTAGGGAATGCATATTATCCATTTGAACTAAAAAACGCCCAGACATGAAAACGGAATATTTCATCATGAGCTGTTCACATTCAATGTCAAAACATTTGCAAGTGCAAACTTTTCAACTTTTGCAATACAAATCGCATCGAACATCGAATACCACTATTATATAAACATTTTTTATTTATCAAAAAATAATTTTCATGTAACAATTCCTACCTTCAGTAAAAATAATTTAAGGAAAATTAAATTTAATGGCCCATAATCATACGTCATAGAAAAAGCATACTTTAAGAAAAAGTAGACTTTTAAACAACAAAAACATATAAATTTTGTTCTGAATTTAAAACAAAAGCATGCTTTTGCTTAAAGTATGCTTTTTCTATGACTATGATTATGGGCCAATGAACTCAAGCCTAACTAAAGAAATATCAAAAATTAACAATTGAACTAAAAATAATAATTGTTCTTAATAGAAATAAATATAATTTTTGGATAAACAAATATGTTACTTACCTGGAAAAAGTGAGCAGTCTCTTATGGTAAATTGAATTTCGATATATAATCGATTGGCAGGCCCACGATCAATAAAAGGTGACCAAAGCCAGTTATTAACATTGTGATATGCAACGTCGCACACAACATAACTTCTCCAATTTATACCTTTGACAAAATCAGTGAAACTTTCTTCGACCCACTAAAATAACAGAAATAATAATAAATATAAAAACATTGCTTAAGCAACTTCAATTAATGCTAATTAAGAATAAGTATAAATTTCAATCTTTTTATTATAGAAAAGCAATTGAAATAATTCTTGTATTAGAAACTGATACGATTAACAAGAAATTTTATATTTGTATTCTGTCCTACTTGCAGAATTTTATGTGATAAAGAAGGGAATAAGTAATAAATTATATTGATGATTATGGTATTTCCAAAACAATTTAATTTGTAAAATAATTGTAAAAATAAAAAATGGTCAAAAATAATATCCAAAACAATAATTCAACTCGTATGATATTGTTCAAATATTAACATAGTTTATATAATGTATTATAAGTTGTCTTTAAAACATATATTGTAAATTATTTAATGTTAACATTGTAAAACTAAATTTATGGATGTCAATATTTTTCCACACTTATGTATGTGCATTGTGTAGATAAGAAAATATGTAGACTCTTGTAGACTCCGTAAGGTAAAATATGTGTTATCGCATGCATAAAATTTTACAAACATTAAAGATAAGAACAAGTGTGCAGCGTCAGGTACGCAGTGTTGACTACATTGTCAACAACAAAATTAACTTTTTACATGAAGTCTTCTGTTTGCATATTTGTTTTTGCTTTCCGTTTTACTCTATATTCTGTTTATTTGAACATCTCTATTAATCTTGCTATAAAGTACAACCCTGAATTGAGTTGAGATACTTATGCGCCACCTATGCGTCAAACAAGCTAAACACAATTAAGTAAAGGTATAAATTTCAAAAATTTCCTCGATATATGCACAAAATTCTTTTAAAAACCGGAGAAAAATAAACTTGTAAATTTTGTGCATATCTCGAGCATAAATAGTTTTTCATGATTTATGTACGCCCACCTTTGGCTTAAACCAAAGGTCCTGGCGTTTTACTGGGTCACGTCTACGAATCAAGATATATCGATTTGAAGTTAGTAACTATTATATAGGGGAAATTATCACCTTTGGTGGTCTTTTTTGACATAACTGGAGAACCACTAGTCCGATTTTGCTGAAACAAATTTTAAAAAATTACAATTCCTTTAATTTTTCATAATTTGTTCGCTACATAAGCAACAGTTTCGCAGTTATAAATAAATGTGTGAAGAAAAAAACTATTTTTTGCCTAAAAAATTTTATTTTTTTATTTTTAATTCATAAAAAATCCAAAACGGTAAAAAAAGTGTCAAGTCCTATTACTTTCACGTAAAGTCGCATAACCTATGAACAAAATGAGACATACATAAATCATGAAAATCGATGAACGCGTTTCGCTTTTATTCACAATTAAGTAAAGGTATAAATTTCAAAAATTTGCTCGAGATATGCACAAAATTCTTTGGAAAAAACATTGATTACTTTTTTATGATGACTTGCATATCTCGAGCAAATTTTTGCAATTCATACCTTTACTTAATTGTGAATAAAAGCGAAACGCGTGCATCGAGTTTATTTATTTATTTAATCATTTATGTAATATCAAGCCTTATAGGCCAAAATAACAATATTACAAGTAAATAATACCTGATTCTTATAACTATTTTCAATTCATAAATTCAATAAACACAAAAGAATTTATCACTTATATTAAGGCTCCCCAGCCATATTAAAAAAATATGTATTAATAACACTGTGCTAGAATTTGACAGTTTTTTTGTGACAAACGGGGCACCTGGCGGGTTAACCTAATTCGGGTACGCTGAATCCAGTGGTGCTAACCGTTTTTTTAGGTTAGCTCTTTTTTTTCGAAATATACCGTTATTTCGAAAATGGAGGAGGTTGCACAACATATATTCGCGTAACTCAAAAACGGTTTAGTTTATTGAATAAACTAAAAAAACCGAAATTCCGCAATGAAATTTTCTCTAAGTAAGGTTAAATTTTTTTCCAATATGCGCAGTCGTTGTAGAAACATAATTTTTTTTTGACCAACAAAAAATAGTTTTTTTTTTAGCAAAATTTCAAAAATTTTGTTTTTTAAAATGGCATAAAAGATTGGAAAACGCAGCTGTGCTTCTAATTTTTTCTGCAGGTATAGCAAACAAAGTTCCAAAAAAACAAGACATAAATAATTGAAATCTGTCTGCAACTTTTGATTTTATTCACAAAAGATGAAATATATAATAACCAGACGAAACTTCAAAAATTAAAACATTTATTTTTGTTGTTAATTAAAGTTTAAGTTTTTATTTACAAATTTATTCTTCTTCCTCCTGCAGATTCCAACAAATATCCCCTAATAGCGAATCAAGTTGTTTGCCACTATACCAGTGTTCGAGTCTGGCTGTTACTTGGTGAAATCTCTCGCCATGTTCATCAGACTCGGCTGGTGATTGTTCATTAAATTTTTCTGCATGACAATGCAAAAAATGTATTTTCAATGACATTTTGACGTTTAAGTTTTTAAATGCGGTTAGATATCTCCAATTAAAATTCGCCAATTTTCAGACGGATGATTTCCTAACACATTTTCTATTACTGATTTCACACGATTCCAAGTTAGTAGAATAAATTTTACGTAATGTACCACAAATTTTTCCATAAACCATATCTATGTGGGGATCAAAAGAAAATTTGATATCCAAAAGTATACCTAGACAACTAAGGCTATTTGAACGTCACCCAAAACTATATTAATGTCGGGAAAGAAACGACTAGTTGTACCAAACATAATGGCTTTAGACTTTGCAGGGTTAATAGGTAATGAATTGAAAGAAGTCCACTCACATACTCTATCCAAACAAAAATCGATATTGCTCTGTAAAACATCACTAAAGTCAATTTAGCTATTGAAAAGTAAGAAAACATCATCAGCAAAAATAAAAGTCTTACATAAGGATGAGGTAACCAAATCAGAAAGGCTATTTATATATAACGTGAAAAGTAGGGGACCTAAAACGGAACCTTGAGGAACACCAGTTGATAAAACACACAGAGAATTGTAGTCCACATATTGGGATCTACCAACCAAATACGAGAATATAAGTGTACAAGCTGATTTAGAAAAGTTGTATTCATCTTTGAGTTTCCTTACCATCATAGAATGACAAATAGAACCAAAAGCATTAGCAAGATCTAGAGAGACAAGGACACTTAGTTTGTTATCATTAATACATTTACGAATGTGATCAGTAAGATCAACAACCATCAGCGTAGAACTATAGCCTCTACGAAAAGCGTATTGACTATCACTAAAATTTAAAATTGCAGAATCTAATATTTGCTGTTTCATTATGTGTTTAAGAACCTTTGACAAAGCCGGAAGAATAGAAATAGGTCTAAGGTCTCCGGGCTGGCTTATTACGCGAGATTTAGGAATAGGAGTTACACGAGCAATTTTCCTAGCCTGCGGCAAAATTCAAGTGGTTAAGATAGTATTGAAAAAGTGAAGAATATAATTAGACAAAAAAGGAAACACCATTTTAATCATGCGAATTGGAACATTCACCCCTATCGTGAATAAAAATTCCACGTGAAATTTGTTCATTTTTCACATTTTCCTATTTAAATTCAATGTTAAAAAATAAAAGTGAACAAATTTCACGTGAAATTTTTATTCACGATAGGGGTGATTACACAGGGCAACAGCAAAAATATGCTCGAATAACCACTATATGCATTTGATGTATCATGGGTACCTTAGTACAAAAATGGTAAAATTTTTAAATTCTATGGGTAGATTTTTTTTTAAATTTTTTTGTAAAATTGCATTTTTTTTTAAGACGCTTTTTCACATTATTAGTGATAACTCAAAAACGGCTAATCGGATATTATTTAACTATAATCAGAAAAATTAAGATTTACATAGCCTTTAATCCGTCTATATCTTTTGCTTTAATCGGATCAACAGTTTCGGAGTTATAATAAAAAATGTAAGAAAAAAATATATTTTTTACGTAAAAATGGCAAAAATTTTTGTTTTAAAAAAATCATGAAAAATAGAAAACGGCACAAAATGTTCAGATTCATTATTCTATTACAAAGCCAAAAATAATAGGAACAAAACGAGATATCGACCATAAAAATCGACTGATTATTTTCGAATTTATTCACAATTAAGTAAATTAAGCAACAAACCGTGAATAACCTATATTTAAATTTATTACAACATATAAAATAAGAAAATAAATATTATAAACTACAAACTGTGGAATTTTCTTTTATGAGATTTTCTATTATTGAATAACGAAGTATTACTCTGAGTACTCCAGCAAAAATCTGCCATCATGTGTGCATCCCAGCGACCCTGGTATCGTTCCTCCATTGTCCGAATATCTGATCGATAGAGTTGTTAGAGGAGATGCCAGCAAAAAAAAAAATTTGTTGGCGGTCACGTCTATTTTCGAGGGAGCGGGCCCGTAAAATTGAAAATATATAGGCCTATATCTCGGGAACTACTGGGTGCTTGATAATTTGTAATACATTAAATAAAAGGTATTAAAAATGCCTTTCAAACGATATATATCATGATTATAAAATTTGGACCGAATATGGGTTAAATCCGAAAAGAGTATTTTTTGACCCGAATTTTTGTTTTTTGGAAATGGTTCTTATATGGCAGCTATGACAAATTATGAGCCGATCTTCTTAAATTTTGGAACAGTTATTTTCATGCATATGAGGATATTTCACGTCGAATTTCAACATAATAACGGTATATTTAAGATATATATTAGTATTAACGTGTATTTCGGTAGTGGACCTTATGTGGGGGATATAGTCAAATATGGACCGATATTCTCAAAATCCATCAGTTTGATTTAGGCATGTACGTAAATGATCCGTGTAAAATTTTGGATTGGTACCCTTATTTATAAGAGATTTATGAATATTAAAGTGATTTTGGGAAGAGGGCTTTATATGGGGCATACGGTTCAAAATAGACCGTAATTCACAAAATTTTGTGGGATGATTTTTGTATATATGTACATGATCTGTACAAAGTTTTGAGTCGGTAACGATATTTATACAATATATATAGGGAAAAATGTCTTTTTCAGATGTGGTCCTTGTATGGGAGCTATGACCAGTTCTGAGCCGACCACCATAAAATTTAGTACAACAATTTATTTGTCTATAAAGAGTATTTATGTCAAATTTTAGCCATGTAGCATTATTTATATCTGTTTTATACGTATTTAAATGAATTTTGGAAGTGGACTTTATATGGGGTCTATGGTCAAACATGGACCGAATTAAAAAAAATTTCGTTTTGCGATTTCTTTTTGTATAAAACTTTTTTTTTGCTGAATTTTGTCTTGATATCCCAATTTTATAGGCATTTATTTAGCATTAAGCCATATTTCGGGAATATATATATTTGTATGGGGGCTATGAGAAATCATGGACCGGTTCTTGCTATTTTCCGCACACTTTCATGGTATTATATGCAATATATTTCAAAATATTGCAATAAAATGGAAAAAAAATATCAAATTTTTATGGAGGTTGTCTCACATATTGGTCCATAACTCTGGTTCACCTAAACCGATTTTGCTGATTTTAAATAGCAAACTTCTCGAAAGCACTTTTTTTTTTTTTTTAATAATTAACAATCACAAACTGCGAAGCTTTTGGCTTGTCTGCAGAAAACACCCAGAGTCTTTGGCGGGAATCGAACCCGCAACCCTTTGACCGATAGTCCGGCACTCTATCGCCTAGTCTATCGGGGCACTTCTGACAGAATTATTCAAGATTTGGATCCCGAATATATCTGGGGACTTCAAAAAACTGATTTCAACACCCAGACAGACAGACGGACATGGCTTAATCGACTCCGCTATCTATAAGGATCCAGAATATATATACTTTATAGGGTCGGAAAATTATATTGTGGAAATTACACATGGAATGACAAACTTATATATACCCTTCTCATGAAGGTGAAGGGTATAAAAAAATTTGATGCTTAGGCATAATAGCTGTGTTAAGGTAAGTTTAGACGATATGTTGAATCAGCATATATATGCTGACAGCCGTATGATAAAAATTAGCAGCAAATTCCTATGTCATATGTTAGACGTTTACACGATATATTGAAAGTAGCAAATTTGTTGATGTCAGCAAATGAAATGTCAACATAAGAGTTAGCATACGATTTTTGTGTTTATACGATATGTTGAATTTTATGCTGAGTCGTATAAACATTTGTTTGTGAAATTAGTCAGTTTGACAACATATTTTAATTATTATTCAACTTCTGTATTTTATGTGTAATTTTTGAAATAAAATTAAATAATAAAAATATCAATAAAAAAACATAAATGATGACGTGGGAGGAAATTGGTCTAGCTATTGCTTGTACAGTGCTGATTTTGGATGAGATTAAGTGGAATTCATTCATTCATTGTGTTTATTTTTAATATTTATTTGTTTACATTTTATCTTATTTCTTAAAGAGGTTAGCAATAAATATATTCCTTTTCTACTTAAACATTTTGTTTTGTTGTAATATTGATAATAAGTTTATGTGTTATTTGTTTTTGGGGGAAAAAATTTATAAAAAACCCTTTTGAATCAATTTCTATATACTAAAAAACTAAAACTATGTTAAAAAGGGTAAAATTTATGATGAGCTTAGCTCGTTAATGTGCTGGAATTCTGAGTGTTCACATCTTCTGACAAAGTTTTCTGTTAAATAGTTTAATTTAACATTAGTGGTAGGAAAATCAACGAGTGTGTGGAGTCTACGCGTTGAGTAGTGCCAGGGAAGTTTAAATATCATTTTTAATAGCTTGTTTTGTGCCACTTGGAGCTTTTTCCTGTGGCAATTTGCTGACGAAGACCAGACAGGTGTGCAATAAAACATTATGTGGTGGAAAATGGATTTAATTAAAATTTTTTTGTTAGCAATTGAAAGATCGGATTTTCTGTTTATTAAGGGGTATAACATATGTGTGACCCTGTTTATTTTGTCCACAATATACGAAATGTGGTTTTTAAAGTTTAGTCTGGTATCAAGGATAACACCTAGATATCTAACATTTTCTTCCCAGTTGATGTTGTGGTTATAAAACTGTAACGGATTTTGAGGTGTAAAGCAAGATTTACGCTTCCTCGTAAAGTATATGGCTTTTGTTTTTTCCGGATTTATTAAAATTTTCCATTTTGTAAAATATTTATTAATTTCAACTAAGGCTAATTCTAGGTTGTGTTTTATATTTACAGCATATAGGTCAGAGCTTAGTATAGATGTGTCATCTGCAAAAATTGTTGTTGTGCAATAGGAGAACGATGGTATATCGGCAATGTAAATATTATATAAGATTGGCGATAAACAGGAACCTTGAGGGCATCCAGCATTTATATGAACCTCACGTGAATTTGTTTTCCCAATATACACACGAAAGGATCTACCAGTTAGAAAACTTAATATGATTTTGATTGTTTCGAGTGGGAAATTAAACGATTTTAACTTGTAAATAAAGCCATTATGCCACACAGAGTCAAAGGCTGATTTAATGTCAAGAAGAACCATTCCAGTTGATTTTCCACTTTCGAAATTATTTTTAACAAGTTTTTTAATTTTAAGTAATGGATGGGATGTGTTGTGTTGTCTTCTAAAACCAAATTGATTTGTAGGAAGGATATCATGTGAATCAACAAAGTTCAATATTTTCTCTTTAATTATCTTTTCAAATATTTTGCTAGTTGTTGGTAAAAGACTAATAGGTCTGTATGACCCCGGAGATTCGGCAGGTTTGTTAAGTTTAGGTATAGCTATTGTTTTTGACTTTTTCCATTCTTTTGGAAAGTAGCATAGCTTTAAGCATGAATTGAATATATTTGTAATATATTTGATTCCTTTTTTAGGCAGATTTTTTAAACATCTGTTATTAATTTCATCTATACCAGGAGATTTTTTATTTTTCAACATCTTAATGAATTTAGATGTTTTTTCGGCAGATATATAATGACTCTGTGGTATGTTATTTATTTCAGTGTGCTTTATACTATTTACAACATTATTAACGTCGAATATAGTTTCGTCATCACTAAGATGATTTGAAAAATTGTTGTTTAAATAAAAAGTGTCTGCTAATACATTACATTTATCCTCTAGTGTACTGTATATTCTAGAATTTTCTTTGAGCAAAGGAATATTTTTGTGTTTTCTTTTTAATATTATTGATAAATTCCAGAACGGTGCAGAATATTTATCTAATGTAGATAGCATGCTATTCCACGATTTGTTATTATATTTAATAATTGCATTTGTAATAACTTTGTTTAGCCTATTCATTTGCTGATGATCATTTAAATCCCTATATCTTTTCCAATTCCTTCTGTAGATGTTTCAGCTGGTATATATTATTTTCAAAGGGATATACGATTTCCAGATGATTTGGTTGAATTTTTTCATAAAGGATATTACCCCAACAATTATTTTTATGACAGCCCAAAAAACGATTTCTGCAATTAAGATCACCTCCAATAATATATTTGCTGTTTAGATTTGTTAACATAAGCAGGTCAGAAATAAACATTTGTTTACTGTTGGGATTTACCCTTAAACCTCCAGGGAAATAACATGAGTATAGATGTAAACATTCGTTTCCAAAAAAGATTTTAACTCCTATATGCTCAATTAGTTTTGTGTTTTTAAGTGGTAATAACTCATGTGGTATATTTTTCTTTATCATCAAAGCTACTCCTCCTCCTCTACCTTGTTTACGGTCATATCTGTAACAGTAGAAGTTGTTGTGTTTAATAGATATTTTATCATTTAGCCAAGTTTCACAAAGAAGACAGATATCAATTTTGTTTTTGTTTATGAACTGGAAGAGTTCAACCTTTTTTAAACGGACACCACGAGCATTCCATAGAGCCATTTTCAATACATTGTTGTTCATCGTGAGAGAAATTTAAATGCGAGACTAGTTATTACCTCAAATTGGTCAGCTCGGGACTTGCATTTGCTCAAATTTTTAATGAGCTCAACAGTTAAAGTTTTTAATTCCTCCAGAGAAAAAAGATTTTCATTATTATTCTGGGTTGGTGATAACGTATTTCCCCAGGGATTTGGGTTGGTCGTTACATTTTGATTTAGTGTATTTGGAAAATTAGTAGTATATTCTGTGCTACTATTATATGAATGGTTATTTACAGGTCTGGGAACCCTTTTTGGCGGAGAGCGCTGTTTGACTCCAATATATGTTGCTCTGTTTGGACATTCTGGTGACATAGCCTTATGGGAACCTTTACAGTTTGCGCATTGAATGACATTCGATTTGCATTCTGTAGTCTTGTGATTTCCAGCACAATTTGCACAATAGGTTTTAACGTTGCATCTGCTAGAACCATGACCAAACATCTGGCAGTTGTAACATTGTGTTATTTGAGATCTGTTTGGTTTTTGATACTCCCACCTGACTTTTATATAATTAATTGCACTATAATTTTGTCTCAATTCATTTAGTGATATTGATTTCCTCTCAAAATAAACAATAAATATTACAATTTCACCTCTATTTTCCTTTTCTCTGGTGATAATTTTGACATCAGTACATTTTAAGCTTTTAGCCAAAAGTTCTTTTTTAATTACAGTTGGGTCGCATTTATCCATTCCTAGAAGTACAGCTTTAAAGGGTTTCTCATTTTTATTAGCATACGTGAAGAATTCGAAAGCACAATTTTCTTTCATAGATTTCTGAAAAATATCGTAATCGGATTTCTTCCAGCAGAAAACTTTTAAACCAATAGACATTTTTCGAATCGAATATTCGGTTATTTTTAATATTCTCATCAATTCGTGTATTTGCTCTGTTTTACACTTCAATATGGTAAGAGGTGGTACTTTTTCTTTAGCAACATCATCGATAACAATATCATCATCGTCGTCATCAATTGTTTGTAGGGGAGCAAAGTAATTTTGATTTCCAACTCTCTGAGAAGAGGTTGGTTTATTTGTTTTACACATTTTGCTCAGCCTTGGGTAGGCAGTAACATCTTCATCACAACGCGCTCTTTTAATAATTTTGTATTGATTTGTTATTGTATGAAACAATGCAAATGTAACTGTTTATATATGAAAAAGAAAACACTTTGTGAATTTGTAAACACAACTTAACACCACAAGTGCACAAGTGATAATGATTAAGTGGAATTAAAAGCAAAAAGACGCAAGAGAATTGAGTAGAACGACGAGACGAAGAAGGTTATTGTGTAAAATTATACAAGGAATTGGTAAAAAGAAATAGAGCATATTTTATTGTAAAAACAGCAATAATAAATAATAAAATATCGCAGAACTTACCAACAAAATCGAGGTAAATTATAGACTAACGGTCTAATTCATAAAAATTTGAAATTATAACTTATAAGCTGATAATAGTTATAAGTTTCTTTTTGTTTTATAAGCTACTGATAAAAATTTGTATTCATAACTACACAATAAGAGTAAATTAACAATTTGTCGGTTTTAATAGTTTTGTAGTTTTATGTTGGCAATAACATGTTATTTTCGCTCTCATTTTATACTCAGTGATGAATATAATTACAATTGATTATTTAAGTATCCTAATAGAAAACTGAAAATAATATGAATTATTGCACATAATTTAATGGAAATGTTAAAAAACATTTGTTTTATAACTTGTTATTATATAAAAAGTAATTTCAATAGTAAAAAATTGCTTTTAAATACAATTATTCACCGCTTAAAGAGTACTCTGTGCCGCCGTCAACAACAGGTAGTCGACTACTCACTTTAATGTAATTTTTTATGCATCTCTATAATTATGTTTATTTTTATTTAAGTAATATTTATATAAATAAAAAGAATGGACACAATTTATGATGCTTCTCCTTCCGTATTGAATAGTAAACGTGCTAGCAATTGTTTTTGATCGTCTTGTAGTAGATGTCGACATTTCTGATATGTAATAGTTGCTATGAAGATACCATTTGTATATACTTACATACACAGATGGACAAAAGTCACCGTCATTTGCCTTCTTGAATGTTTGGACAGCTCCAGTGCTCAAAAAAATAATTTAAATAAAAAAAATTTTCAACTCTACATACACTATAATTTATTTAAAATTTTTTGTAGTTAAAACTATATTTTTTTTTACTAGCCTTATTTAGAAAAACAAATATTTTTTATTTTTAGTATAGTATAGTATATTTCTTGTGGACAAAAGTCACCGTCACTACATCTTAATTTGCTAAATATTAATAAAAATTGTAGCGATTTTGCTTCTAAAAACGTTTTTATCAAATTTTCTGTAACATGGCGACTACAACACTGATCTGGCACGATTTTATAACGGTACTTTGGTTAAGAAATTTTCTAGAGCCACGCTAGCTTAAAAAAAATTAGTGAAAAAAGGAAAGAAACTACAATTGAAGAAAGAAACATTATTTTAAATGCATATAAACAAAATAAAACAATTCGGGAAATATGTACATTAGTTAATCGTCCACGTACCACCATTTTAGGCATAATAAAACGCTTTAAAGATGACCCATCATGCGTATAGCAGGCAAGAAATGGACGACCGCCAGCATTATCTGTTCGGGAAAAGCGGGAAATAATAAAATTAATTAAAAAATAACCCACAACTCCATCATCTGAAATTGTTGTCATGGTAAAGGAAAGCACCGGCACAGATGTCCACCCTCGTACTGTACGCCGAGTGCTAAATTCTGCAGGCTATAATGCCAGAGTTTGCAGGAAAAAACCACAGATTAGCAAAGTAAACCAAATGAAGCGGATTTCCTTTGCAAAAGAGCACATAAGCAAGGGAACAAATTTTTGGGACAAAGTAATATTCTCTGAGAGCAAATTTTGCCTATATAAATCGGACGGACGTGTTTTTACATGGAGACAGAAAGGCGAGGCATTACAGGAAAAGCATATTCAGTCGACTGTTAAACATAGTGGTGCTGGGGTCATGGCATGGGATTGTATGTCTGCAGCAGGGGTCGGGGAACTTGTATTTATTGATGATATAATGGATAAAACACTTCACTTGAATATCCTCAAAGAAAATTTAAAGAAAAGTGCCCAAAAACTTGGCATTGAATCTGAATATTACTTTCAACAGGACAATGACCCCAAGCACACGGCAGAAATAGTTCGCTTGTGGATTTTGTATAACACTCCCCACAACCTAAAGACTCCTCCACAATTACCTGATCTCAACCCAATCGAACATTTATGGGACCATTTGGATCGGCGTGTTCGGGAGCACCATATTACCTCAAAAAAATATGCTCAAACAAAAACTACTGGAGGAATTGCAGAAAATTGGATCAAATGTGACTCAAAAATTGGTGCATTCGATGCAGAAACGTTTGAAAGATGTTATAAAAAATAACGGCAAACATACTTCATACTAAAAATAATATTTTCTTACACTGATGTATAGTACATCTTTATCTGACGGTGACTTTCGTCCAAGAGAAATATGAACCAGTTACTTTATTTTAATTTTTTTATTAAATAAGTCTAAGTAAAAAAATATAAAAAAAAAATATATATATATTTAACTACAACAAATTTTAAATAATTTATAGTTTATGTAGAGTTAAAAATTGTTTTTATTTAAATTATTTTTTGAGCACTGGAGCTCTCCAAACATTCAAGAAGGCAAATGACGGTGACTTTTGTCCATCTGTGTACATATGTATGTACATACTTACGAATTCGGTTAATTAAATTTATGGAACAAGTCGGTTTTACTGACTTTGCTCAAAAAAAATTCTCCAAATAGGGCTTTTAGAGGAGATAAAAGCAATAAACAATTTTTTTTGGAGGCCACGTCTATTTTCGAGGGGGCGGGCCTTCAAAGTTGAAAATATATTAGCCTATATATCGGGAACTGTTGGGTCTATGATAATTTGTAATACATCAAATTAAAGGTATTAAAAACACCTTTCCAACGATATATATCACGATTACAAAGTATGGACCAACTATGGGTTAAATCTGAAAATAATATTTTTTGACCTGAATTTTTTTTAATGTCTAAAAAATTTAAAAAAAATCTACATAAGTGTTATTTAACTTTATTTATATAAATAGCCAAGACATAAAGCTTTAATTTAAGGTATGATATGTGTCTATAGATACTATAATCACCGAATTATAAGATCAGAAAAATTAAAAAAAAAAAAAACATATTTCTTCAAAATTTTGTATACAGGAAAGGATTTTCTTCTCTATGGTATACATTTTACCGGCTTAAGATTTCCTGTATTGCGTAAGGATTTTCTCCTCTATGGCATACAGAACACCGGCTTCGCATAGTACAGATTGTATTTTTTATGGTGAAATGTCATAATCTCTCTTTAATATCTTCGGATCTACATTACCTACATGATCATGTTATACCTTAAAGCTTGAAGCTTAATTTCTTGACTTTAAAATTTTGAGATTTATATATCTACTCATATAGACCTTTTTCCAGAATTTTTAAGATTTTTTAAAAAAATATAGGATCAAAAAATAATTTTCCGAAATTGACCTATAGGTGGTTCATACAAATAGATCATGTTATATATCGTTGGAAAGGTTATTAAAGTGTCTATCATATGATATATACATATATCGTAAAGAAATGTAGTTTTCAAGATATGTCTAAATATATTATAAACTTTGAAGCACACCGCCCACTCGCCGACAAAAAAAAATTTATTTTAACTAGAAATTAAAACTATGAGTGATAAAATTTTGGAAGTGATTTAAAAAAAGTCACTAAAACCGACTTAAGCCAAATTTATTGTAAACATTTTTACTTCTTTAATCACTTTTTTTAACTTTTATACAAAAAAACAAAAATTTTCTCGTATCTGTTCAAATATTTTCCAAACAAGCATTCAAGTGTCACTTTATTAAATGGTTAAAGTTGGGTAGAGAAACACAATAAAAATATCAAAACATACAAGAGACTTATAACCAGCTAACAAGCTATTATGCATTTATGAATTAAATTTTTTCGTATTTTGCCTCTCATTGCCTTATTACACTGTTATAATGTACTAGCTAAACCCGGTGTGCTTTGCTACCCCCCCCCCCCCTCGTCATAAAATAAAATAAAACGTATTTATATATTTACAAACATTTATTTATTTAATTTTAATGTATTTATTGCAATGCTTTAGGCGAGGTCATGCCCCTTTGTCCACTTACATAGTCAAGAATTTATTATTTCGTAAGAATATCCTATTGTGAAAATTTAATAAAGTATAAAACTTTCAAAAATTTGGCGTGAAAAGGGGCGTGAAAGGGGCGTGGCTTAAGAAATCTTTATTTTTACCTCGCCTGGAGTATATAATGTGTATACAATTTGAAGTAAATCTGTTAAAAACTATATGGGAGCAATTACATAATTTTTAAAAAGTGGGCGTAAAAATGGGCGTGGTCAAAAAAGTAAACTATTAATCATACCAGAGTCCCAGTTAAATGTTGTGAAAATTTCAAGAATATCGGTCCAGAGATTTGGTCTCCAATTACAATATTTTAAAAAAGTGGGCGTAAACGTGGGCGTGGTAAAAAAGTACCCTATTATTCCTTCCAGAGTCACAGTAACATGCTGTGAAAATTTCAAAAATATCGGTCCAGAGGTTTGGTCTCCAATTACAATATTTTAAAAAAGTGGGCGTAAAAGTGGGCGTGGTAAAAAAAAGTACCCTATTATTCCTTCCAGAGTCCCAGTTAAATGCTGTGAAAATTTCAAGAATATCGGTCCAGAGGTTTGGTCTCCAATTACAATATTTTAAAAAAGTGGGCGTAAAAGTGGGCGTGGTAAAAAAACTACCCTATTATTCCTTCCAGAGTCACAGTAACATGCTGTGAAAATTTCAAAAATATCGGTCTAGAGGTTTGGTCTCCAATTACAATATTTTAAAAAAGTGGGCGTAAAAGTGGGCGTGGTAAAAAAGTACCCTATTATTCCTTGCAGAGTCACAGTAACATGCTGTGAAAATTTCAAAAATATCGGTCCAGAGGTTTGGTCTCCAATTACAATATTTTAAAAAAGTGGGCGTAAAAGTGGGCGTGGTAAAAAAAAAAGTACCCTATTATTCCTTCCAGAGTCACAGTAACATGCTGTGAAAATTTCATCAAAATCGGCTCAGCCGTTTTGGAGTCTATACGTTACATACATACATACATACATTGAATTTTATATATATAGATTTATGAATTAGACCGTAAATATGCAAATAATGCACGAAAACATGTAAAACATTTATAATAATTTATTGTTTATTTCCAGAGACCTGTGTCGATTATTTTGAACAATGCCGCCGGCCAATATATTGCGTTTTGTGTTCTTGTGTGTGTATGTTTGTAGGTACATATGCAACAAGAAGTGTATTTAATAAAAAAAAACTATCGGCGGTTGAGCTAAAAGGTCGTGATACACTATCCTACACAATCGTACGATTCATTCACTGCAAAATCTGACCGATTTCTATCACACTCAAAAAAAATCGCACCAAAGTATGTCATAGGTGCCACACTATTTCACAAAAAAGATGTAAAAACATATGATTTTGCTAATGTAAACAAACGCAGTTTTCCGCCATTTAAATTAATATTTGTGTTCAATTATTTTGTTGTTATATGTGAATATAATAAATAGTATAAACTATAAAAACAATTAAAAATTGTTAAACGTCTGTCCTTTAGATTATAATTTTTGATTTAAATCAATGAAGCCGACATTGTTGTTTTCTTATCAGCTTTATTAGAAAATACAACTCTGATCGCACATGAATTTGCCATATGCTGAAAAGCTTGCATACGCTTTTCAACAAATAACATATCTGTCAACATACGCAGGAAATTTGTCAAACACTAATAATATGCTGTTTACACGATATGCTAAAATTCCCAACATACATTTGTTGGCATTGTTAAGAAAGTGTTAGCAAATGTTGCTAAACATACGTATGCTGAAAAAATTTTGCGTTTACACGATATGTAAGCACTTGTCACAAATTGTTCACCATAAATATGCTCGTCTCATCAAACTGTTCGGACGTATTATTTTTAGTGCGGCTGAATTTTCGGTGAAAAAATCGTAATAGGTGAAAAAGTGTAATAGCTTGAAATAAAACAAAAAAGTGAAAAAATAACTAGTAATAGGTTAAAAAAAATCTACGGTAATATCGGTAATTAAAAAAAAACACTAGAAATCGCATAAAAATTGTATGAGTGTTCCTCTCAGATGTAATTCTGAGAAAGAGCTTAGCTGGACTAGAAAAACTTGATGGGTCTCTGAGGAAGAATCCATAAAAAAATCTCTGGAGAATTTTTTCACTACAAGAGCCGTAGAACGGCGTCGTTCCTGTTCGCCCAATATAGTGATTTCAACAGATGAGAAAACATCATCTTCACCAAATAGTGCAGTCAAACCCAAAAAACAAGTAGGTATGGATAAGTACATCACCGTTCTCAAGCGACAGAGGAGCCCGAAGTCTGCTCAAGTGTCATCAAATGCAAAAGCTCCTAAGACTGTGAGTAATGATCAAAATAGGTTTGCTCTCCTCCAGACGGATGAGCCAGAACTTCCGAAGAAGACGTTTAAGCCCCCACCAATTTATCTGAGAGAGCCGACTTCCAGTAAATTGGTACAAGGAATTGTTGCTGTAATAGGTGAAAACATGTTTAGCATAACCTCAATGAAACATGGAAATATCTGCGAGACAAAGATACAAGTGAATAGGGAAGATGATTTTCGAAAATTGTCCAACCAGCTGGAAAGGACTCCAAGTCGTTCTAAAGGGTATATACCCATGTGTTGATGCTGCGGAGATAAAGACCGGTTTAATGGACAAAGGGTTCAAAATCAAGAGCGTAGTGAATATTAGAAACCGTGAAAAGATCCCTCAGCCCATGTTCAGGGTAGAATTGGAACCTGGAGATGTTGTCTTAAAGAAAAACGAGTCCCATCCCATCTACAATCTGATGTACCTTCTGCATCGTAGAATCACCGTGGAAGAACCACATAAGCGTCGGGGACTCGTCCAGTGTCGCAACTGTCAAGAATTTGGTCACACCAAGGCGTATTGTAAATTTCCGACAGTTTGTGTTGCGTGTGGGGAGCTACATGCAACTGCTCAATGCGATAACTCGAGAACTGACTCAAAAATCAAAAAATGCAGTAACTGCGGAGGTAATCATACCGCAAATTATAGAGGTTGTCCAATTTACACTCATTTGAAAGGCATAAGAACCAACAAGACGTCAGTATTGCCTAATCATCCTCAACAGCCAAATTTAGCATCGAGTGACAATTTCCCTCAATTATTACGGTCCACTAGTCATGTAAACGCGCCTAGTTCTAGACAAGTTTCTTACGCAAACGTCGTTAAATCTAATATGCCAGGTCTGGAGCAGGAACCTAAACCCCTATATTCTGAGCCGCATATCAACAATCTAGAGACAATATTGCAGACACTTGTCCAAACTATGAACACTTTTACGACCACCAGGACATCCATGATGCAGGAAATGCTGAAAATGCAATCCACTATCTTGCAAGCCATTTTAAAGAAATGATTTATTTAAAAATTTGTTTCTGGAACGCGAACGGCCTCCGCCAACATAAAAATGAACTGGAATACTTCCTGATGGATAAGCAGATTGATGTTATGATGATTGCTGAAACTCACTTGACGTCGACAGGGTACTTGAAAATTAATGGCTACGAGTTCTACGATACTAAAGACCCCCGCGGAAGAGCTTGTGGAGGTTCGGCAATTCTTATAAAGAACAGAATAAAGCATTATCTAATGAATAACATAAGTGAGGATTACCTCCAAGCAACAAACATTTGCATTGAATTCTGTCAATACAAATTTGTTTTATCATCGATTTATTCTCCGCCTCGATTTTCAATAAAAGAACACCAATACCATAACTTCTTTAAATCCCTTGGAGCTAGATTTTTAGTTGCTGGTGACTTTAACGCCAAACACACATTTTGGGGTTCACGTCTGGTAACCCCAAAGGGTCGCGTACTCTTCAACACCATTGCTAAAATGGGCTTAGATGTACTCTCAAGTGGACATCCCACCTATTGGCCGACGGACCGACGGAAGATTCCCGATGTTATTGACTTTGGGGTAGTGAAAAATATCCCTGTAGAATGGATGCAAGTGGATCCTTCACTGGACTTGTCCTCAGATCACTCTCCTACTATCATTTCAATGCATTTCCCTCAAGTGTGTGGTTCTCCATTTATGAACATGACTAAGACCCGAGTAAGTTGGATAAAATACAAAAAGTATTTAAGTTCTCATTGCACGGAAAATTGTGTTGATACATCGAACTGTTCGGACGTGTTACTTTTAGTGCGGCTGAATTTTCGGTGAAAAAATCGTAATAGGTGAAAAAGTATAAAAAGTTAAATTAAATAAAAAAGTGAAAAAAAAACTCGTAATAGGTGAAAAACTTTACAAAGTCAAATAATTGCACTAGGTGCAATAAAAAATTAATAAATTGTAATAATTTATTTTTAATTATTTGAAAACTAGAAAATTAAATACAGTGAGACAGTGAATGAGTAACAATTCTAACAGTGCGAGTGGGCCTCAGAGCCGAAATGCTTATTTCGTGTTGAGCTCGGCAAGTGTTAGTAATGAGAACAATAAAAATCCCGAATTTAATAAAAACTACTTAACTGTGAAACCAAAAATAAGCACAAATCTGAATTTAAGTGCAAGTGCACCAAACTTGAATAAATGTGTTGAACAGGGCACAAACTTAGCCCAAAGCATATTTAATTTAAATAGAAAAATCACTGAAGGACCGTGTTCTTCACGGTCCTCGTTATCAAATATTGGAGAGACGTCAACAGCTGCAAAAGGCACATTAATTCCTACAAATAAGGCCGCTCCTATAGTTGCTGTTGAAGAAAAACAAAAAACACAGGTAGGAATAGACCGTTATATAACAGTATCGAAGAGAGGCAGAAGCCCAAAATCTGCCGAAATTACACCAGCCGCAAAATTATCAAAGAATGCTGAAGAGCCACGCTCGCAAAATTGTTTTGCCATCCTCCAAGAGAAAAATGATGTCCCTAACGCTGTGAATAAGCCAGTAAACCCACCTCCAATATATTTAAGAGAAAAAAACTCAAACGAACTTATAAAAATATTAGTTTCATTATTTGGTGAAGATTCTTTTTATGTGACTCCAATTAAGCGTGGCAATATTAATGAAACAAAGATTCAGGTTAATAATGAAAACGACTATCGGAGAATAGTTTCGGAATTTGAAAAACGCAAAAAGAATTTTTACACGTATCAACTTAAAAGCGCAAAAGGTCTACCAGTCGTAATTAAGGGAATTGATTCTTTTGTTGATCCTGAGGAGATCAAGAGCAGTTTGGCCGACAAAGGCTTGAAAATCAAGGCCGTATCAAATATAAGAAACAGAGATAGGATCCCTCAACCATTATTTAGAGTGGAGTTAGAACCTGGTGATGTTAAGCTGAAGAAAAATGAAACACATCCTATATATGACTTGAAATTCATAATGCACCGAAGAGTTACAGTGGAAGAACCTCATAAGCGATCTGGCCCAGTACAGTGTTCGAACTGCCAAGAATATAGTCACGCTAAATCTTATTGTAAGTTGCCTACTGTTTGTGTTGTTTGTGGGGATCTTCATGACACCTCAAAGTGCGATAAACCTAAGGATGATTCCAGGGTAAAAAGATGCAGCAATTGCGGTGGAAACCACACTGCCAACTACAGGGGTTGCCCTGTTTTCGAGGTCGTTAAACGCTCCTTGATCAACAAACCCGCTTCTACCCCTACTCAGACCACAAAAGTACCTATTACAATTATTCCCCCCGTAGCACAAGCATCCACTATTTTCATATGCCAACGTGCTAAGATCTAACCAACCAACAGTGCAAAATGAATCACCAATAAATGATACAAACAGCCACAATTTTAGCCGTCTTGAAGGTATAATGGAGAATCTGGTGCAATCCATGAACCATTTCATGACAAGCATGACAAGTATGATGCAGGAGATGCAAAAAATGCAGTCCACGCTACTGCAGGCTATACTTAATAGACCATGAACTGTATCAAAATATGTTTCTGGAACGCAAACGGCATACGCCAACACAAAAATGAACTTGAATATTTTCTTTTTAATAAGAAAATTGATGTAATGCTGATTTCCGAGACTCATATGACGTCGAGAAGCATTTTTAAAATAAGTGGTTATACATTCGACGACACCAAGGACCCCAGAGATAGATCATGTGGTGGCTCGGCAATATTGGTCAAATCGCGAATCAAACACCATTCATTGGGTGGTCTTTCAGAGTGTTATCTTCAAGCAACAAACATCTGTATTGAGAACTTTTGTCAAAACCTCGTGATTTCGTCAGTTTACTGTCCGCCCAGATTTTCAATAACAAAAGATCAGTATAGAGATTTTTACAAATCACTAGGTAGCCGTTTCATAGCGGCTGGCGACTACAATGCTAAGCATACATTCTGGGGCTCACGACTCGTTAGCCCTAAAGGTCGTATCTTGTACGACTCCCTGTCTGAAATGGGACTGAATGTGATTTCAACTGGTCAACCAACTTATTGGCCAACTGACCAGCAAAAAATTCCTGACGTTATCGATTTCGGCGTGGCGAAAGGGGTATCCCCGGAACTCATTGAAGTCGAGGCTTCACTGGATCTTTCTTCAGATCACTCACCCACTGTAATCACCATCAGAAGTCCTCAGCAAAGCGTAACTGATGCCTTACTTCTTGTCAAACGTCTGAATTGGTTAAAATACAAAAAATACATCAGCACTCACTGCACAGAGAAACTCCCGTTAAAAACTGCTGAAGACATCGATGCCTGTATAAAAAGTCTTAATGAACATGTCGAGAAAGCCGCAGAACATGCTTCTTCCACTTACCGCCCGAATAGGTACAACAGAGTTTTTTCTTCAGATATTGAGCAACTATTGTCTGAAAAAAGGAGAGTCCGAAGAGAGTGGCAACAACACAGATCGCCCCAACTTAAAACTAGGTTGAGAGAATGTACCAAAAATCTTAGGATCTTGCTAGAAGCGCAAAAAGCAGAGTCTCTCAAACAACATCTGGAAGGTCTAGACGCAACTTCCCAGTCAAATTATTCATTATGGCGTGCAGTCCGAAATCTAAGAAAACCCGTAATCGCAAAACCTCCACTGCGTACTTTGAACGGATCTTGGGCACGAAATAACGAAGAAAAAGGCAACCTTTTCGTAAGTCATTTAAAAAATGTATTCACTCCCAATATGGATACTGACATTAGCCAACTACCGCCTGTTGTTGCCAGACCACCTGTACAAATAAGATTTCAATATCTGGAGGTTGTTGAGGCTATTGATAATTTAAATGTTAAAAAAGCACCTGGGTTTGATAAAATCAGCAATAAAATGATTTTTGAGCTGCCTCGCATTGCAAAAAGATTAATCCTCTTTCTTTTTAATGCCATCTTACGGCTTGAGTACTACCCTCCGGTTTGGAAAATTGCACTAGTAAAGATGATTCCTAAGCCGGGAAAAGATCCTTGCAAAGTTGAGTCGTATAGGCCAATAAGTCTATTACCAACTATGTCCAAATTATTCGAGAAATTGCTTATAACCAAGCTGACTCCGATTTTGAATGAAAACAACTGCATTCCCAATCACCAGTTTGGCTTCAGACGTCAACACAGTACAATAGAACAAACACATAGATTGGTACAAGTCATAAGAAAAACCTTTGAGGAAAAGAGATACTGTTCGGCACTCTTTATTGACGTCTCTCAAGCTTTCGACAAAGTATGGCATGAAGGCCTGATATCTAAATTAAAGCAGAACTTGCCGGTGAATCTTCAACACCTACTATGGAAATACTTAATCGACCGCCAGTTTATGATTAAAGAAGGTGATTATTTAAGCCGTCCTCAACCTATAGGTGCTGGCGTCCCTCAAGGTAGTATCTTAGGACCAATTCTATACTTGCTGTACACAGCAGACATGCCAACAAACAATGAAATTCACACGTCAACATTTGCTGATGATACGGCATTTCTCAGTACTCACAAAGATCCAAAAGATGCCTCGATTCAATTACAGCACCACGTAACGCAAGTGGAGAAATGGGCAAGACAATGGGGAATAAAAATAGATGAACAGAAATGCACCCACGTAACATTTACTCTACGTAGGGAATCATGTCCCCCTATTCGTATTAATGACCATATAGTGCCACAAAACTCACACGTGAAATATCTTGGTATTCATCTGGACCGTCGCCTCACATGGAAACCACATATAGATGCTAAGCTGACTCAAATGAAACTGAAAGCAGCCCAAATTCATTGGCTCATCGGCAGAAACTCCGTCCTTCGGCTCGATTGTAAGCTTCTACTCTACAACTCAATCTTAAAGCCAATTTGGTGCTATGGGATCCAGTTATGGGGCACTGCCTCCAACTCCAATATTGAGAAAATTCAACGCCGTAAAAACAAAATTCTACGAATGATAACTACCGCTCCTTGGTATATTAAAAACAACAACATACACAATGATCTTGATGTTCCACTTGTCAAATGGAAAATAACTAAACACGTGGCCCTTTATTTGGGTAAGCTGGAAACTCATCCAAATCCCCTCGCTCGAGACATCTTACAACATCCCGGTCATAGCCGTTTGAGAAGGAGGGACACCACCGCTCTCAGATGAATAAATACAAGTTGCTCATTATATCCTATCGAATTTGAAAACTAGATTTTGTCTAGCATTGGCTGGACTTATCTTAATTAACTTTAGTTTTAGGATTTGAATACCTATTGTTAGTTCATTTAAAATAAAGATACAATAAAAAGAATATGCAAAAAAAAAAAAAATTGCACGGAAAATGTTGTGTTGAGAACTACCGCCGATATTGATGAGTCGATTGGCAACTTTACCGAGGACCTTCGACGAGCTGTGCATCACGCTTCCACTTATCACGTTGAATGTAGAAATAGGACAAACAGAACTTATTTCTCTGAACTCGAACATCTCCTATCAGAAAAAAGAAGAATGAGAAGAGAGTGGCAAATTCACAGGTCTCCTGAACAGAAAGCTAGGCTACGGGAATGCAGAGATATACTAAGACATTTCTTAGAAACCCAAAGAACGGCCTCACTTAGATCTTACTTGGAAGGTCTTGATAGTACCCCACAATCTGACTACTCGTTATGGAGGGCGGCAAGAGGTTTAAAAAGACCAGTGAGAGGAAAACCTCCTTTGCGAAATCCGACTGGTGACTGGGCTAGAAATGATTCCGAGAAAGGGACATTATTTGTTAACCATTTGAGAAATGTGTTTACTATAAACAACTCAAATAATAACGAATCTGATTTGTCACCACTTGTTATAAGGCCCCCTGTACCTCTAAGACTAAACTTTCGTGATGTCCAAAACGCTATTGGCACTCTGAACCTTAGAAAGGCTCCAGGTATGGATAAAATCAGCAATAAAATGCTTGTGGAGTTACCTCGTGTAGCAAGAAGAATTATCCTCTCTATCTTCAACGCTATTTTATGCCTAGAATACTATCCTGCAGATTGGAAGGTGTCTATGATCACCATGATTCCTAAGTCAGGGAAGGACTACACCAAAGTGGAGTCATATAGGCCAATTAGCCTACTGCCGACAATTTCAAAACTGTTTGAAAAATTGTTATTGGCTAAGTTGATTCCAATTCTGAACTACACTCAATGTATTCCTAATCATCAATTCGGCTTCAGAGCTAAACACAGCACCATCGAACAAACTCACAGATTGGGAAATGTGATAAGAGGGTCGTTTGAAAACCAAAAATACTGCTCCGCCCTTTTCATTGATGTGTCTCAAGCGTTCGACAAAGTTTGGCATGACGGTTTAATGCACAAAATAAAATTAACTCTGCCTGCTAACACCCATAAACTCATGGAAAGTTATTTATACGGTCGCAAATTTAAAATCAAAGAAGGTGATTTTTTAAGTACCGCTCAGCCAATTGAATCAGGTGTGCCACAGGGTAGCATATTGGGTCCTACTTTATATTTGATTTATGCCTCCGACATGCCGTCAGACCCCAAAATCCATACGTCAACTTTTGCAGACGATACAGCCTTTATCAGCGTCCATAAGGACCACCAAGTTGCATCACAGAATTTGCAGAATTATGTTTATAAGCTAGAGAATTGGCTAGAGCTTTGGAAAATCAGGGTTAACGAACAAAAATGTATTCATATAACTTTCACATTGCGAAAAGATACCTGCTCGTTCATCAGAATAAATAATCAAATTATCCCGCAACACAATGAAGTCAAATACCTCGGCATTCACCTCGACCGCCGTTTAACTTGGAAGTCTCATATTGAAGCGAAACTTACACAAATGAGATTAAAAGCAGTGCAACTTAATTGGCTAATCGGCAGAAACTCTACATTGAAATTGGATTGCAAACTTTTGTTGTACAATGCAATACTAAAGCGAATATGGTGCTATGGAATTCAATTATGGGGTACGGCCTCAGCATCAAACATTGAAAAAATTCAAAGGGGTCAAAATAAAATTCTACGAATAATTACTGCAGCTCCATGGTATGTTAAAAATTCTCGAATCCACAAAGATCTAGGCGTGCCATTAGTAAAAGTCGAATTTACAAAATATGCGTCAAAGTATGTCAGCAAACTTGAACACCATCCAAACCCACTTGCACGAGACATCCTCAACTTTAGTGGCCACAATCGGTTGAGAAGGAGGGATACCCTTGCTTTAACTCAAGCGCAAAACAGATGACTGGATCAGTTGATGTGAAATTTTTTAGTATCATAAAAATTTTTGTCTAGCACTGGCTGGGCTAATTATTTTCTGTTTAGTATTAAGATTTGAATACTTATTGTCATTTCATATATGAAGATTCAATAAATAATTAAAGGCAATAAAAAAAAAAAAAATATGCTGATTCAACATATCGTCTATACTTAGCTTTATGTTGCTAACATTTACTTGATTTTGTCACTTCACATTAATACAAATTTAATTTGTTCTAATTTAAGTTTTTGGCTTTAATATTTTCAAAAATGCGGTTTTATTTTCAAATTGGGAGCATAATTATCGACGTAGACGTTAACATGTATAATTTTAAATGTTAACTCTTAACGTATACTAGAATAAAATTTGTATGAATTTAATATGAGCGTTAGCAAAACAAAAACACAACCATTATAATAATAATAACAAAAATTCACATAGTAATTATAATGATATATATAATAGAAAGATTATTCATTAAGAAGAGAAGTACATTCTGTAAAATTACAAACAATTTGTTTACCATCAACCATTAATAGCTTAGCTTTAACAACATCAGTGTTTAAAATTCTATATTGAGTAATTATTTTTTTATGCAATAACTTCTACAAATATAATTTAATTTACTAGCCGCAGGAGAAAAATGGTCATTTAAATATAGGCGCATATCAATCTCACCACCAATTACATCACATATTTTTAAGGACCTAGTCTTAAAGTATCAATTCATAATATTGTCACGTACAAAAACATTATTAAATTTATATAATACAGCTTTCCGATTATTAAAATAACATGCATAATTTATGTTATAAGGGCATATCTCTATATTAAAAATAGAACCAATTTTGGTTATTGGCGTGATAAGGTCATCAAGTCCATCTGGTAGACCACTAACAACAATATCACCTCTTTTAATTCAGTCTCCAATTCAGCTTTAAGGCTAGCAACTGTATCAGCTAATGTTTTAGAAATTGCTGCTTGTTCATTATTAGCTTTATCAATAAATGAATCGAGCTTCAAATTCAACGCACTAAACTCCTGCCGTAACAAATTTATTCCAGACGAAGAATCATTTCCACAAGATTTGCAAAAAAAAAAAAAAAACGATAAAGACTTGCAATCTTTTAATGATGAAATAGCTTTATCATTTATCCCAGCACAAGATACATGGAACAAATTAGCACAGGCTTTGCATTGTACGCTGGATTGAGTCTTGTTAATAACATCTTGAAAATTTCCACATTTATATTGTAATTTAGTGGTAGGCATTTTAAGGAATTCCAAGATAAACAACAACAACAAATGGCGGCAGTAATTACGCAAGCAACAGCAACAGTAATTTAAGCAAATTAAACGTAAACATTTTAATTTATTTTCAGTATTCCAGCGAAACGCCGGGACACGTATAACTTCTTTTTTTTTTCAATTTCAATTCTTTATTTTTAATACATAGAAAGCCTTGTGGCCAATTATACATGTATCTTAAGAACTATATTCATGTCATTATATATGTATGTATGTATATTATTTAATTATATTTTAATTAATGTGATTATAATAAAAAGTTTAGATTATATATAAGCGGCTCCCCAGCCGTATACATTATTACCATAATTATTTTAATTAGAGATAATGTTTTGCATATTTGAATCTATAAAGCCAGAAAAGGAGAATAGTTTTTGAGAGGAAAAAAATTAAAAGGTTATACAGGCATGTGATGAAAATCGAGAACGAAAGCGAACGAGTCTTAGAAGTCATTTTTGTAATATTTGTGTATTGGAAAACTTTTATCTCATAAAATATAAAGATATTGTGCTAATAAAGAGAATCTTTAAACAAAGATTTTGAAAAATTAAATTATAAATGCATTAAAATGTATTTCCAAAACTGATTCGCCTTCGATTTCGATTTGCATCACATGTCTGATTGATTTGTAATTTGAAATTGGATATCCAATATTATTACTATTTTTGTAGAGTAGTTGAATGTTTTCCATACAAGTACATACATATATGCACATACAAGGAGAATAAAAAACAAAAAAGAAAACAAAAACGTTGTGATAGAGATGTTATGAGATTTACCGATATAACATTTCCCGTTGGTTTCATCCCATCCCGATTTTGACTGTCGTATAGTGATATTGTTACTAACAAATTCATCAACAGATGGCGTGTTTAACATCAAAGTGTTCGAAAACTTTAAGTGTGTTCTTAAACCGTAATATACAGTGGCCGACAAAAGTCTACATACGACCCATATTTTTGCAATTTGGGCATTTTGAAACCATAATGAAGAAAAGTAATAATACAGTTTTGTTTCAGATGTATTTTTAATAATATAACACAAAAAAAATCTTATTTTATTATAAACTTAAACTTTTATTCACAAAAAACTAAAAAAATTGAATGACAAAAGTCTACATACGAGCTGTAAATTAACATAAAAAACTTTGTTTGGGTATTAAAACTTATTACTTTTTATTAAAATTAATATTTCGTTGTACCAACATGGGCATCTATAACTGCCTGTAAGCATCTGGGCATCGAAGCAACTAAATTGTCGAGTTCTGCGGATGTTATGTTTAGCCATTCTTCTTGAAGCTTCTCTTTAAGTATTGGGGCCCTACTAATAAAAGTTTTGCGAATTTTTCATTGTAGAATCTCCCCTACGTGCTCAATAACGTTTAAGTCCGGCCTTTGAGGTGGTGTGTACAACTGTCGTGGGGCATGGGAGAGCAGCCAATCTTTGACAATCTGAGCCGTGTACTTCGGATCGTTATCTTGCTGGAAAATCTAACTCTGACCAAGATTTAAAATATCAACCGAGGGTTTCAAATTTTGTTTCAAAATGGATTCGTACAAATATTACCCTCAATTAAACACTAACTTTCCTACTCCAGAAGCAGCGAAAGTACCCCAAACCATCACGCTGCCTCCACCATGCTTAACAGTAGCAACTAAGTTCTTCGGCTCCATCGCTGTATTTTTTGTTTCGCCAAACTTTATATCACCCATCACTTCCAAATGTGTTATATTTAGATTCATCAGTGAACAAAACTCTCTTCCAGAAATCCATGTCCTTCTGAATATGGATTTGTGCAAATTACAAACGAAGTTTGCGATTTTTTTTTGCTTATGAGAGGTTTTTGCGAGTAGATCTGCTATGGTAACCATTATTATTTAAAGTTACTTGTATAGTTCTTGGATGTACAATTAATTCAGATCATGCAGCGATATCTTCGGCTAATTTTGTGAAATTTACTTTTGGATTTTTGCTCACTTCTTTTAAAATGAAGCTAACGTCTCTACGACTAAGTTTCTTTGGGCGACCTCCGCTTGGTTTGTTTTCAACTGTACCAGTCCTTTTAAAGTTATTGACTATTGTCTGAACTGTAGACTTACTTAAATTAAAAAGCTTTGATATTTCACCAAGAGATTTTCCCTCATTTCTGCACTTTAGAACAAAATTACGGACATCAATTGATATTTCTTTTCGAGAAGCCATTATTTCAATTAAAGATTTATTTAATCCGCCTAAACTTGAACTGAATAATATTTTAAGCAACCCCTTAACACAACAAGAAAAGTAAAAAAGAAATAACGGCCTTTTACTGTTTGAATTCAACAACAAAATCCCATACATGCTGGTCGTATGTAGACTTTTGTCAATGCTTTTTATTTGTTTATAATGAACAATTTTTAAAGTTTACATTACAGTAACAATTTTTTTTAGGCATATCAATAAAAATAGATTACAAAAAACTGCATCATTATTTTTTTATTCCAAGCTAATGTTCTAATAAAATGTCCAATATTGTGGTCGTATGTAGACTTTTGTCGGCCACTGTAAGTGTGTAAAAAGGCAATGTGTTCATTCAATTCTGTTTGTGTACATTTAAATAAATAAAGACTCGTTATATTTTCTTCAAACTACTTGACGCTTTTATTTTGCAATTAAAAAGCATCCGGTTTATTTAAAGGAAATCAACCACCGTTTTTAAAAGGTAAAAACGTAACAATATAATATATATGTATATATAATTATGCATCCACAACAAAGGTGAAGGGTATATAAGATTCGGCATAGCCGAATATAGAACTCTTACTTCTTTATGATAAAAACAACAATGAAATTAATTGTCGTAAAAGAGGCTGCTTAGTAACCAGTGTTATTGTGTCGCAAATAAAACAATGTAAATATTATAAACGAAATAGCAAACTCTTACAACTTAAAAATATGTAAATTATATGATTTATTATACATACCCCTGGTGTTTGTGCTTGAGGTCCGTACGGATAACGTGTCCACTCCAATGTAGCTTCTCTCGTTGTATCAAGAAGAATAACTAAAAGTAAAATTTTATAGAGACAATTTAAATATTGTTCATATTCTGGCAGGATGTAGCCAAAGTGATTAAAAATAAAAATTGCCAAAAGAAAACATTAAATACACCAAAAAAGCTTCTGATGATATTTCCAACACACTTAAATAAACTATATTTTTCGTAATTTTTTTATTTATAGGTATATTGTCATTATTTTAAAGATTTTTGTCCTTATTCATAGAACTTAAAACAGGTTTATAAGAGGTTTATAAAGCAAATTTTGTATGGAAAACATTTTTCTATAAAAAATGACCTCTCAATTTATATCAAATTATATTTTAGAATTCTCTAATTTTATTGGAGAATTTTATGATTTTTTTTAAGTATTTTCCAATTATATTTCGGGGGGAAAAAAATAAAAAAAATAATAATATATAATAAATAATATATACAAATAACACGGTGCGGCAGTCTCAAATTATCTTAGGTAATATTGCCCTTATTCATAAAACTTACAACAGGTTTATAAGAGGTTTATAAAACAAATTTTGTATGGACGTTACCGTCATCTATGATCCGGAAAATGATGAAGGTGATACAGATGAACCATTCTAAGGCAGCGTCCGCTGCGCTGCTCCTCCACATGGCGGATCATGAGGAGGATATAGCACTAGTCCAGGAGTCGTGGATCAGCAATGGCGATATTATTGGACTAAACGCAAAAGGTTACAAACTATTGTACAAAAAAGGCACAGGTAAAATAATATCATGCATTTTGGCAAGAAACCATATTAATATCTTCATTCTATCTGAGTATAGCGATGGAAACGCATTAACATCTGCATGGGAAGCAAAGACATCAAAGATGTGGATGATATCATGCTATATGGCACATGATCAAGTGGAGCCACCACCAGGAAACCTGATAAGAACTGCGATGCGAACAGCCAACTCAAAGATGATTCCCGTTATAGTAGGAGCGGATGCCAATGCTCACCACACTATCTGGGGAAGTACAGATATAAATGATAGAGGTAAGTGCATTTTAGACTTTATTTTATGGTGTTTTCTTTTCTGAAATAAAATGTTACACCTTTATTATGTACATTTTTATACTGTTTACCCTACATTTTAAAGATGTCGCATTTTTAATGGTCAGAATAGAACATAAAATTACAACAGTGTAACACTTTTTTTTCATGTACAGCTGTTTTTGTTTTTCTTTTTGTTAAAAAAGAAGCCGATAGCTCCCTGGTAAGATCGCTTGAAATAAGACAATGAATATCTCTCAAAAAGACCAATGACACCTTCCCGACTAATACGCAAATTCTTCTTAAACTATAAAAATTATATACATATATTGTCCTATGAAATTTTACATATGTACATCAACTTCAGAGTATTCATTAATTACGTTCACTAAAAGCCTTTCACTCGCGGTTGTGGATTTCTTTCCATAATCATATTAAATATTTCATCATCATCAGATGATGAAGATGAATCCAACAAGTCATTCAAAATTTTTTCAGCACATAAAAAAGTAGTAATATTTTCCATTTTGTATATTTTTTTTTTGTTTCTTAACACAAATACACAATCATAAACAAAACAAATGTCAGCTGTTTTATCGTGCGATTCTCCCCCTCTAAAAATACAGAGTGTGAAAGGTGCACCATTTTTTAAATTTATAGTGTAACATTTATAGAACAGAACACACTACACTTTAGCAGTGTTGATATTTTTTCAGAAAAGAACACAAAAAAATTAAAAAAGGTGCGAAATGGGAAAAACGTGTAACATTTTTGCCAGAAAAACGCCATTAGATTTGGATCTAATGATAGCCAACATAGGTTCAGAACCTATCTTTGTAGTTGAAAATAGACAGGAGGATCTTGACATAACGCTCGCTAGTGCGAGTCATGAACAGTTGATAGGGGACTGGAAAGTCTCTGATGACTGCTCTTTTTCAGATCATAGATATCTGACATTTACGATAAATACGAAACTAGGAAAGAAAATACCTTACCTAAACAGGAGGAAAACCAATTGGTCGGAACACAATAAGATCATACAGGAAATTCTACCACAACCCCCTGCAATAGGGAACATAAGTGATATTCAGGAAGCTGTGGATATGCTCACATGCTCCATAAATGAAGCAACAGCTCGAACATGCTTACCCTCAGTATATAGAGGAAAGAAAAGACCACCATGGGTCAACGGAGATAGCGAAATCCAGACAGATTTGTCGCAAACTTTTCAACGAAGCTAAAAGAACAGGTAACTGGTCTTTATATAAGTCATCGTTGAATAAATTCAAAATCCAGATTAGGAGTGCAAAGCGCTCGTCTTGGACAAGTTTCTGTAGTGGCGTGGAAGGCTCTTCTGAGACCAGTCGCTTACGAAAGATCCTATCAAAAACACCAACGACCCAAGGTTATATCCAAAAACCAGATGGCAGTTGGACTAGTGATGGTCTGGAGACACTTGAAGTGCTCATGGACACTCACTTTCCGGGTATTATATCGCACTCTGCGGATATTACACCACAACAATACCTCCGGACAACAACCTCGATCGACATTAACGAGGAGAGATTAAAATGGGCGATAGGAAGCTTCAGTCCATTTAAATGTCCGGGTCCGGATGGCATCATACCGGCTGATCTACAATATAACATAGATTTAGTCATTCCCTGGCTTATTAACATTTATATAGCCTGTCTGTCATGGTCATACTGAATATAATATAACATTCATTCCAAAGGGAGGAAAAATACCAAGGCAAAGGACTTTAGGCCAATTAGTCTATCATCATTCCTTTTGAAAACCTTGGAAAGAATCATAGATATCCACATCAGGAATTCTATTGATCAAAGACTTATATCGCCATATCAACATGCCTACATGAAAGGCAAATCTGTGGAGACAGCATTTCACTCGCAACTTTACGATGATAGCCTTTCTGGACATAGAAGGATATTTATTTATTTATTTCCAATTCTATACACAAGACTTAAAGTCTCTTATTGCAGTATAGAACATTGTTTTAGCAGAAACATTAAAAAGAAAAAAAATTATAATTCTTAAAGATAAAGTGTTTAAACTAATTAATTTAAAAATTTATAAAAGAAAACAAAAAAGAAAAAGAAAAGTGTTTAGTTAACAAATTAACATGTAAAAAAATTAATAATGCATTTTTTAAATCTCAGGGGGGTTACTCCGTATTTCGATTCGAAAGCAAAAGCTTTCGAAATACAATGTAAACAGTATACAAATTCGAATGATTTTTTCTTCGAATCGAAATACGGAGTAACCCCCCAGTGCGTTACTTATTATTTGTATGTTGTGCGGGAGTAGATTCCAAAGCCGGATTGCATTAAGAAAAAATTGCCAATCAGAAGTTAAACAATGATGTCTAAACAATAAGATTCGCTTTCCTCTATTAGAACTCAATAGGGTTAAGCGGTTATAGAGATGTTGTGGTTGTTGGGTATACACGATTTTGTGCATGAACAGGAGTACTCTTGTTTTGAGTATGGCATCAAACTGAATACCATATAGTTTTGCCGTAAAAGGCGAAACAGAATCAAACCTTTTCACGCCATATACATAGCGCACAATACTTTTGTAAACTGAGTTTAGTTTTCCTGTACTTGCGGTATCGCATTTGGCAAATAATTCGCATCCATACATCAGAACTGGCAATAAATAGGTTTTTGCAAGAAGTACTCTTATTTTGACAGGTGTGCAATACTGCGTTTGCCAGAGAGTTCTAAGCATGGAATACGTACGGCCACATGCATAATTAATATGATTGCTCCATGTCAGGTTCTTATTAAAGATAATTCTAAGATTTTTTGCTGAGTTTACCCTTTCTATACGTGTGTCATTAAGAAAAATATCCGGTATATGATCACTTATAGTAGTCCGTTTTTGGATTAGAAGATATTTAGACTTTTTTGGATTGATACTAAGACCATTAGCAGTAGCCCATTTATAAATATGTTTTAACTCGGTATTTAGAGTTAAGACACACTGTTCAAATTTAGAGAAATCACAACTGATGTAAATTTGTATATCGTCAGCATACATTCTGATTTTACTGTGCGTAAGTTGACTCGGCAGGCCATTAGCATAAAGCGAGAATAGTAGAGGCCCAATAATTGACCCCTGCGGTACACCTCTCATAACAGGTAGTAAATTTGATTTATCGTTACCACTTTGAACATACTGATGCCTGTTGGTAAGATATGTAAATACTAGTTGTGTAGCGGCTGTAGAAAACATAAACATGTGCTGTAGTTTATAACATAGGACGTTATGATCGACTGTATCAAAAGCTTTCGAATGGTCTAAAAGTACTAAAATATTGGTTTTTCGTTCATCTATCTATACAAGAGCAGTTATGCAACTGTGTTTTTGCCGAAACCCAGATTGCTTATCATTAAGCAAATTATGATCATTTACGAAATTAGATATCTGACTATGTATTATCCTCTCAAATATTTTTGACATAAAGGGTAAAATAGCGATTGGCCTATATTCTGATTTAGTTTTAGCTATTGGTATAATTTTAGATTTTTTCCAATTTGAGGGAAAATGACTAGTGGTAATTATATTGTTGAATATATGTGTAACATAGGGCAATATTATTGGAAGAATTATTTTAAAGAATCTTGGGTGAATTTCGTCGACGCCAACTGCATTTGATTTTATTAACATACAGTTCCTTATAACATCGAACTGATCTACGCAATCGAAAGAGAAGTTATAATGAGGTTCACGATTGTTATGGCTATGATTGTAAAAACTAATATCAGCTTCTACAAAAGGAATATTCAAAAATTTTTCATTAAGAACATCTGGTACAATAAAAACAGGGTCATAATTTCTAGATATACCAACACCAATTTCT
Organism: Bellardia pandia; assembly: GCA_916048285.2. Taxonomy (NCBI): domain Eukaryota; kingdom Metazoa; phylum Arthropoda; class Insecta; order Diptera; family Calliphoridae; genus Bellardia; species Bellardia pandia. Next base: position 16,642,250 of record OU696534.1, on the reverse strand, counting down.
TTTACAATATCCCAGGTTTTCTTTGATCCCAGAGCCGCACACTGTGGCCGTGTAGTGTATTTAATGGCCTTAAATCAAGGAGGTTTCGGAGCTTCATGAAATTTTGCACACATTTATGTTAAATTTTTTAAGAATTTTAATTTTTTTTTTTTTTAATACGCCCACTTTTACGCCCACCTCCCATACAACTTAAATAGAAAATGTGGCATAACTTCCATGATTTTAAATATATCAACTCAATTTTCATAAAACGTTAATACTATAATTGTAGAATGAGCTCCTGAAAATATGAACTTAATCCGCCCACTTTTACGCCCACCTCCCATACAAATGATATTTCAAAAATGCCATATCTTCTGTAAATTTGTAACTAGAATGTTTATTTTTCGCAAAAATGCATATAACATCTATTAAATGCTGTTTTGAAATTATGAAGAAAATCCTCTTCTTCATCTACTGTATCATCCACTACTTCATCAGTCAACGTATAAGAATGTGTTAGCCATTCTTCATTGTCATTAAAAAATCTTGATGAAGTACGCTTACACTTGTTCCACTTCTTTAAAAATTGAGGCATAAATGTTTGTTTCAAAAACCGTCTGAACTTTTCTTGATTTTTCTCAGACACTATTTTATAATTCACAAAAACTACACCAATTATAAGATCAATATCTTTTTTACATTGAAAAACAATTTCCGAAAGCGTGCTGAAAGATATTTTTGACTTTTCCATTGTTTATTAAATAAATTTGCTTTAATTGCTTAATAAACACTCACTTATCACTATACCACTCTCAAATATAGTATGTACTATAATGTAAAGAAAGTTTATAACGGATAACGGAGTTAATTTTTAAGAGAAAAAATGCGATCAATGTTAAGTTATTGATAATATATGAAAAGCTCTTCATTTAAAGTGGAGTAAGTTCACATTTAGATTTTTTGTTGTAAACAATGTACCGATATTGCTTTGATAAACACTTTTGTGTACATTTGTTTCTGTAATCGGGACTCAAATTTAGGTTTTTTCTATATAGTATACATGCAATGAAATTTTCGTATTTCTCGATCCCAAATTGGCACCGGCTACGTGTACGAGTAGCAAAGAAAGAAAGAATGCGCATTTGTTTTTGCACGCGTAAAATAACGCATATTTGTTACTGTAATTTTTTGGTTTTTCATTGTTTTTTCGGCGGCGGGCAAATCGGGGCAGGTTTTTTTTTTTTAGTCTGTTAGCTGAGACTCTCAGCTTTAATTTGGTATATGACTCCATGTGTCGCACTGCTTCGCACACAACTAAAAGTCTAAAAGAAAATCATAAATGTTTATTTTTTTGGCTCAAAATACATTGTCAAAGGAAATTTTTTTTTTTTAAATTTTTAATTTTTTTTTTTTAATTTACATAATGCTTAATGTCTATTTTAAGTGAAAAAATACTTATAAGGTACATTCAGTGTATAGTTTATAAGTAACAAGCTTTTGAATATAACATAGAAAACTATCACATTTGAGACTTGTTCACATACTTCAACTTTGCGCTGCTCGGGACAGAAAACCAATGGAGGTATTTGCATGAAATTTTCCACACATGACCTTCAGATAGTTTTTAACCATCTGTGCAAAAATCATCAAAATCGGACAGAAGGTCCAAATTGATTTATTGCCGCAGTGGACACAGTGTGAGCCGTGGAGAATTTTTCAGTGTAAAATTTAGATTTTTCCTGCTTAATTATTTTGTGTACTGTCTTTCTTGCTGAACAATATTCAACGTGTAGATCGTTTGTTTTAAACCGTTTCCAACGAGAAAAAGCTAAGTCTCTTTGCTTAATAGCTTGCTTAATATATGGTGAAAACCATGGTCTATTTTTTTGACCCACTATTTTGGTTTTTATTGGAACAGATTTATCAAACAAACATAATATATTACGCTCAAGAAAGGCTAGTTGATCCTCTGGTGAAGCCATAAAATAGATTGCATTCCAATTAACTCTGAGTAATTTTAGTTCCAGTGTGGTGTAATTAATATTTTCGAAATCGAAAAGTTATTGAATAGGGTGGTACTTGCAATTGAAAATTATAGGTCATGAACAATAAATCGTGTTTCGAAAAACACGAGGCAGACAGTTGGTCGTAAAATAGAACATTCCTGTTATTACCAACAAAGAGAAGATCTATTAGAGTGCTATTGGACGAGGTAAAGTGAGTAGGTGTGGTTACGTTAGTTGGAACAAGTCCTAATGGTGCCAAGATGTCGATAATGCTACTGTCAGTCAAAAGGTTTGAGTTGAAATCACCCACAAGGACAACGTCATTATATAAAGCTGTGAAGTTCTCCAAAATTGAAAAAAAACTGTTCCATTGGTATATTATTATTAGGCCTGTACAAACTTCCAACCAGTAATTTTCTTCTATCGGATATGATTTCTATTAAGACGTATTCCACCAAGCAATTATTACTATCACCATCATCATTACTATAAGATATGCTTTTAATATTGTAAGCTATGCCTTTTCTAATATAAATAGCCACTCCACCACCGCGCCTAACTCTATCAACCCTTATTAAATTGTAGACACTTAGAGAAATTGAAAGATCAGTGATACTTGTATGAAACCATGTTTCTGAAACGCATACAATATCAATGTTGGAGTTCTCAAATATGTACCGGAATTCTTCAATTTTAGACGCCAAACTCTGAGCACAGATTTTCAATAACGTAAAACCTGAAGTCATAATATCAGCTCTACGGAACTTAGGTATCGACGAATCAATCACTAGGTTCGTAACGAATCTATTGAGTAAAAGAACCATACGTTCCAAATTTGGCACGACATGTATCACAAGATTGGCCACTTAGGGCACTCTCCAAGGAGACGTCCTATCTCCACTATTGTGGAACTTGGCCATGAACGATATGCTTAAGAAAATTGATAATACGGGACATAAAACTGTAGCTTACGCGGACGAAGTGGCAGTGGCAGTCTCGGATTTCCATTTGGGCACAATATCGCAGAGAATTGAGGATGCACTTAAAACACTTAGTATGTGGAGCTATGAAAGTGGGTTAAGTGTCAATCCTAGCAAGACGGAACTCGAAATATTCACTAAGAAGTACAAGATTCCCACTTTTATGCTTCCTAGATTGAATGGTACAGAACTGCCAATCTCGGAAAAGACAAAATTCTTAGGTGTTGTTTTTGATAATAAGCTATCATGGAAACCCAACACACTAGCAGAGCATCTAAGGCTATGTCAACATATATATATATATCTGCAAGGAAACTATGGGCAAGAACTGGGGTATTAACCCTAGATGTTATTTGGTTATTAAACCAATTTTATTTTATGGAGTCTCGGTCTGGTGGAAGGCACTTGACAAGACTTCAAATTGTGGTATCTTGAACAAGATACTAAGAAGGACTGCGATCCTGATAACTGGATCATTAAGCACTACTTCTACTAAGTCGCTTTTTGCGATACTAAACTGGATTCCAGTTGATCTAATGGCCAAGAATATATCCATAAATACTGCCGTAAGACTAAGTGCAATGGGCGCTTGGAAGCATAGTCACTATGGGCATGCTAGCATCATGGGAAACATACAATGTCTTCCTGAACTCATTGACTATCGCACTCCTAGACCCTCCTTCTTGCGAAGCTTCGGTTTCGGATGGCTCAAAAAAAGGGGAGAGAGTCGGCGGTGGGGTCTGCATTCAGGAATTCGGAATCAGGATGTCTTTCAGAATTCCAAACCGATGTAGCATCCTTCAGTCTGAAATATCAGCAACAAAACGAGCGGCTAATTGGATCAGTTATTACAGAATATCGGGAAGATATATACGTATATACAGTGACAGTCAAGCTGCAATAAAGTCTCTGACAGGTGTACATACTACATCAATCTTGGTCCAGGAATGCCGGACATCCTTAAACAGGATGGCGAGAGATTCGACAGTTACACTCATATGGGTGCGCGGACATGGAGACATAACAGGTAATTGTGTCGCAGATGACTTGGCAAAGAAAGGTGCCATGTTATCTGACGACAACATTGACCATTTTTGCGGCATACCGCTATCGAAATGTAAGCAAATAGTCAGCAGCTTTCATTATGAGCTAGCTGAAAACAGGTGGGAAAATGAACAACCCTGCACAGTCACACGACTGATCTGGCCTATATTAAATAGGAAACGCACGCTGTATTTATTGAAATTACAGCGAGCACAACTTAGCAATTTGGTGTCAGTAATCACAGGACACTGCAAATTTGGCAATCATGCAAGACGACTGGGTTTACCCTATATTGATTTTTGCAGGAGTTATAATGATGAAGAGGAGGAAGAAACGGTATCTCATCTTTAATGTCAATACCCAGCAATGAATCGATCTCGTACCATTCTTCTGAGGCAACCATCCTTCGACGACTTATCTGAATATTGATGCTTTTATCAGAAGCAGTAATTTGCTGCAGTAGCCTAATCTATCCATCTGGGTATCTGCGCTCTTTAGGTTTTGGTCTGCACGTTACTCTTTCACATCTTACACACTTTTCACCCTTCTTACACTCTACACATCCTGCTACTACCCTGCACATTCTTTTACTCTATATATTCTCTATGTAACCTCTTCTTCCTATTCAATCAGGTAACACAATGGGACCAGCAATATGGACCTAAGTGGGCCGTACTACACGGCCGCCTGCTAACCTAACCTACTTCTCTTAAAAAAAATAATAATATAACATAATTTGTTTGTCAACTAAAAAAGCAAGAAAACGATGAAAAACTAATTTCAATAATTTTTGTTTTTTATCACAAAAATTTTATTCGCAGAACGAGTTTGTTGTTTACATTTTGAATCAGTTTGCGCGCGCTTAAAAATTAAAAAAAAATTAAATCAGATGCAACTGATTTGAAATTTGTGTAGAACTTTCTATAAAAATGAAGCATTTAATTGTACTTTTATATTTTATTTAACACTCTTTCTTACATATTCTTCTTATTAAGGTTCCCATTATTTATTTGAAAATAAACTTATTTATATATTTCTTTTTTTTATAATTTTATACTTTCAAAAATATGAACAATGCGCAAAATGTAAACAAACAAAAATATATAACCAGTAATGTCACTTTACAGTAGCCATAAACTAGGGTCGAACCAGCTTTAAATTTTTCCATACAAAATTTGCCTTATAAACCTCTTATAAACCTGTTGTAAGTTTTATGAATAAGGGGTTAAGATTTACCAAAGCTTTACGAAAGGTTTGTTTAGATAATAATCTGTTATGAATACAACTTTAAAGAATTACTCTTAATAATGGTTTGTAAACCTTTTACAAATTTTTATAGATACGGCTGATAGCATTTAAAGTAATGAAATTTTTAACCAGCCTATTAGAAAATAAGAGGTGATAAAGGGTGCCAAACAAAGTCCATCAAATCTGATGATAAAATATAATCATAAAATTTGCTTAAATATATATGTATTGAGGATAAATTGAAATAAAATGATAAAATTTTTATATGTATATACTCGTATATGATATTCATGGATATTTACCGTATTGCACTTATTACTAAAAATCAAATTTACCTTGATCTGCGGTTGCAAAGCCAATCTGCATTATTAATAACACAAATATTACTATTAATTTCATGATGAATTGGCATTTTTTAGTAAAATGCATTGATGGCGCTGATCCGTTGCATGATAGGGCATTAATGAACATTTTTAATGACGGCTTGTAAGATGAAGTAAATAAAAGTTTGTGGCAGGAATCGTCTGGGGATATTGCAGATGAAATTGGTGGAGTTGATAATAAATAATTTGATGCAATAAAAGCTGATGATGTCGATGTGTAGGTTGATAAAGAAGATGTATTTGTTGTTGTAATTGATTTTTTGTAAGATAATGGCAAGATAAATGGCATTGTATTAGTTGATAACGTTGTTAAAATTTGCGTTGTTGAAGCACATAAGGAAGTCTTTTGTTGTATGTTGGAAGCATTTTCATTATTACTATTTTCTTTATTTTTATTATTTATTATAAAATTTGATTTGTCAGTTGATAAACCATTATTGAAGTCAACATTATATACAGGTAATTTATGATTTCTATTAGATCGACTATGATGTCCTCCAAAGTAAGGGTACAACATTTTTAAAACTTTTTGGTGATGATTGCGAATATAACGATGAAGGAGCGACACAAGGATGTTGGCTACAAACTTTAACATTTCCTTCTTTTCACATAATTCGCATGCATCGAATAAAATAGCATGCATTTTCCTGTTGACAAAAATATTTCTTTTTCCAAACGGTTTCTTATACTCATAATTGTGATCTAAAAGTATATATAAACAATAACAGATATTGTAAATATTTATATATAAAAATGCGACTATATTTCAATATTTTAAATTATTATCTTTTGATTTTCCGAGTATTATGGTTAGGTTAGGTTAGCAGGCGGCCATGTAAAACGGCCCACTTAGGTCCATATTATTGGTCCCATTGTGATACCTGTTTGGATAGAAGATTATAGAGAGAAGAGAAAGAGTGAAAGAGTGAACAGGGTAGTAGTAGGATGAGTGTAGTGTAAGAGGGTGAAAAGTATGAAAGATTTGAAAGGATGAACGTGCAGACCAAAACCTAAAAAGAGCGCAGAATACCTAGATGGATAGATAAGGCTACTGCAGCCAATTACTGCTTCTGATAAAAGCGTCAATATCCTCCAACTTCAAAGCTGAATGTTCAGATAAGTCGTCGAAGAATGGTTGCCCCAGAAGAATGGTGCGAGATCCACTCATTGCTGGGCATTGACAAAGAAGACCGTTTCTTCCTCCTCTTCATTATTGCAACTCCTACAAAAATCGTTATAGGGTAGACCCAGTCGTCTTGCATGGTTGCCAAATTTGCAGTGTCCTGTGATCACTGACACCAAATTGCTAAGTTGTGGTCGCTGTAATTTCAATAAATACAGCGTGCGTTTCCTGTTTAGTATAGGCCAAATCAGTCGTGTGACTGTACTGGTTTGTTCATTTTCCCACCTGGTTTGAGCTAGCTCACAATGGAAATTGCTGACTATTTGCTTGCATTTCGATAGCGGAATGCCGCAAAGATGGTCAATGTTGTCGTCAGGTAACATGGCACCTTTCTTTGCCAAGTCATCTGCGATACAATTACCTGTTATGTCTCCATGTCCGAGTATTATAGAAACATTTTATTTGTTTTTATATTATACAGCTTCGATGCCTAAGAACAGAACTTTAATATTCTCATTGAATGAATGCATGGATATTTTTACAACCAGATTATCTTCACAACGCCTTAGATTATTTAATAACATTCCATATATTCTAGTTAAATTAGCGAGAAATTATGGCTACTTTGTGGATTTTTCTTTTCATTTATTTTCTTCATTATTATGTTTTATTGAAGTCTGAAATAAATTGGATATGAAAATATATTATGTACTAGCTGACCGCCCGGCTTCGTTCGGCATTTACTAATGATTTGTATTTCATATACAGCCCAATCATGAATAAAAATTCCGCGGGAGTTTTCTCCCTTTTTAAATTTTTCCTATTCAAATGCAATGTTAAAATAAAAAAAGGGAAAAAACTCCCGCGGAATTTTCATTCATGATTGGGCCGATAGAATTAAAAATTAAGACAAAAATGTCATGCAACAACAATTGAAACAATTATTATTTTAAAAAAATTCATTTTAAAGCTTGATGGTAAATAATGTTTTTTGTTCTTCTATTAAGGCAGAAAATGAATAGTCCTGACGGTGTACCGACTCTCGAGCACGCAACATACAACTGACCGTGAGAAAAACATTGGGATTCTAGATTAAGCCTATACACTTTTAAAGATTGTCCTTGAGATTTATTTATCGTCATTGCGAATGCAAGGGGAACTGGAAATTGGACGCGTTTAAACTTACAGCCTGTTTATAGAACGCGACTTGCTGATAAAAACCGCTGAAATGTTAGTGTTTTTGTTATTTTGGGTCATAGAACACGACTGTTGACAAGTTTGTTAAAAAACGTAACTGCTGTCAATTTATTTGGTATATACAAGACGGTTAGGGTCGCCGAAGTGTTAAAATTGGACGAATATACAATTGTGTTCGCTTACAACTTTATTTAAAAAGACAAGCACAAAATGGATATTTCAACAAAAAAAGGTAAGTACACATTGATATAATAAATGTTTTTGTTAGTTTATTTCGATTTGTACATACATTCATGAATATATTCATACTTCAATAAATTTTTTTTTATTCATTATATCATTATTGTTGATAATGATCCGATTTTCAATTTCTTTCTAGATTTGGAAAGAAGAAGAAGCTGAGATCTTTCGAATGATATATATATTATATCAGAAAATTTGAGAAATTTGGGTATTATTGTGGTTTATTTTTTTTTAACGTGCTCATTAATAAAATCAAACGCAGTGGGAAGTGATAACTTAAATCCAAAATTTATAAGATTACTTTTGCCATTGATTTTGCCATATGTTACTCATTTGTTTAATACTATCATAATGTCGGGTATTTACCCGTTAAACTGGAAACATACAAAAATTGTGCCATTACCTAAGTCGAATGGAGAATACAGACCTATAGCCATCTTGTGTTTTCTGTCGAAAGTCTTGGAAAAACTTATGTATAAACAAATGATTACATATATTAATACTCATAATTTACTATCCAACAAGCAATCTGGTTTTCGTCAGAGTCATAGCTGCGTAACGGCTCTTGTGGAAGTTAGTGAAAATATACGGCAAGGATTAGAAAATGGAAATATTAATTTTTTGGTACTGCTAGACCATTCTAAGGCTTTCGATACGGTAGATCATGACATACTCATTCGAAAACTTAAACACTTTTTTAGATTTACGAGCACGTCAACTAAACTTATACTGTCTTATCTTTCAGAACGCACACAATCGGTGTTTGTGAACAATGTATGGTCGGATAGCCTATCTCTGACTAGGGGAGTGCCTCAGGGTTCTATTCTAGGTCCACTTTTATTTTCCTTTTATGTAAATGATTTACCAAATCAACTCAATAAATGTAACATCCACTTATACGCCGATGACGTGCAGCTCACTTTAAGTAGCCCAGTTCAAAATATAGCGTTGGGGATTTCCTACCTAAATGACGACTTAAATAGAATTTACCTTTGGGCTAGTGCAAACGGTCTCTGTTTGAATCCTCATAAATCTAAATGCATTGTAATATGTAAAAAAAGCTTCATTCCCTCCATATCTGAGGATATTGTTTTAAATGGCGAGAAAATTGAAATTGTTAATAAAGCAAAAAATCTTGGTATCATTTTCAATGGTAATTTGACCTGGACTGATCATGTAAATTTGCTGGTCAAAACTATGCAAAGTTACGTGCTCTCTGGTCCACACAATATTTCACACCCTTAAGAATAAGGGCCTTACTTGCTAAATCATACTTGATTCCTTCCCTGATCTATGGGTGTGAAATAGTTAGAAGCTGTGACTCAGTTGGTATGAGAAAATTGAATGTCTTGTTCAATAACATAATAAGATATGTGTATGGATTAAGACGGTCTGATCATGTTTCCTCTGTTGCCAATAATCTTTATGGAGTATCTTTTGAAAGTTTGCTAATAATTCGCACTCTTATTTTTTTACATAAAATAATCAACTTTCAAACACCTAAATATATATTCGATAAAATACGTTTTTTTTCAATCGCCACGAAACCGAAATATTGTAATACCTCGACATAATTTACTTGTATCTGAATGGCAGTTTTATGTGCATGCCGCTCGTCTTTGGAAAAATCTTCCACAAAGTCAACAACTAAACAGCAATGCTAATAGTTTCAAAAAATTTTTATTCAATTTTTTTAAATAATAATTTATAATTTTTATTCAATTTTTTTTTTTTAAATAATAATTTATAATTTTTATTCAATTTTTCTAAATAATAATTTATAATTTTTATTAAATTTTCTTTTTTTTTTTTTTTAAATAATAATTTATAATTTTTATTCAATTTTTTTAAATAATAATTTATAATTTTTATTGTAAAAAATGCTTAGATGCCGGCGATTCTCCAGTGAGCAAGGAATGTAATGGTTCTGGTGGCGGTTCCAATGTAGGCAGTTTCAATTTGCCACCGGAACAGCACATGCCAGCTGCTTCTCCTCGAAACTTCGCTGCACTACAATGCGTACAAATAATCTCCATTGCTCCAATAGAAGCATGCAGGCTGTAGTCGCAGTCAGGATCGTAATGAAAGCCAACATGTTCCATTTGATCGCGAAGACGAAGCGGAATTCTGCCTTGGCGATAATTTGGCCGTTGATTGTTTGCGGATTCAGCTCTAAACTGTGCTCGCCGCTCTCTGTACACTGCTCTACCTTGGGCATTCACTTGAGCGCGTTGCTCTTCGCTTTGATTTCTTCTCCATATTGACATTCGATGTGCATCACGCGTATGCCTGCCAACCGTATTACGTGTACGTAGTCGAGGCATTTTCTAAAGTATTCTTTTCGAATAAATGTAGTAAATCGATTGAATTTAATATGGAAAAAACACAATGTTGCGATGTCAATGTTTTTTTAATAATTGTAAACATTCGGCAGCTGTTTCTGTTTATTTATTAGTAAAAAGGCAGGACTGCCAATCTTGCGTCAAAACAATAAGAAAAATCCGAAAAAATACGTGAAACCAAACAGAATTAATGTTTTTTTTTTGTTTTTGCAAAACGCGCAAAGATATACACATTAAATTTCTTATGTGCACCCTCCACACAGACCCCAATCACCCCTGAAAATTTCATTGAAATCGGGCAAGCCGTCTAGGAATGATAAAAATCCGAAAAAAACACGTAAAGCCAAACAGAATTAATGTATTTTTTTTTGTTTTTGCAAAACGCGCAAAGATATACACATTAAATTTCTTATGTGCACCCTCCACACAGACCCCAATCACCCCTGAAAATTTCATTGAAATCGGGCAAACCGTCTAGGAGGAGTATGCGAACAGGAAGTTTTGCCACTTAATTTTATATATATAGAAGATTACAGCTCCAGTCTTCGAAGAATTCGAAATTGTTGGATAGTTATCATATTCTTTTATTTCATATTCCTTCTCATCAATGTTATTCGTGATATGAGTTTCAGAGAGCAATATAAACTCTGGTTTAACGGTTTCGACTGTAATTTCCAACTGGGCGAAGTTATTTAAAAGTCCTTGAATGTTTGTGTATATTCCATATATTTTCTGTGTTTGTTAAACTGTCAAACCTATACTTTTCATTTTCAATGATAGTTTATTTTGATAAACTGGGCATTCCCTGTTGTTTGTACAATGATTTTCATCAAGTCCTAAGTTCAGCCTTTTATTTTCTTTAATGCAATTTACACATTTGTTTACCGTTTCATTTTTGCAATCTTTGCTTTTGTGGTTACCGGGACATTTGTAGCATATTTCTTCATTTCTGCACACTGATGCTTTGTGGTTGTATCCTTGGCATTTAAAACATTTTGTTACATTTGTACCGTCAAAAACTCTACATTTATCCCATCCTACATTAAGCTTTTGGCCTGATAATACTTTCGGATACGATTCATTATCGATTTTTATTTTAGCATTAAATACTGCTTTATTATACCTTTTTGTTTCAAAAATTTTTATTATTTCAATTTTGCTATTTTTTAGTATTTCATTTTGTTTTCTTAATTTTTCTAACAAATCATTTTCTTGTAATTTAAAGTTCATGTCCGTTATTATTAATTGCATTTCGGTTTGTTTCGGCACTTTGACTTCATAATTTTCACTTATTTCCTTTTGTATATCTTCTTTTATTTTTTCTCTTTCTTCATTATCTATGCTTTGAATAAAAATAGTACCATTTCTTCTATTTTCAACATTAGTTATCTTAAAGTTTATTGGGTCCACTTTTTTATTTAAATCAGATTTCGTTTTTTCTATACTCTGTTTTTCCTTAGGTTTTATTATTAATGGGAAATTTTTTGCTAAATCTGGCATCACCAATTTATTTGCCACTGTTTGTGCATATGTCATTTTTGGTTTGACATTCGTTTTGTCAATTCAATCCCGATTTTTACTTATTTTAGGTATGAACTAGTAAAAACGTACTTGAATATTTCAGGCTAAAACTGAGAAAAATAAACTTAATTTTAGAATGCCATTTTTCTTTCTGTGTAGATATGCTCATATGCTCCATAAATGAAGCAACAGCACGAACGTGCATACCAGAGAATGACAAGCAGTACTCAAAATAAAAGTTGTATTTATTCATACTTGCAGTTATTTCTATACTCAAGTATTTTACAAAAAAAAAAAGATTCACTCTTACGTTTATTTTTTGCAACACATACGTGTATGTACAATACATGCTAGCAAGAATATTTCTGCGAATCCAACTTAACCCTAGAATGGTAAACATATTTTTTAGCACTTAATGGTAAACATCGCCTGTGAGGCAATTTTTAAAAAAAACGCACTTTTCACCTTCGAAAAAACCAAAATGTATTAAAACAAAAACAAAAACATATTTATTATATATTTGGTTACAAAAATAAACAAAAACAATTCATTTTTTAAATAGCTTAAACATTTTATAGGCGTATTTGTAGATCACATATTTTTTTAGATTATTTGAAAAGAACTTTTACAAAAAAAAAAATTAAAAAAAAACACAGCTTAAAAAAAAAAAAAAACTTCTGGGTTTTCTAGACCTGAGATCTAATTAACGTATAAAAAACTAATTCACAGCTTAAAACTTAAAAATAATTGTTGAGACTAAAATAAAATTTGTGGTTTTTTTACCTAATTTTTTTTGTCGCATTGCCAACAGTTTAGTGATCTGTGCTCTAAGCAGTATGTTTTCTTGCATTTTGCGCAGAAATATATGCTCATACGCTTCAATTTCGAAGGACAGAAATCACATATCGATCTTTTGCCCTTTTTGATACCGGGTTCATCTGAAGCAAATATGTTCAAAAAAATTACCGTTATTGGTAAACTTCGCCTCACAGGCGACACACTTGTCTATATCTCAGCAACGCAACGGAGAAAATAAAAACACGTCTGTGCCCAAGCTCGTACAACACTCAATTGAGTTGGCACGAGAGCACGCTTTGATACGAGTGAGCGATCAGGAAATATCGCAAAAAAAATAAATTGCTTCGCCTCACAGGCGATGTTTACCATTCTAGGGTTAATAAAATAAAATAGCTTGCTTGTATGAATACTAGTGAATGTGTGTAGATTTTGTTTGGTTATCTGTCATACTCATACTTATATGTAGAAAAGAGCTGTAAGTATAAGTATTTAGCCTGTAGGAAAAATAACAGCTTATGCAGTCAGATCACTTGTTGTTGTGTTTCTGTTTCATATTTACATACATATTTAATTATTATTTTAGTTTAGAAACAAAATAAATATGAATAAAATTCCTATATGCAAAGCCAAAATATATTTTTCTGCTGCATAGCGGTTTAATATTTTTTTCTTTCTTTTGTTTTTAAAATAGCCTGAGTATATACACGAGTATCATGAGTATACGTATACGCATCTCATACTTATAAGTACGTCCTATCTCCACTATTGTGGAACTTGGCCATGAACGATATGCTCAGGAAAATGAACAATACGAGATATAAAACTGTAGCTTACGCGGACGACGTGGCAGTCTCGGGATTCCATTTGGGCACAATATCGCAGAGAATTGAGGATGCACTTAAAACTCTTAGTAGGTGGAGAAATGAAAGTGGGTTAAGGTCAATCCTAGCAAGACGGAACTCGTAATATTCACTAGAAAATACAAGATTCCCACTTTTATGCTTCCTAGATTGAATGGTATAGAACTGACAATCTCGGAAAAGGCAAAATTCTTGGGTGTTATTCTTGATAATAAGTTATCATGGAAACCCAACATAGTAGCAAGAGCATCTAAAGCTATGTCAACCTTGTATATCTGCAAGAAAACTATAGGCAAGAACTGGGGTATTAACCCTAGATGTGTGAACTGGCTCTTTGAGACAGTTATTAAACCAATTTTATATTATGGAGTCTCGGTCTGGTGGAAAGCACTTAACAAGACTTCAAATTATGTCATCTTGAACAAGATACTAAGGAGGACTGCGATCCTGATAACTGGAGCATTAAGCTATACCTCTACTAAGTCGCTTTTTGCGATACTAAACTGGATTTCAGTTGATCTAATGGCAAAGCATATAGCCATGAATACTGCCGTGAGACTAAGTGCAACGGGCGCTTGGAAGCATGGCCATTATGGACATGCTAGCATTATGGGAAACTTACAATGTCTTCCTGAACTCATTGATTATCGCACTCCTAGACCCTTCTTCTTGCGAAGCTTCGGCTTCTCCATGCATGACGACATGGAATTGGTGGAAGGTCTACCCATTGATACTACGAGATTATCTCTATACACGGATGGCTCCAAAAAAGGAGAGAGTAGGCGGAGGGGTCTACATTCAGGAATTTGGAATCAGGATGTCTTTCAGAATTCCAAACGCATGTAGCATCCTTCAGTCTGAAATATCAGCAATAAAACAAGGCTACTCGGATCAGTTATTACAGAATATCGGGAAGAGATATACGTATATACACTGACAGTCAAGCTGCAATAAAGTCTCTGACAGGTGTACATACTACATCAATCCTGGTCCAGGAATGCCGGACATCCTTAAACAGGATGGCGAGACATTCAACTTTCACTATGAGCTAGCTCAAACCAGGTGGGGAATTGAACAAACCTGCACAGTCACACGACTGATTTGGCCTATATTAAATAGGAAACGTACGCTGTACCTACTGAAATTACAGCAACCACAACTTACCAACTTGATAGAGTAGAAGAGTGATCACAGGACACTGCAAATTTGGCAATCATGCAAAACGACTGGGTTTACCCTATAATGATTTTTGCAGGAGTTGCAATAATGAAGAAGAGGAGAAAACGGTCTTTCATCTGTTATGTCATCTGTTATGTCAATGCCCAGCAATGAGTGGATCTCGTAGCATTATTCTGGGGCAACCATCCTTCGATGATTTATCTGAATTCTCAGTTCTGAAGTTGGAGAATATTGACGCTTTTATCAGAAGCAGTAGCCTAATCGATCTATCTGGGTATCTGCGCTTTAAAATTTTGGTCTGCACATTGTTCACATTCTCCACTCCCCCCACACTCTACACACCCTCTTAATATCCATCGTATTCTTCTACTGTATCTCCTCTTCACACATCTTCCTCTCTTCTTTACAAACAGGTAACACAATAGCACCAGCAATATGGACCTAAGTATGCCGTGATATGCGGCCGCCTACTAACCTAACCTAACGCCTATTTTCGAGGGGGCGGGCCCGTAAAGTTGAACATATATATAGGCCTATATCTCGGGAACTACTGGGTGTCTGATAATTTGTAACACATTAAATAAAAAGCATTAAAAATACCTTTCCAACTATATAGCATTATTATAAAATATGGACCGAATATGGGTTAAATCCGAAAATAATATTTTTTGATTCGAATTTTTTTTTAATATCTAAAAAAAATTTAAAAAATGTCTATATAAGTATTATTTTAGTTTATTAATATAAATAGCCAAAACATTAAGCTTTAATTTAAGGTATCATATGTGTCTGTAGGTACTATAATCATAGAATTATAAGATCTGAAAAATTAAAAAAAAAATATTTCTTCAAAATTTTGTATGCTGGGGGGTTACTCTCTATTGTGATGCGAAAGCAAATTCGATGCGATAAGCGTACAAATTAATACTCTTACGCATCGAATTTGCTTTCGCATCGCAATAGAGAGCAACCCCCTAGGATAGGATTTTTTTCTTCTATGGTATACCGGCTTCGCATTGTACAAATTTTCTGTATTGGCGGAAGGATTTTCTCCTCCATGGTATACAGAACACCGGCTTCGCATAGCAGAGATTCCTTGTATTGCCGGCCTACGGCCCACAGTGGTATTTTTTTGCCAAAAAGTCTATTTTTTTACAGTTATTTTTTAGAAATCTAATGATGCAATTCTGTCGAGAAATGTTTCATTAGTAGAAAACCATGATTTGTTTTCGAAAAAAATAAAATTTTGTATAAAAAAAAGTGTGGTGAAGTTATCTAAATATTATACACCGAAAACTGATGAAAATTTTACTACATTTCAGTTGTTTATACAATAAATATGGTTCAACTACCAATAGTTTTAGAGCATTTTTATTAAAATATAGTATTTTAAATTTAATAGGAAAGAAAAAATATTTAAATTACATATATAGTTTAAGAGATCTGAGAAAATCAAAATGACTCCAAAAAATTTAGCATTTTCAGTTTTCATTAAAAAAGAAATAAGTTCGCTCGGTCTACCTCGTGTTAGTACTACTTCTAAATGAAAGTTTGGAATATTTTCTTTCATTTTATGTAAAATTTTCTGCGACTTTTTGCGATCGCTAAACAAACTTATAAATTTTGTGATAAAACTCACGTATTTTTTATGAATATTTACAATAAATTGCAATGCATATTTACAATAAAAGGTTTTGTGTATTTTTAGGCTTTTACTTTTTAATAATTGATTGACAGCAATATCGAAAAAGTGCATAACAAAAAAAGAAAAACAAAACCATATGATTAATTAAACCGTTATCTTCTTCTTCTATATAAATAAAAATGAAATCTTGTGTGTTTCTAAGCGCATAACTCGAGAACGGCTTGACTGATTTCGCTAATTTTTTTTTTGAAATGTGTGTAATAGTATGAGAAAGGTTTGTATGGAAAGAAAAATTGGAAAAGTTGCTTGGAAAATTTAAAAATTCTGAAAAAACTAAAATTGTGTTTTCAATGTGAGTTTACATTTTTTATGTTATTTTTTATATATTCCGCTTACACTTAGTACGAATAACGATTAAGTTTGGAAAATATGCATGTTCAAGGTTAATGAACCACCCCCATTGTACGTCCACTTTATCGGTATACGTAATATACGTATTATTTGTTGTTTGTTGGTCGTGAAGAAGTTTTGAATTAAGGAAATTTACAATTTTTTAATGCACTATTATAAACGTCGTTATATGTTAGAAATATTAGAAAGCAGATACAGATAATGTTGCTCAAACCTATACGTAGATACATAATTTATAAAAACAAAAACCCTAAAAATTAAATTATTATTTTTCAATATTTTTTGTTTGTGTAATATTTAAAATTTTTTATTCTGACAATTATTGTTATTTTGAAAAATATTTTAGTTATTAATAATTGTTGTAGCGAAATATTATAATTAATAAAAAAATACGAAATTTTGACCTTATTCCCACGTGTGCAAATGTCGTTTGACTTCTTAATGTCAATTTGTATATACATAGTTACATAGTGAAAATTCAATTAAGTTGTGATTCTATTGTGAAATATCAGAAAAATATTAAAGTGTTTCCGCAAAAGAAAATTTTTGCAACGGTGGTTACATAGTTACGACAAATCTGGTTAAATTGTGATTCTGTCGTAAAAAACATCAGAAAAATATTACAGTGCTCCCGAATAAGTGGATATTTGTAACAGTGGTTAGTTTTGCTGAATTTTCAACCCGTTGTAAGTTCATCGCAATCGCTTCAGGAAATTAAATAAATTTCATCGTTTCATCTCCAACAAATTTACAGGTTATACAGTAAGAACAAAGTGTATAGCAGCATTACAATGCCGCCAATAAGACGTTTCAATATAGATCGCAGAACACGCAATGCTACAAACCAAATGAATTTTCAAAATAATAGAACTGCAGAACAGCGCGAAGAGCGAAATGAAACGGAAAGGAATCGGTTATCACAAGCACGTTCAGCACATACACAAGAAGAAAGAGAAAATGCAAATGAAGCTAATATGCATCGACAGATAAATCATCGTTCAATAGAAGCCAATCACGTGGCAATAAATTTAAATGAACGTACAAGAAGACAAACAAATGTTGCGTTGAGTACTTATCGATGTGCATTCCGTTACGACATGACAATTGATTACAGTGCCGACCAAGCCGTTGCTATTGGATCGATGAGTGTTGTGTGCCCATATTGTAATGCACTGAAATACAAAAATGAAACTCCTGGATTGTGTTGCGCAAGTGGCAAGGTCAAACTGGCGCAATTGGTTCCGCCACCAGAGCCATTACGCTCATTGGTTTCTGGTATAGGAACAGATTCCAAACATTGCAAAAATGAAACGGTAAACAAATGTGTAAATTGCATTAAAGAAAATAAAAGGCTGAACTTAGGACTTGATGAAAATCATTGTACAAACAACAGGGAATGCCCAGTTTATCAAAATAAACTATCATTGAAAATGAAAAGTATAGGTTTGACAGTTTAACAAACACAGAAAATATATGGAATATACACAAACATTCAAGGACTTTTAAATAACTTCGCCCAGTTGGAAATTACAGTCGAAACCGTTAAACCAGAGTTTATATTGCTCTCTGAAACTCATATCACGAATAACATTGATGAGAAGGAATATGAAATAAAAGAATATGATAACTATCCAACAATTTCGAATTCTTCGAAGACTGGAGGTGTAATATTATATATAAAAAAGCAATGGTATATAAATAAAATAAAGGAACATATAGTAGACTCAAAACACTGGATTAGTGCCTATATGGCTAAACGAGAACATATATCATTTATTATAGTAATTGTTTATAGATCACCAGGCTGTTCTAAATCCGAATTTTGTGATACATTTCAAGAGTTCCTAGATGAAATTTGTGAAAAAAGCTGTGATATTTTAATAGCAGGAGATTTTAATATAGACTGGTATAAAGATTTTTATAAAGATAAACTTGAAAGTATTTTAAATGACAATGGGCTTAAACAAATCATAAGTGAATGTACCAGAATAACGCAAATATCGAAAACATTAATAGACTACATAATAACGAACAATAAAATAATCTCGGCAAAAAATAATATAAACAATAAAATAGCAGACCATGAATGCATAGACATTTTTATGGATTATGAAAGAAACTATCATGAACAACAAAATAAAGAAATAGAAATTTTTAAATACAATAAAAATAGTTTTAAAAACCAAATAAATTCAATATTACAATGTAATGAAATTTATAATCTTAATGAATATGTCCATGAAATTGATAGATGTTTTGAAAATACTATACAAAAATTTACAATAAAAAAGACAATAAATGAGAAAATTGACAATAAATGGTTCAATAGCGAACTCAGACTTCTCAAACAAGAAAAAATAAACAAGTACCAAAAAGCTATCGTAGAAAACACTAATGCAGCATGGAATAATTATAAATCAATTAGAAACAAATATAAAGTTAAAATTGAAAATGAAAAACATAAATACATAAATAATAAAATAAATAACACAAGCAATCAAAAAGAAATGTGGAATAAAATAAAAGAATTAGTTATAAAGAAAACCAGAAATGTGATAAAAACTGTGATATTTAACCAAATAGAATATAAGGACAACTTAGATATAGCCAATAATTTTAATAATTATTTCATAAATAGTATATCTGATATAAGAAACTCCATTGAAAACGTGAAATATGAAAATAAAATACCTGTGATAAATTTTAAATTTGAATTTCGTGCAATATCGTTATTAGAATTAGAAATTATATGTAAAAATATTAAAAAAAACCTGACTATAAGAAAATATCAAGCAATATAATATTAGATAACTGGGACAGAACTGGCAATATTTTACTCCGCATTATAAATAAATCCCTAGAAACAGGAGTTTTCCCAGAAAATTGGAAGGAATCTTTAATTACCCCAATTGAAAAAGTAAAGAATACTAATATTTGCGAAGAATATCGCCCAATAAACATTCTAAAAACATTTGAAAAAGTTATGGAAAAAGTAGTAAAAAATCAACTTGATAACTATCTAGAACAAAATAAACTTTTATCGAAAAACCAATCTAGTTTCAGAAAAAATTATTCATGTGAAACAGTATTGAACTACACAATAAACAGGTGGAAAAATAAGAGGAGGAGCAGCAAAATATTGGCGATTTTTCTTGATTTCAAAAGGGCTTTCGAAACAATAGATAGAGAAATTTTAATAAAAAAAATTAATTAGGTATGGAATTAGGGACAAAGAATTGAAATGGTTTCAATCATACTTAACCAATAGAATGCAAATTACTAGAGTTAATAATGTGGAATCAAGTGCAATAGAAAATGACTATGGAGTACCACAAGGCTCAATATTAGGAGCACTCTTATTTATTATATACATAAATGATATGGAAAAGGTATTGGAGAATTGTGAAATTATTTTGTATGCAGATGATACATTAATTTTTACGGAAGGAGAAACAGAAAATATATGCTACGAAAATCTTTCACGTGATATGAATAATATTAATAAATGGCTAAAAATGAACAAGTTAAAATTAAATGAAAGTAAAACCAAATTAATGGAAATAAATATGAATTCAAATATAACATTAAAAATAAATAATATAACAATAGAAAAAGTTAACACGATTAAATATCTGGGCTTTATTATTGACAAAGACTTAAAATTTAAAGAACACATTGAATACATATGTAAAAAATTAGGGGAAAAATCGGATTTCTTAAACGAATAAGAAACAACTTATCTAAAATTACGGCAATAAACATATATAATACAATTATTAAACCACATTTCGAGTCTGGATCAACAGTTTTATACACATGCTGTACATATACACAAATAACAAGACTACAGAATTTGCAAAACAAATCAATGCGTGCAATATTAAAACTAAACAGATTTGCTTCTGTAACATGTATGCTGAGTGATTTAAAATGGCTTAAAATACACAAAAGATTAGCACTAAATACAATAAACTTTATTCCAAAAATAAAAAGTGGAGATGCTCCTGAATATCTGATAGAACAAATAAAATATGTTGGGGAGGTTCAACCTATAACCTGAGGAATGCTTGTGATTTCAGAATACAACATGCAGACACCAGCGCGATGCAAAGATCGCTATTTTATAAAGGACTAAGCATTTACAACAAGATACCAAATGATGTGAAAAATGAATCTAATAAGTATACATTTAGAAAAAAATTATCATCCTTTATTAAAAATTTTAATATATAGCAGAGCTAAATTTATGTAAAGATAATAAATGATATGCAGTTTTCAAAAGTATTAATAAAATACTACTAAAAATAAAAAAATAAAAAAAAAAAAAAAAAAAAATAAAAAAAATTTCTTGACACAAATTCAGAAATACAACAGTTGCTTCCAAATGACTTCATTTGGTGCAACAAATGTAGTTCGGCACCAGTTTTTTATCCACTTTCAAGGTAAATGATTGTGTTCATCACCAGTATTTTTTTACATAGATAAAGTATTACAGATTCAAGGTCAAATATATCATCGAGCTGGCTCGCTATTACCACACCTAAATGCAGACTATAAATTTCTGCAGATTTATTTCATGGGAAATACAACAGAAGAAATAGATCACCGCTGCGCACACAACAGTTCGCTTAAAAGACAAATTGTAGAACAACTGCAAACTTTTTTCATCAATGCAATGAATTGATTACATTGTTCAAAACTGCGCTGGACCGAATGCCATCTGATAACCATAAAATTGTTATCAGAACTGATAAGACGCCTGCAGGAGAACACGCAAGACGTTTTAATGCGCCAACAATTGATGATGTCGCCATTGTCGTCGTTGGTGAAAATTTTGCATCGCGTGATATCGTTCTACATCGGCGGAACAATCAGCTGCAACGCGTTTACGAAACGCACCGGTCATATGATGCATTGCAATATCCCATTATATTTTGGCAAGGTGAAGACGGCTATGATTTCTCGATCAAGATGATAGATCCGCTTACAGGTGAATATAAAATCGATCTCTCTTGAATAGGACTTATTCATTTCATTGACACAAAAATTAATTTACAGGCGCTGAAACGAACAAAAAAGTTAGTTCAATGAATTATTATTCATATCGACTGATGGTTCGTGAAAATGGGGACAATCACATCTTGAAATGTCGCCGTCTATTTCACCAATATGCTGTGGATATGTACGTAAAAGTGGAAACAGAACGATTGACATTCATCAGATTGAACCAAAAAAAACTCCGTTCCGAAGAGTATATTCACCTTCGAGATGCTATAAATGCTGACGGAAACGCACAAAATGTAGGTCGAATGACGATCCTCCCAGCAACGTACGTCGGAAGTCCGCGACATATGCAGGAATATGCTCAAGATGCCATGTCGTACGTTTGCCATTACGGCACACCAGATTTGTTCATTAATTTTACGTGCAATCCGCAGTGGATAAAAGTAGGACAAGAGTTATTCCCTGGTCAATCACCCATCGATCGCCATGACATCACCGCAAGAGTCTTCAAACAAAAACTGAAATCACTGATGGATTTCATCGTGAAGTATCGCGTTTTCGGCGAGACGCGTTGTTGGATGTATTCTGTGGAGTGGCAAAAACGCGGATTGCCACACGCACATATTCTCATTTGGTTGAATGAGAAGATAAAACCCAATGAAATCGATGATGTTATATCGGCGGATATTCCTAATGAAGAAGAAGATCCAGGCTTGCATAAGGTGGTTACTACTAACATGATTCATGGCCCCTGTGGATCATTAAATAGCAATTCTCCGTGCATGGTGGACGGCAAATGTTCGAAGCGTTATCCAAGGGCATTAGTTGCAGAAACAATTACCGGAAATGATGGTAATCCACTGTATCGTCGCCGATCTACTGCCGATAACGGAAGATCAACAATTGTGAAAGTGCATCAGCAGGATATTGAAGTTGATAATCGTTTTCGCCATTACTCTCAAAGACTTTCAAAGCGCATATCAACGTCGAATCTTGCCATTCCGTGAAATCCATCAAATACATCTGCAAGTATGTGACCAAAGGAAGTGACATGGCTGTGATTGGAGTTGGTGCGGAAAATTCTAGTGATAAGGTCACTCAAATGGGACGCTATGTTAGCAGTAACGAAGCAATTTGGCGCATTTTTTCATTCGCCATTCATGAAAGATATCCCGCTGTTGTTCAATTGGCCGATCATCTGGAAAATGGTCAAAGGGTATATTTCACTGTGGACAACGCATTACAACGAGCCGACCGGCCATCATCTACAACATTGACCAGTTTTTTTCAAATGTGCCAGTATGATGACTTCGCCCGAACGCTACTATACTCTGAAATACCGAGTTATTATACTTGGAATCAATCGTCAAAGAATTTTCAACGCCGTAAACAAGGAAATCCGGTTCCAGGTTACCCTAATGTATTTTCCACCAGCGCGTTAGGTCGAATTTACACAGTCCATCCAAGCAACGATGAGTGCTTTTATTTGCGTTTGCTGTTAGTCAACGTTCGTGGTCCAACATCATTCCAACATCTGCGAACTGTTAATGGTGAATTATGTGGCACATACAGAGAAGCCTGTCAACGTTTGCGATTGTTAGAAAATGACACTCATTGGGATTACACCCTTGGAGATGCTACAATTTCGTCAAATGCTCATCAAATACGAACATTATTTTCGATAATTATATCAACATGCTTTCCATCCAAACCAACGGATTTGTGGACCAAATACAAAGATTGCATGTCAGATGATATTTTGCATCAAATGCGTACTAGAACGTCAAATCCAGATTTGCAACTGAGCGAAGAAATTCACAACGAAGCATTAATATTAATTGAGGACATGTGCATGATGATGTCGAACAAGGGGTTATCTCAATTAGGCCTGACAGCGCCTAATCGTCCGATGCATGAGGCATTTAATCATGAGTTGATACGCGAAAAACAATATGATTGTGATGCACTGAGAGAATCTGTTCAAACAATTATTCCACTGTTGAATCGACAACAAAAATATGCGTACGACACCCTCATGGAAGTTGTGAACAATGGAACTGGAGGCATCTTCTTCTTGGACGCTCCCGGTGGAACTGGAAAAACATTTTTGATCGCATTGTTTTTGGCAACGATTCGCTCTCAGAATGGAATTGCACTTGCAATTGCTTCATCGGGAATTGCAGCTACGTTGTTGGAAGGCGGTCGAACTGCACATTCAGCACTCAAGTTGCCGTTAAATATGCAAATAAATGAAACTCCAACGTGCAACATTTCCAAGAAGTCTGCAATGGGCAAAGTTTTGCAGCAGAGCAAATTGATCGTTTGGGATGAATGTACGATGGCGCATAAGAAGTCTTTGGAGGCATTACACCGAACGATGCAAGATCTGCGAAACAATCAAACCCGTTTTGGTGGCGCGATGATTTTGTTGGCAGGTGATTTTCGCCAAACGTTGCCAGTGATTCCGCGGTCAACGCCAGCCGATGAACTGAATGCATGCTTGAAGTCGAGCTTTTTATAAAAACACGTCAAAAAACTCAAATTAAGTACCAACATGCGTGTTGAGTTGCAGAACGACCAATCTGGAGATATATTTTCAAAACAATTACTAGACATTGGTAATGGCAAAATCCCGTTGATATTGCGACTGGCTACATTAAATTCCCTGTTAACTTTTGCCAGTTCACTGAATCGAAGAGCGAACTCATCCTAAAGGTGTTCCCAAACATTGTACAAAATTACACAAACCATGTTTGGTTGAGCGAACGTGCTATATTGGCGGCAAAAAACATTGATGTAGACGAATTGAATTTCAAGATTCAAAGTGAAATTGCTAGCGAATTGATGACGTACAAATCGGTGGATTCCATTATTAATCAAAATGATGTCATCAACTATCCAACCGAGTTTTTGAACTCGCTGGAATCACCCAGTTTGCCACCACACAATCTCCAACTGAAAGTCGGTTCAGTTATCATAATGTTAAGAAATATCAACCAACCACGTAATGTAATGGCACCCGGCTGCCTGTGCAAAAACTCATGAACAACGTCATCGAGGCAAAAATTCTAAAGGGAAAGTATAGAGGAGAAAACGTTTTAATACCACGCATTCCAATGATTCCGACCGACATTCCGTTTGAATTTAAACGCATGCAGTTTCCGGTGAGGCTTGCATTCGCAATGACAATAAACAAATCACAAGGACAGTCATTAAGTGTTTGCGGCATTAACTTGGAAAATCCATGCTTTTCGCAATTGTATGTCGCCTGTTCCCGTGTTGGAAAACCATCAGCATTGTTTGTTTACGCGCCAGACAACAAAACAAAAAATGTCGTGTATCATAAAGGATTGGAATGAACGAAATGGTGAAAGTGAACCAACCGAAACAAAACATTTGTTTGTTTTGGTACTCGAACGTCGTTATTGCAGTCGAAGTGTAAATAAAACACCTTTCGAGTCTATGTGATCTCAGTTTAAAATGAAACATGTTCAAAATCTTATAAACATTTTTAAAACAATCCTCAATCAGAAATGTCGTTTTTCTTAATTTTTACTTTGTTTACACATTTCCAATAGCTTTTTACAAATTTATAAAATTTTCACAAAAAAATTTATTTAAATTTAGACAGGACAACGTCTGTCGGGTCAGCTAGAAGGCCTCGCTTTCGAAAGAATTTAATCCACTAATCCTGAGCTAAATTCCTCTTCGGTGGTTCTCTGACATTATGGGGAATGGCCCGTGTAGGAAAACCCACCGATTTATATGTGTATGCTCCTGATGCGCAAACTAAAAATATTGTATATCCTAAGCATTGCAATAAAAAAATTAAAATCAAATAAATAACTTTTTGTAAATATATAAATACGTTTTATTTCTTTATAACGAGGGGGGGTAGCGAAGCACACCGGGTTTAGCTGCTTAGAAATATTCATGAAAGAGGCCACTATGGAATAGAAAAAACAAGGCATGAAGTACAGCAACAGTTTTATATACCGCATTTGAATAGCAAAATACGTCGAATTATTGATAATTGCGTCAGATGTATTATACACAATAAGAAACTGGGGGAAAAAGAAGGTATGTTGAGCGTCATTGATAAAGGTGATGTGACTTTACACACGTTGCATGTTGACCACTTGTGTCCAATGGATGCCACAACTAAACAATATAAACATATTTTTTCAATGGTCGATGGTTTTAGGAAATTTGTATGGTTGTTTCCCACAAAAACAACCAATGTCGATGAAGTGATCAGACATTTAATTACTTGGTCTGACATTTTTGGGTTCCCGACTAGAATCGTGAGTGACAAAGGTCCTGCCTTTACTTCAGACCGGTTTAGAAAGTTTTGTGACGAAAATACTGTTGAACATGTTCTAACAACGACGGGAGTGCCTCGTGGAAATGGGCAGATTGAACGTGTTAACAGATGTATAATATCAATCATTTCGAAGTTATCAAGCGAGGAGTCAACAAAGTGGTACAAATACGTTGGAGAAGTGCAAAAAGCCATTAATAGTCATGTACACAGTTCCACTAAAATTACTCCTTTCCAATTGTTGATTGGTATTAAAATGAAGACAGGCGTTTATGATCACATATTACAGATGCTGGAAGACGAGTTAATACAACGATTTGATGAAGAACGGCAACAAAACCGAAACGAAGCCAAAATACAAATACAAAATGCCCAAAAACGATATAAAGAAAACTTCGATAAACAACGAAAAATAGCAGACGGTTACCAGGTTGGAGATTTAGTGGCAATTAAAAGAACACAGTTCGTTGCCGGGAAGAAACTTGCACAAGAGTACCTAGGTCCATATAAAGTCGATAAAATAAAAGCCAATAATCGCTATCAAGTAGTTAAAGTAGCCAACGTAGAGAGTCCTAATAGTACATCCACAGCCAGTGATATGATGAAGCCTTGGAAACAGATGGAAGCTGATTATCTATCATCTGAGACAGATGAAAGTCAAGATGGCCGAATGTAAACACCGAAGATAACAGATGGCAACACTGTAGTGAACACAGAAATCCGAAAAGAAACAAAGGAAGGAAGAAAAATTAGAAAGAAGTGTTTTTTTTAAGTTGAAGATATAGTAGTCAGTTGCAAAAAATAACTCGAAGTTGAAAGTTGTTTTTTTTTTAAGTTGAATTGTATTAAAGTGAATTGTTTTGTTAGAAAAAGCTTATAATTAAATATATGAACTTTAGAATTTAAATATATTATCACGATTAAACTATTAATTTTAAAACTTATATCTAAAATAACTATGTATTAAACTATTGATAAAAAAGAACAATCTATTAAATTTAAAACTTATACCTATTATAAAAATTACCTATAAATAAATATATGAATAAATATTGAATATAACTTTAATAATAGAAAATAATTTCGTATTTTGAAATAAATTATTTAAATAACAAAGGGATTTAAAATATTCGAGAATTCCCTTTTACATATATTTGTATGGGGGCTATGAGAAATCATGGACCGATTCTTATTATTTTCCGCATACTTTCTTCTTTTATCATAAAAACAACGTATTCAAAATTTCATGGTATTATCTGCAATATATTTCAAAATATTGCAATAAAATTGTTAATTCCAAAAATCAAATTTGTATTCTAATTCATTTACTTTTTATTAAATTCAAAATGCTTTGTACCAATTACTCCAAAGTAAACAAGTAAAAGTGCTATATTCGGCTGTGCCGAATCTTAAATACCCTTCACCTAAGCGTAATAAGAAATACAGAAACTACACTAGACTAGAATAGCCTAATTCTGTGTTTTCTATTCAGTCTTAGTGCAAATTTTATTAGTATTTGATATATTGTTTGAAAGACAATTTTACGTCCAACATAATTTATGTTAAATATTTTGAAATGTTGTCTAATTTTTACCATTTTTAATTGATTTAATTACCAATTCTTACCATAACTTACAGAGTCTATCTGATGTTCATAATAATCTTCAGTGTAATTTAACAAACAGAGTATAAACAAGTAAGAGTGCTATATTCGGCTGTACCGAATCTTAAATACCCTTCACCTAAGCCTAATAAGAAATACAGAAACTACACTAGACTAGAATATCCTAATTCTGTGTTTTCTATTCAGTCTTAGTGCAAATTTTATTAGTATTTGATATATTGTTTGAAAGACAATTTTACGACCAACATAATTTATGTTAAATATTTTGAAATGTTGTCTAATTTTTACCATTTTTAATTGATTTATTTACCAATTCTTACCATAATTTACAGAGTCTGTCTGATGTTCATAATAATATTGAGTGTAACTTAACAGAGTATAAAAAAGGGGTACAATTCGGTTTTAGTGATTTTGCTCAAAAAAAAAAAAAAAAAAAAAACAAAATGAAATAGGGCTTTTAGAGGAGATACCAGAAAAAAAATTTTGTTGGCGGTCACGCCTATTTTCGAGGGGGCGGGCCCGTAAAGTTGAAAATATATAGGCCTCTATCTCGGGAACTACTGGGTGCTTGATAATTTGTAATACACTAAATAAAAGGTATTAAAAATACCTTTCCAACGATGTATATCATGATTATAAAATATGGACCGAATATGGGTTAAATCCGAAAAAAATATTTTTTGACCCGAATTTATTTGTTTTTTGGAAATGGTTCTATATGGCAGCTATGACAAATTATGGGCCGATCTTCTTAAATTTTGGAACAGTTATTTTCATGCATATGAAGATATTTCACGTCGAATTTCAACATAATAACGGTGTATATAAGATATATATTAGTATTAACCCTTTCATGCCCACTTTTTTCTAGGTGGTGTTAAAAATATGAAACCTTGTTTTTCTGTTTATTTTGGGCTCAGATAAGGTATATACCAAGTTTCGGACACCAGGTCCTTCCAGGAAGGAGTCCAGAGGAAGTTGCTTTTAAGCAACAATGGGCATTAGTGGTATAAAAATTTTAAAAGGAACAAATTTTTTATTTGTTTGTTTTTGCTTTTATAACTAAAATCACATTTTCTTTCAGCCATAGTTCCGATAAAACAATTTTATAATTTCGAAATTCTAATATATTTCAGTTTTACGTGACTCTTTTTTTGGAGAAAAATTTTTTACATGCACTTACTTTGGATTCTTGTCCACAACTAAATGCTTGTTAACATATTTTTTGATGTTTTTGCATTTTATTACTTTAAACGCATAAACAAAAAAATACAATTTACCGTTGTTCCTTAAATTGCAAAGGCAAAGAAATATTAGCTTTGAAAGTCAAAGTTGCTTATAAGCAACTTTGAGCGTGAAAGGGTTAACGTAGATTTCGAGAGTGGACCATATATGGGGGATATAGTCAAATATGGACCGATATTCTCAAAATCCAGCAGTTTGATTTAGGCATGCAGTAAATGATCCGTGTAAAATTTTGGGTTGGTACCCTTATTTATAAGCGATTTATGAGTATTAAAGTGATTTTCGGAAGAGGGCTTTATATGGGGCATACGGTTAAAAATAGACCGAAATTCACAAAATTTTGTGGGATAATTTTTGTATATATTAAAATGATCTGTGCAAAGTTTTGAGTCGGCACCGATATTTATACAATATATATAGGGAAAAATGTCTTTTTCAGATGTGGTCCTTGTATGGGAGGTATGACCAGTTCTGGGCCCACTACCATAAAATTTAGTACAATAATTTATTTGCCTATAAAGAGTATTTATGTCAAATTTTAGCCGTTTAACATTATTTATATCTGTTTTATGCGTATTTAAGTGAATTTTGGAAGTGGACTTTATATGAGGTCTATGGTCAAACATGGACCGAACTAAAAAAAAAATTCGTTTTGCGATTTCTTTTTGCACAGAACTCAGTTTTGCTGAATTTTGTCTTGATATTCCAATTTTATAGGCATTTATGTATAATTGAGCAATATTTCGGGAAGATTTTTGTATGGGGGCTATGACCAATTTTGGGCCGACCACCATGAAATTTAGTACAACAATTTATTTGTCTATAAAGAGTCTTTATTCCAAATTTTAGCCGTTTAGCATTATTCATATCTGTTTTATACGTATTTAAATGAATTTTGGAAGTGGACTTTATATGGGGTCTATGGTCAAACATGGACCGAACTAAAAAAAATTTCGTTTTGCAATTTCTTTTTGTGTAAAACTTATTTTTGCTGAATTTTGTCTTGATATCCCAATTTTATAGGCATTTATTTAACATTAAGCCATATTTCGGGAATATATATATTTGTATGGGGGCTATGAGAAATCATGGACCGATTCTTACTATTTTCCGCACACTTTCTTCTTTTGTCATACAAACAACGTATACAAAATTTCATAGTATTATCTCCAATATATTTCAAAATATTGCAATAAAATGGACGAAAAATATCAAATTTTTATAGAGGTGGTCTCACATTTTGGTTCATAACTCTGGTTGACCTAAACCGATTTTGCTGATTTTAAATAGCCAAACTTCTCGAAAGCACTTCTGACAGAATTATTGAAGGTTTGGATCCCGAGTATATCTGGGGACTTCAAAAAACTGATTTCAACAGACAGACAGACAGACAGACGGACATGGCTTAATCGACTTCGCTATCTATAAGGATCCAGAATATATATACTTTATAGGGTCGGAAAATTTTTTTGTGGAAATTACACACGGAATGACAAACTTATATATACCCTGCTCACGATGGTGAAGGGTATAAAAAGGGGTACAAAATGAAATAGGGCTTTTAGAGGAGATACCAGCAAAAAAAATTTGTTGGAGGTCACGCCTATTTTCGAGGGGGCGGGGCCGTAAAGTTGAAAATATATAGGCCTATATCTCGGGAACTACTGGGTGCTTGATAATTTGTAATACACTAAATAAAAGGTAAAAGGTCCAACGATATATATCATGATTATAAAATATGGACCGAATATGGGTTAAATCCGAAAAGAATATTTTTTGACCCGAATTTATTTGTTTTTTGAAAATGGTTCTTATATGGCAGCTATGACAAATTATGGGCCGATCTTCTTATATTTTGGAACAGTTATTTTCATGCATATGAGGATACTTCACGTCGAATTTCAACATAATAACGCTATATATACGATATATATTAGTATTAACGTGGATTTCGAGAGTGGACCTTATGTGGGGGATATAGTCAAATATGGACCGATATTCTCAAAATCCAGCAGTTAGATTTAGGCATGTATGTAAATGATCCGTGTAAAATTTTGGATTGGTACCCTTATTTATAAGCGATTTATGAGTATTAAAGTGATTTTCGGAAGAGGGCTTTATATGGGGCATACGGTTAAAAATAGACCGAAATTCACAAACTTTTGTGGGATGATTTTTGTATATATTAAAATGATCTGTGCAAAGTTTTGAGTCGGCACCGATATTTATACAATATATATATAGGGAAAAATGTCTTTTTCAGATGTGGTCCTTGTATGGGAGCTATGACCAGTTCTGGGCCGACTACCATAAAATTTAGTACAACAATTTATTTGCCTATAAAGAGTATTTATATCAAATTTTAGCCGTTTAACATTATTTATATCTGTTTTATACGTATTTAACTCTTGGAGCCACAGTTTTACATATATAACTTTATTAACAAAACAACTTAATTTTTAGTTTGATTAAGGTTTATTTATTATATAAAAAGAGAAAAAAATAAATTTGCGCTGCCGGATTTTGTGGAACAGGGTGGTTAGTTAAGTAACCACCGTGACGGTTGGCATAAAAAGTATTAAAGTAAAGTGTAGTATCCGCAGCCAAATATTATAACAAAAAATCAATTCTGATGAAATTCGGAGAAAAATCTCTTATTTGTACGTATGCAAAGAGGAACTTTGCAGGTTCTGCATTGCCATATAGTACGCACCGGCTTCTTTTTCGTACTGCATTTTGCACATCTTCGTGATGTCGATCGCTCTGGTTGATGCATACTGTTTTCCAAACGCAATTCTCTTGCTACTGATGGTTTGTGTTTCTTTATTTGTACCGGTAGTGGAGAAGAGGGTTCAGAAATTGGGCGCCTGAACTTGTGCTAGTATCCCGAAGTAAACACTTATTCGAAACTCTTTGGCACTGAGCTGATCAAGTTATGGGTGGTGTGTTTTCTGGAGATCTTTATATATAATATAAGAGACGGCGCAGTCCATAAAATAAAAAGATATTCGATGCCACCATTTCCGTGATTTCCGGCATAATGGCATAAGTGCTTTTCAGCTGATCAAATTTATCAACATAGTTCATACATCTGTTATATTGTATGACAGCTTCAGGACAATTTATTTCATTTAGCTCTCCATTGCGTTCTATCCTTAGTTGGATCTATGTTGTTGGTGAGAATAAAAACTGATCTTTTATCCTTCCATTTTAAAAAAGCCACATTCTCATCATTGACCCTGTATATATATTGTCCTTAAACAACTCTACTTGCAAAGAATAGCTATTGAAATAGCTATAAAAAAATACTTTATGATTTTTTTCTAACAACTTTTCCTTCTAAATCAGTTTGTATCTTCTCACCATCCTTTCCAGTATTTCGAAATCTAAACAATATCCAGACTCAGCACACATCATCCAAACTTTATATCCTCGTTTTTTTCACCATCATAAGGTATATCTTCAAACAAAATATCTGAGATGTCTTGTTCATTGAGTATGCGCGGCATTCTAATTATATACATAACACAAAATTATGTGGGAAAACAGATTATTTAGAACGTACTATAGTCACAGTGGTTAGTAATCTAACCACCATATTATTTACGTTATTTTTTGTATATTATGCTCTTGTTACATATATATGTTATCACAATACAATAAAAAAATACTAAATAACTAAATACCACTGCTTTCGTTTAATAATAAACACGCTATGCTTCTTTATTTCAATCACAACCGATCTCTTAGAAAAACAAGGGGGTGGCCCGAGTTCAAATAAAGATATAAATATAACCGATGCATCCTGGCGCCAAAGTCTCGCAACAAAAGAACAACGATGTCTTTAAAAATGTAATTATTTAATAATTTGTGAAGAGGTGTCACTAAAACAAGTTTTAAACAAGCAACAATAAGTGGTTAGATAACTAACCACCAAACCTGAAAGAGTTAAGTGAATTTTGGAAGTGGACTTTATATGGGGTCTATAGTCAAACATGGACCGAACTAAAAAAAATTTCGTTTTGCGATTTCTTTTTGCATAAAACTTATTTTTGCTGAATTTTGTTGTGATATTCCAATTTTATAGGCATTTATGTATAATTGAGCAATATTTCGGGAAGATTTTTGTATGGGGGCTATGACCAATTTTGGGCCGACCACCATAAAATTTAGTACAATAATTTATTTGTCTATAAAGAGTCTTTATGTCAAATTTTAGCCGTTTAGCATTATTCATATCTGTTTTATACGTATTTAAATGAATTTTGGAAGTGGACTTTATATGGGGTCTATGGTCAAACATGGACCGAACTAAAAAAAATTTCGTTTTGCGATTTTTTTTTGCATAAAACTTATTTTTGCTGAATTTTGTCGTGATATTCCAATTTTATAGGCATTTATGTATAATTGAGCAATATTTCGGGAAGATTTTTGTATGGGGGCTATGACCAATTTTGGGCCGACCACCATAAAATTTAGTACAATAATTTATTTGTCTATAAAGAGTCTTTATGTCAAATTTTAGCCGTTTAGCATTATTCATATCTGTTTTATACGTATTTAAATGAATTTTGGAAGTGGACTTTATATGGGGTCTATGGTCAAACATGGACCGAACTAAAAAAAATTTCGTTTTGCGATTTCTTTTTGTGTAAAACTTATTTTTGCTGAATTTTGTCTTGATATCCCAATTTTATAGGCATTTATTTATCATTAAGCCATATTTCGGGAATATATATATTTGTATGGGGGCTATGAGAAATCATGGACCGATTCTTACTATTTTCCGCACACTTTCTTCTTTTGTCATACAAACAACGTATACAAAATGTCATAGTATTATCTCCAATATATTTCAAAATATTTCAATAAAATGGACGAAAAATATCAAATTTTTATGGAGGTGGTCTCACATATTGGTTTATAACTCTGTGCCCATGTTCTGTAACTTCCGCGTCGAGAAACTTTTCGATTAAAATGTGTGGAATAAAACAGAAATGCCATAAATTGAAACAAACAGCTGTTTTTCTTGCAAAACTATGTCTGTAACTTTTTTTGGCGAGTAATCGCTGTCACGTAAGAAAATTACTCGCCAGCTTACCGAAAAAGTGTGTTTGTAAAATTTTTGTGAGAGAGGTTCCCGCTTTGAACTGTCAAATATACTCACAAATAAAAACGCGGCGGGATATAATTTTAAAAAGAAAAAATATTAAAATCGCAATGAATAATTAATTAATTGTTTTTTTTTTTATTTATAAATTATTTTGTTTATAATTTTAGAAAAATATGCGAATTTCTAAGTAACAAAAAGAAAAATTGGTTGAATATATGTGTAAAAACTTAGACTTCGCCAGAAGGCAATTTGATGGCATTAATTCTAATGCAAACTCTAAGGAGCAATGGGAAATGCTGAAAAACTCCACTTTAAAAACTTATATGTACAACTTTAACTATTTTTATTTAATTGCAAGTTGTTTGTAAACGACACACATTAAAGTCGTACTATAAATTATTTTGTATAGCCGACGGTTGTATTTTTGCCGCCGTCGTTGAAATTTTTAAAATTTTAGTAAGTTTTGTTCGCCGTCAACTATATTTGTGATAAGCGGTTTCGAACACTGTATTTTCACAGCGGCGCACAGAGGGTTGAAATGTACCAAAAGTGAGGATTAATTCAAAAGCTGAACTTTATCCTACACATTCGTGTGTGGTACTGGGTGAAAGGTAATTAAATTCTACATCACTATTTGCCAAAAACTTTTGTTTTGAGTAAATTACTTTATCGACTGTGAGCTGTCAAAGTCAAATAATTTTTCAAAATTTTTCGTGCCGTGCCTAAAACTGAAAATTGAGATATTTTGGGTGCTGATAATTCTTATTAAGCGTTCTAAAAGTAATTTTATTAAAATGGAACCATCAACTTCAGGTATTTGGCTACATAATTGCATTAATGTTTTTTAGATAAATGTTTTGCAAATATTTTTAATATTTTTTTAAAAATTGCTCCATATTTGGGGTATTTTTGATATATACACAGAGTTTCAACAAATTTCTTGTTGCGATCCAGCAAATTTTATTAAGTGATATTTTAATATAGTATTTTAGCTTATATATTCCACACCAAACTTTTGCAGAGGCACCGCGTTTTTGTACTTATTAAAATTTTTGTGAAAGAACTCCAGTTGCTAAATACTTAATCTGAAAAAACAAACAACAAATCAACTTGTTTGTTTTTAACTCTCTTTTGTCTTTATTTTCGGTATTAAAGTTATTGCTATAAATAAGTTTGGTTTCTATCAGAGATGGTTGCGTGAGTTAAATTTGACTCACGCTCACTTACAAAAAATAATTTCTGTTTTATTTACACCGAATTCTAATTTTTGCATACGTTCGTGCTTTTATTAAATTTAAAATTAACTCACGAGCTCGAAATGATCCCGAAAACACTTAATGTTCGAACAAATAAAATTATATGTAACTCACGAACACTGCATTTAAAAAATATCGTGTCACGCTTCCATCTCTGCAGCCGAGAAAAGTCGAATGGAGATATTCTAAATAGATTTTTTCTCAGTTCAGACCCATTAATATCTAGTATAAATAAACAAAATGAGCAGAAAGAAAAGCAACAATTATCAAATTCCGAACTACAGCTTTTGCTATCGCCTATTATTTCTCAAGAAACACATGATAGTAATATATAATTTTTTCTTAAATACAAACAAAATGCATAAAAAAATTAAAATATTGTTTTTTATTAACATATTATACAAATTTTAGAATTCATGAAATTTTGTCGTAAGGACAAATAGGAGTTTAAATCAATTATGTTGAAATATTTATATATGTATATATTATTTTTTATTTATCTTTTTAATAATATATTCAATATATTTTAAGTTTAAATTTTATTTAATCATTTATAGCTTTCTATTTTAAATTTACAATAAAATTTGTACATTAAGCCCATTTTCCACAAAATTGAAAAAACGTTCCCAAACAGACAAAAATTTATTTTTTTTTAATTTTTTTTCTTTTTAAGTGTATGACAATTATTGATAAACAAAAAAAATTATAAAAATTTATTTCGTTACTTTTTTAAAAAATTTGTAAAATTCTCGAAATCCTTCAATACCCAAATTCAGACTTTAAATTAAACTTATGTTCATATTTATGCAAAATATATATTTATTTTTTTATTTTTTAGCAAGAAGACAATATAAGCTTTCGTCTGCTTCTCATTTTTGAAAAAAATTACTTTCCATTTTAAAATTACGGCGAAAATTCTGAAACAAACTATAATTTTCCGAAAAATAAAAATGTCTATAAAATCGTAAAAAAAAAATTTTTTTCAGTGTATCTTTTTTACAGAATATGCCTTTTTATGTATGTTTAACGATTTGAAAAAAAAATTTCAAAAAAATTTAAATTACGGCTCCCATGAATTAATCACCACTTTCGGTGTCATCGAACCCACTGTGCGGCGTAGAGTTGTATTTGTTGACACTTATAACGTAACGACGTAATCGCTTTTGTTAGTTTTCGACATAAGTTACAGACACATTTTTTTATCACTTTTCGAGAAACGATGGAATATTTTGTTTCACATCTTTTCAACGCGAGAAGTTTTCACTAAAGTTACAGAACATGGGCACTGGTTGACCTAAACCGATTTTGCTGATTTTAAATAGCAAACTTCTCGAAAGCACTTCTGACAGAATTATTGAAGGTTTGGATCCCGAGTATATCTGAGGACTTCAAAAAACTGATTTCAACAGACAGACAGACAGACGGACATGGCTTAGTCGACTTCGCTATCTATAAGGATCCAGAATATATATGCTTTATAGGGTCGGAAAATTTTTTTGTGGAAATTACACACGGAATGACAAACTTATAATTACCCTTCTCACGATGGTGAAGGGTATAAAAATGAAACAAAATGACTTTCATAGCATGTGCAATGACGCCAAAAACTTCAGTGCTACCAATGCACCAATATTATAGTGCAATTAACAATATTTAAATGTCACTTATGTCACATATTTATATGTCAAAGGGATGCCAGATTATTAATTTCTAACATTCCCCTGGACTTAATTTTACAAGTCAAAAATAAAATAGAAAAATTACAAAAATATAAAAATTTGTTTTTCTTTAAGTGACCCAAACTTCTGGATCAAAACGCACCTGTCTTCGGACTCTTGATGATCTTCTTAGTGTCGGCATCTGATTTTCATTGTGTGTAGAAACAGGCGTTTCCACTGGAGGTGGATTCGTATTTATATCAGGAACTGTTGTTTGGTTTTCCACCGGGTTTTCCATATCTGCCTCGAAATCTATTTCAAAAGGATCATCCGATTTAGACTGCTCTTGGTCAAGTGACCACTGGTCTCCGTGGTATAAATGGATTTGATTTTTATGTCTTTTAATGTCTCCTTTTATTGTTTCTATGATGTACATGTTTGCACCGATGATTTTCTTTATAGTGCCTTTAAGCCACTTTGACCCTCTTGAGAAATTACGTGCTAACACTGGATCATTAACTACGCATTTTGAGTTATTTGAAGAACATGGTTTGGGTTTTGGAAATAGTGATTCTAGAATTACTTTTGGTTGTCGGCCATGGAATAACTCGGATGGGGATTTTCCCGTTTCGGGATTTGGTGTGCTTCTATATGTAGCCAGGTATTTGTACAAGGCCTTTTCAACGCTTTTCTCCTCCTTTAAAATTTTTACGAAAGCTTCTTTAAAAGTTCTAACAAATCTTTCAGCTGTTCCATTTGACGCCGGATGAAATGGTGCAGTCGTAAGGTGTTGGATATCATTTTTAGAGTATTATGTATTTGAAACAACAATATCTTTATTAATAAGTAGTGGTCTTTAATATTCAATACAATGCTTGAGAAGGATATAATAGATACATAAAATAGATCAGTTAATTATTTATATACAGGTTACCAGATTATTACAACTCAACCATAACATAACAAAGATACCAGATTAATACATAACATTTCCTCCCTCACATAGCCAATCATTCCGGTGAAAATACTATTTTGCGTCTTCGTAACCTGGTGGACCTACGTAATGAAACTTGTCCTTCTTGACCTATATCGTTCGGTTCTGGTTCTGCAATATCCGTCTCACCTCCGGCAATAACGTTGTTTTGTAATTGATTATGGTCATTATCCTCTCCCGCAGAGTCAAATCCCCGGAAGTTCGACTGCGGTGTAGAAAACCCAGTGGCAGATGTAGCCTCATCAAAATAATTCGAATAATTATTCGGTGGGTCATCAATCACGATTTCCTCATCTGGACGGGATGCGTTTGAAGTATTAAATTCCACACGGGACCGCTGTCTTCGTGTATTTTGTCCAATATCTGCAGATTGTGTTCCTTTTCCATTCGTTTGCACTTTTAGGTCATCGCGATATCGAATTTGGTCAATGTGGCGTTTAACACGTTTGCCATCGTAAAGAATCTCGTAATGTAAATCCCCGAGGCGATTCAGCACCACTCCTGGTAGCCATTTATTTACACGGCAGTTATTTGACAAAAAATAGACATTCTGCATTGGTTCGAAACAGCGGAAAGTAGAATTGAATTGCATATATTGTTTATCGGTCATCCTCGTTGTCAAATCCTGAGGGATGAGTAAATCCAAACGAGTACACAACATACGTCCGAAAAATAACAGTGCTGGAGGTTTGCCAGTTGTGGAATGGGGTGCAATTCTATATTGACGTAGAAAAATATTTAAATGTTTTTGAAGGTTATTCCTGTTTGAGCCCATTGCTTTAATTGCGCTTTTAACTGTCTGCACTGTTCGCTCAGCCTGGCCATTGGTGGAGGGATGATAGGGTGCTGTCAACTTGTGGTATTTGACACCCACATTGGTGAGAAACTCCTTGAATTCTGCTGATGCAAAGCACGTACCATTATCTGAAACCACTGTAGTTGGCACCCCGTAGCTCGCAAATAGTTCATCCAGGATATTAATTGTAGCGACCGAAGTACTTGTAGAAGTTATTTTGACATCAATCCACTTACTGTACGCATCGGTGATTATCAGAAGCATAGTGCCCAAAAATGGTCCGGCATAATCCACATGAATGCGTTTCCATGGGCCCTTTGGATACTGCCAATGGTGCTCCCTGAACTTTGGTGGGTCGTTAGCAAACTTAGCACAGTTATCACACGTTCTCGCTACAGCCTCAATATCACCGTCAATGCCCGGCCAATACACAAAGGACCTTGCAATACCCTTCATTTTGACAATGCCCAAATGGCCGGAATGTAAGTCTTGAAGTATCTTGGAACGAAGCTTGTCAGGTATAACCACCCTATGCTCGAAAGTCAAACAGTTACCAGCAATTCTGTAATTTATCTCAGGAGATTTATATCCATATGCGTGGAGGGATTTACCACTCTCCAGAATTCTAAAAATCTTCCCCAACCTATCATCCTTCAGTGTTTCCGCAGCAACTTTGTCAGCATTCGTTGGTAGTTGATTAATTTGTCGTATTACGAATGAATCAAAATCATCATATTCTTCATACTCCATTATTTGTTTGACCATATTTATGTTAATAGCTCTCGAGCAATAATCCGCATTAGCGTTATCCTTCGTTGTTTTAAACATAACATCAAAATCAAAATTTCCTAAGAAGTCGGCATAATTAGCCATACGGCTAATACACAAAACAGGAAGGGACTTATATGGATCCAAAATTTGAGTAAGTGGCTTGTGGTCTGTGATAAGAGTAAAATGACGAGCATATAAGTAGAGAAAGAACTTCCGTACGGCCCATACAATAGCAAGAGCCTCTTTATCAATCTGTGGGTATTTACGTTCAGTAGCCGTTAACGTACGGCTAGCATAAGCTATGGGTCTCTCTCGGCCATCTGGCATGCGGTGGGATAGCACGGCACCTAAACCAGTTTTGCTGGCATCCGTAGCAAGGAGTAGTGGTAATTCTGGTTTGTATGGCATTAGTACTTGTGGTGAAATGAGTGCATTCTTAATGTCCATGTACGACTGCTCACCCTCTTTTGTCCACTGGAA
This sequence comes from Bellardia pandia, assembly GCA_916048285.2. Lineage (NCBI taxonomy): Eukaryota > Metazoa > Arthropoda > Insecta > Diptera > Calliphoridae > Bellardia > Bellardia pandia. The sequence continues at coordinate 16,602,026 of OU696534.1, read as the reverse complement.
CGGTTTTCTCAAAAGCATGTCATGAAGTGGTCTGCTACGCGTAGACAGATCGGGTATGAATGAACCATAGTATGTGGCCTTTCCCAAAAACAGTTGTAGTTCATCATGACTCGTAGGTTTAGAAGCATCTCTTACCGCTTCCACGTGCTTATTGGATTTATGGATTCCGTCAGTATCAATTCTGTGGCCTAGAAATTCCACGGTCGTTGCAGCAAATACGCATTTAGAACGATTTAGCCTTAATCCGTTATCCATCAAACGCGTAAGGGTCGTTTTCAAACTCGATAACAAATTATCAAAATTGTCGGCATAAATTAATATGTCATCAAAAAAATTGCATACGTTTGGAATATCTTGCAAAACCGATTCCATCGTTCGTTGCCATATTGCTGGTATATTAGCAGCACCATATACAGCGCGGGTGGGTCGAATCAAGCCATGAGATAGATACATAAAATAGATCAGTTAATTATTTATATACAGGTTACCAGATTATTACAACTCAACCATAACATAACAAAGATACCAGATTAATACATAACATAGAGCAAAATTGTTTGAACTCATATGACGTGAATTGCGTTACATTGTCTGTCACAATAATATTCGGTAAGCCCTCAATGGAAATTATACGTTGAAGACACGCTATAGTCGATGTAGATGTTGCCGAAGACAACTCAATCGTATAAGGAAATTTTGAATACGAATCAACTATAATCAGCCACATCCGATTATAAAATGGGCCTGCGAAATCCAAATGAATTCTGTCCCATGGATGACTAGGATTCGGCCATGGTAAAAATTCTCTCTTTGGATGATTTGAAGATTCGAGACAAATGTCACATGTATCATGTTTTTTCTCTATTGCTTTATCAATAGCAGGAAACCACACATAACGTCTGGCCATCTCTTTCATACGGCTTTTCCCCCAATGACCCTCATGTAGCATATTTACGATTTCTTTTTGTAGGGCTTCGGGTACGACGACTCTCAAATGCTCAGTTTGCAGAAGTAAAACTCCACTCTGCAATGACAAAGCAAACTTTCTATTATAAAACGGTACAATATTACCTTGAGATTTTGGGATTGTTTCTGGCCATCCATGTTGAACGTAATTACAAACTGTATTTCAAGTTTCATCCTCTTCAGTATACTTTCTAAGAACTTCGGCATTTATTGGAAATGAGTCGACAGTCAGCTGATATACCGAATTAACACTTTCAAGCATGGAATTTTCTTTTTGATCAAAACAAAGGTCGTCACCTGCTGGTAGCCTCGAAAGGGCGTCTGCATTGGCATTGTCGGCTGACTTCTTAAAACGGATAGTATAATCATATGCTAATAGCTCTATTGCCCATCGCTGTAACCGGTGCAATGTAACAACGGACAATCTTTTTGAAGGATGAAACAGTGTTGTTAACGCTTTATGATCAGTAACCAATTCGAACCGCCTTCCATACAAATACTGGTGATGTTTTTTAACGCCATAAATTACAGCCAAAGCTTCTTTTTCCACCTGCGAGTACCGTTGTTGGGATGTATTCAATGTTTTGGATGCATGCGCTATTGGCCTCTCTGTACCATCCGGAAATTCGTGTGAAATTATAGCACCTATTCCTTTACAATCGCATCTTTTAGTTCATTAAACGCACTCTGCTGCTTTTCAGACCATTTAAAGTTGACATTTTTCTTCCTTAATTCATTTAACGGGGCAGCGTGTGTCGAGAAATGTTCAATGAATTTGTTGTAATAATTTATTTTTCCGATGAATGATTCAAGTTCCTGGATATTTTGAGGTCGAGGCATGAGTTTGATCGCTTCTTTTTACCAAAACACGTTGTAGCGATAATATATTGTTTTCCAGGGTTTGTTGTTGTTGTTGTAACAGCAGTAATTGCTGAGTTGACAGCCCTTGGCCGAGTGATCTCGGGCCATTCCGGTGCGTAGAACCGGCTGTCATGGGAATGTCCAGGTTTTGTTGAAGTAGCTGCCGATTTGCCTCTTGAAAGGATAGCAATAAGTTTTTCAACGTTGTTTCGTCCATCCTCGTCGCCAATGTTAATTCCAAAAATCAAATTTGTATTCTAATTCATTTACTTTTTATTAAATTCAAAATGCTTTGTACCAATTACTCTAAAGTAAAAAATGAAACAAAATGACATTCATAGCATGTGCAATGACGCCAAAAACTTCAGTGCTACCAATGCACCAATATTATAGTGCAATTAACAATATTTAAATGTCACTTATAAATATGTCAAAGGGATGCCAGATTATTATTTTCTAACACAAATGTAAAAAAAATATCAAATTTTTATGGAGGTTGTCTCACATATTGGTCCATAACTCTGGTTGACCTAAACCGATTTTGCTGATTTTAAATAGCAAACTTCTCGAAAGCACTTCTGACAGAATTATTGAAGATTTGGATCCCGAATATATCTGGGGACTTCAAAAAACTGATTTCAAAACCCAGACAGACAGACAGACGGACATGGCTTAATCGACTCCGCTATCCTCCGCTATCTATAAGGATCCAGAATATATATACTTTATAGGGTCGGAAAATTATATTGTGGAAATTTCACACGGACTGACAAACTTATATACAGTGGGGAGCAGAGGTGAGTACATGTTCTTATTTTCTGCATTTGCAGGTGCATAAAAATGGTAATAACAAAGCGATTTCAATTATTACTTTTTTATTTTATTTATTAATTAGTGGATTACAATAATGATCTTAAAACAAAACAAAAAAACTACGTATTCAGGGAACAAACTAAATTAAATAAAATTAAATCTTATGTACTCAGTTTTGCACTTTTAGGAAAAAAAAAAAAACTTTTAAATTTTTAGTACTTAGTCCACAGCCCTTTATTTTTTAATACACTATTTATGAGATTGGGCATACTTTCAACCAACTTTTGGATAATTTCATGTGGAATTCTCTGCCACTCCAGCTCCACACGTTGCCACAACTCAGCGAAGTTCGACGGAGCTGTTCGATACTGTCCCAACCGTCTTTTCAAAATTTACCACAAATTTTCAATTGGATTGAGGTCGGGACTTTGCGGAGGCCACTGCATCAAAAGAAATGTTTGCCCATTCAACCATTCCTTAACGATTTTCGAGGTGTGTTTTGGGTCTCCATCCTGTTGAAACACAACTTCTTACTCAGGGTATGCGCTCAGATCTACAAAATCGGGAAGTTGAATCTGCAATATTTTTAAATAGTCTTCTTTTCTCATGATTTCATAAATTTTTTGTAATCTACCAATATGCCACAATGTAAAGTAACCCCAAACCATGATGATGCTTTACAATCTGTTTAACATGGTGTCGTTGTATACTCTCCCGCTGTCAACGCCAATAATACTTTTTACCGTCAGATTGATATCGGTTAAACTTGGATTTATCTGACCATATTACGCGTTTCCAGTCATCAACAGTCCAATCTCTGTGTAGTCTGTCGAATTTTAAACGTGCTGAAACATTTTTATCTGACAGTGCTGGTTTAGGTTTTTTACAGCTGAGATGTATCCAATATTGTGTAGCGCTCTTCTTGCTGTACATCGGCTAACATTTTTATTTATTGCTCAGGAAGCTTCTTTTAGGAGTAAAGACGTGTCTGCTCTCATTTTTCTCATTATAGGGCGTGCGTCTCCATCAGATAATAATCGTTGGCGACTGAAAGCCTGTCTTTAGAAGCTACATTTCGCCGTTTTAACACTCTAACAACTACTGATTGGCTTATATTAAGCTCTTTTGCTATCATACGTGACGAGGAGTCATCCTTTGTTTTATTTATTATCAAATTTTCCACGGCTATCGATAGTTTCTTCATTTTTCAAAAAATATTAACTTTTACTTTTTTAAATTAAAAAAACGACGTTTTTGGAACACGGAGTTATTCAATTATGATTTAAAACTAAAATTCATATTGACAAAACTAAAGATTGCAGCAACAAATTTCAAAACTTAATTTCAAATAACGGTAAATTAATAAATGTTTCAATTATTTGGTTGATAACAAGTGTGAGCAGAACTGAGTACATACAAGTTGTTTTGTTGTTATTTAAATTACAATCTTGTTTTATTGGGCTTTTATTTCTCTTATTAAGAATTATGTAAAGAACTAAATAAGAATTAAAATAGAAAAAGAAATTTAAAAAACGCTCCATTATTACCATTTTTATGATCTTTACAATGCAGAAAATACAAACATGTACTCACCTCTGCTCCCCACTGTATACCCTTCTCATGAAGGTGAAGGGTATAAAAAGGACGGAAATCGGATATTATTAAAATCTTTTGTTCTTAAACAATAAGATTCATCTAAAAAGTACTTATTATTTTTAATAAACTATAGACAGACTTAAAATATTAAATATATATGCTAAAACGATCAACAAACCCATCGACAACATACGATCCACAATTCAACCTAAAGAAGTAATAATTAGAATTACGATTTCATCTTCAGCGAAAGCATGAGTTGGTCTTTGTGGTCTGGGTTCGATACCCAGCCGCTGCCACTCAAAACAACATCAGTATCTGATAATCATTAGTTTTCTATCCTATCGTAACTAATATATATCACAGCGCCCTCCTTCGGTGGTATAGCATTTAAACGACACCGAAGTAAAATAATTAAAATAATGGCTATAAATTAAGCTGTACTATTAGCTATGACATAGTGATATATGAAAATTTTTGCAACAATATTTTGAAGTGCTACCGCCTTTTATTTTGTTAGGCTTGGAAAAAAAATAGACGGGACAAAAAATGGGGGACTTTGGTTGCGGATAAATGGCGCCTCATCGAGGTCAAAGTTCAAGGTAAAAGTGAAAAAATTAACAAAATTCCCAATAACTGCCGCGGAGTCGCCCCTAGAGTAGTAAAATATCAGACTGACCCCCATTAATTTTTCCTTCCCAACATTTTTGTAGAACATACTTACACCCTTTCTTCGCTCCTTAAGGGACTTGCCCTACAAAAGTTAGAGTTTTATAAATTTTACCCCCATCGACTTAACAAGTTTCAGGGCGCCTCTGGAGAATTCAAATGTATGACCAACCCCCAATAATTTTTCCTCCCCAACATTTTTGTAGAACATACTTATACCATATCTCTGCTCCTTAGGGTACTTTCCCTTCAAATACAGATTTATAATTTTGCCCTCTGACCTAACTATTTTAATTGCGCCTCTGGAGGATTCAAATGTATGCCCAACCCCCATTGATTTTTCCTCCCCAATATTTTTGTAGAACATACTTATACCCTATCTCTGCTCCTTAGGGTACTTTCCCATCAAATACAGATTTATAATTTTGCCCACTCGACCTAACTATTTTAATTGCACCTTTGGAGGAGTCAGTTGATTTTTCTCACACAACATTTTTGTGAAAGACACCCACCTTCTATATCTGGTTCTTAGAATACTTCCCTTCAAATAAGGTTTTATAAATTTGCCTCCTCGTCCTAACTACTTTCAGGGTGCTTCTGAAGGAGTCAAATGTATATTCCAAACCTTTTTCTCTGCTCTTTAAGGTACCTTAAATATACAAATTTTTTTTATATAAATTTGTTCCTATTGTTCTAAGTGGTTCCAATACAAAAAAACAGTTTTATGTATCTTTGATATTTGTATTAAATTGAGTTCAATTACAAGTTTGAGTGCAATATGTATGTATGTAAGTATTTTATTTCAATTTATTAATTTATTTTTGTAATAAAGAGGATATTTTTTCCTATTTTCGGCAACGACTTGCAGTAGAAATATTTTTTCTTCCTCGTTGCGGCACAAAATATTGTTGTAGTCCTCTATTCGTATAGTCCTCTTTCGGCAGAATCGTTGACAACATGCAATTTTTGCAGTGTTTGTAGTGCTTGTTGGTAGTCTTTTCCCAAGTTTCTGGATCACTATCAAGAAAATCTTTTGACAATCCGAGGCGAGGAAAAATTTTTCCTGTGTCTGATGTAACATAATGACTCAAAGTTTTCTCCATTCATTTTTCGTATACTTCTTTTGGTGTCAATGAAATTCTTTTAACACTTTTGAAGTCACAAAAATATACTGGAGAAACATTTACTCTATCCTCTTCTGCCTCGCTATCTTCATCATAACATTACTCCATGTCATTGCCCGACAGTTCTTCAGCGAATTTCTCTTCATCCCTCTCAAATGTACGAATTGCATCTGCCATTTTTCGCCTTGTATCAAAGGGTACATTCTGATCAAATAATGCAAAAGCAATAGCTTCCCCACTAAGATACCAGAGATGTCTACAGAATCTCTTAACCAACTGACATGAAACTGTCTCATCAATTGAAGCATAATGAATAATCGCTTTTAGAAAGTTCAAGTCATTATTTGGGGCTTCTACTGCTTTGGTAGCACTAAACCAAGCTTTAATATAAAGAGTTACTATGAAAATACATAGTAACATCGCGAAGTCCGTTTAATTTATTTTCGCTTAAGTCGAGTCATGCTCGATGGATGTCTGTAAAAATGTTTTTGTTCATCAAATTTCTCGACTTAAGCGAAAATAAATTAAACGGGCTTCGCGAGAGTAAATATTTCTCCAGTATATTTTTGTGACTTCAAAAGTGTTAAAAGAATTTGAGTCATTATGTTACATCAGACACAGGAAAAATTTTTCCTCGCCTCGGATTGTCAAAAGATTTTCTTGATAGTGATCCAGAAACTTGGGAAAAGACTACCAACAAGCAATACAAACACTGCAAAAATTGCATGTTGTCAACGATTCTGCCGAAAGAGGACTATACGAATAGAGGACTACAACAATATTTTATGCCGCAACGAGGAAGAAAAAATATTTCTACTGCAAGTCGTTGCCGAAAATAGGAAAAAATATCCTCTTTATTACAAAAATAAATTAATAAATTGAAATAAAATACTTACATACATACATATTGCACTCAAACTTGTAATTGAACTCAATTTAATACAAATATCAAAGATACATAAAACTGGTTTTTTGTATTGGAACCACTTAGAACAATAGGAACAAATTTATATAAAAAAAATTTGTATATTTAAGGGATTGGCAACACTGTTTTCTAAATATCAACAAGTATTTATTTTTTACCTCTGTGAAAAATTAATTTATTTTTTAATAAAAGTCTATAAACTCTCTTCGAATATAAATATAACCACTGTTGAAAGTGTTTTTATATGATACGGAGCGTGTAGACATTGGAATACCACAGTGAGAAGTGTCCACTTTTCTTATTTCCATATTTACATCTTCTTTGGCGGAGTTTTGTGATTATGGTGGCTGGAGCTGTTGGCGCTTGACTGACCTATGTTTTGCTGTTTTTTTTGCTGTCTGGAGAAAGCATTCATCAGGTTTTTTATTATTTTGTTAACACCTTTGCCTTTTCTTGTGGATAAATACATCTGGTGGTTTGGCGGAGTTTGTGGTGGCTATCGTTGTTGGCGCTTGACTGCTCTATGTTTTGCTGTCTGGAGAGGGTATTCATCAGGTCTGTAATAATTTGTGAACAACTTTTCCTTCTCTTGTGGATAAATATATCTGGTGGTTTGTCGAAAGAAGCCCTAAAATTATCTATTCTATATAAATTGCATTGTTGCTCTTTCTGTTTTGCTTTTCGGTGCTCCTCTAAAAGCAACAACTATTGTATACGAAAAGCACTGACAATAATAAATTGCACAACAAAAAGTGTTGTCAGTTGCGAATGAACTTCCAATTTTCTTAAGCCCTAAACTATGCTTTACAAAATAAACGAGTAAACGTGGCAAAGAAAATAAATAAATAAAAGTATTGCCAATAACGAAAGTATTTATAATTTTTTCTTAAGTCCAAAAGTAAACTTTACAAAATAAATGAAAAAACGCACACTTAAACATACCTCACCCGACTACACTGTAAAAAATAATAAAAAGTTTATATACCAAAACATGGCAAGCCAAAATACTACTGGTGATCTTTTTTCATGGGAGAAAATGAGAGGTATGCTAAATGAAATGCTTCATGATGTAGCTAGAAAAGAAGATCTGCAAACAATTCAGTCTGATATGGAAGAACTAAAAAAAGAAAATATGCAACTAAAAAATGAAATAAAAAAGCTTAATTCACGTATTGAGCCTATAGATCGTAAAACACGCTCAACAAATCTCGTTGCTAGAGGCTTAAACTGCACTAATATACAAACTGCCAAAGCTGAATTCTTGAAGGTCTGCTCAAATATAATGAATATAAATGTAAACGTAGTATCGACCAAGATGATTGCAAAGGACAAAGCATTTCTATTTAACCTGGAATCGAATTTGGAGGTTCAAAAAGTCCTCACTGCCAGAGGGAAGTTGAAAGGTCTTCAAGTTTATATACAAAAAGATTACACGGAGGAGGAACAACATGTTAGATACAATCTCCGTCAGATTAGTAAAACTATAAACAAAAAGAAGAAAGATGTTAAGGTTCGCCTTGGTGAATACTGGATTTTTGTAGAAAACAAGAAATATACTTGGTCCAAAGATAAAATTATTGCCTACACTGATGATGACGCTATTTTCCTGAAAAATCTTCTAACAGAATGTGGCTGTAATCCGGATATATGTGTTAAGGAAACATCTATTAATGTAACTCAAAATCAAAATCAATAGCGATGTAAATTGTGCCATTTAGTTTCATATAATGTTGCAAATCTAGCAAAATCTCTTAATTTTCCTAATTTTTTAGCTTACTTAAACAAATTTGACATATTTTTTCTTTTTGAAACACATGTCACTAAAGAAAAACAAAATATTTTTGAAGTGTATTTTAGAAATTATTTCACAGCATGGGTTCCAGCTGTAAAAACTTGTAATGCTGGTCGGGCAAGTGGTGGATGTTTGTATGGATACAGAACAGAACTGAAAAAAACATTTGCATTCAATTTCGTAAATATTAATAATAATTTAGTATTAACTGCTAAAATACATGGTAGTCTATGTTACTTTATACCAAGATATTTAAATTGTACAAACTGGGATGATGATTTTAAGAAATTTGAAAATTTTATGCAGGATCTTAGCCCTTCGAACTTCTGTATAGTTGGTGATCTGAACGCCAGAATTGGTGTAGAACAAATTCTAGATGTTGCGTTTGTAAAAGATTCACCAAATATTCAGAAAGTTCGAAGCTCAAAGGACAAAACATTGAACAGGGAAGGAAGAAGGTTAATAAATTTTATAGAAAATGCAGGTGGTATTGTTTTAAATGGACGGACTGTAAGAGATGCTCAAGGTGATTTTACCTTTCACGGAGCGAGGGGAGACACTGTCATTGATTATTGCATATGTTCATATAGTTTCTTACAACTCGTTGATGATTTTTACATATCCACGAAACCATACTCTGATCATATGCCACTGTGTGTGAACATAAAATCTGATAATAATGATATTTTTAAAAACAAAAATTCCTGGCAAAGGTTACGTTGGAATCCAAAGTATGTAGTAAAATATACTGAAGTTTTAAGTCGCCTCTCATGTAACGTTGACCTTCCATCTAATATATCGATTGATGATTTAATCTCAACAGTAACGAGCAAAATTAAAAAAGCATATGGTTCGAACGTTAAAAAATCTTTTTTCATACCTAAACAAAAGTGGTTTGATTGGCAATGTGCCCGCTCCCGTAAATGTATGAAAAGAAATCTTAAGTCATTCAAAAAGAATTGCACAGTTCAAAGTAAATCCCGATATTTATAATCAAAATCAAAATATATAAAGATTTGTCAAACCAAAAAACTCGAGCTGTTCGATAGAAATTTATATCTATTAAATACAGTTAGAAATAGCAGTGACTGGTGGAAATTATCAAACTCTTTAAAAACCCGAAATACTAAAACTAAAAACGTGTTAAATGCAGAAGAGTTTCTTCCGCATTTCAGTAAAATTCTCCAATGTAAAGACGTGTACAATAGTATAAGTTGGGCTATGCCATACACTGTTGATCCTATGTTAGATTCCCCCATAGAATATTGCGAACTTTTATCAGTGGTGAAAACTCTAAAACATAATAAAGCCCCAGGTCAAGATGGTATAAGTTATGAGTTCTACAAACATGCCCCGGAATGCTTTCTAATCGTAATATTGAATATATTCAACAAAATACTTTTACATGAACAAATCTCAACAAGTTTCCGTAATTCCATCTTGATTCCACTCTTCAAAAAGGGTGATCCAAAGCTTCCGGAGAACTACCGTGGGCTGTCGCTCATCGATACAAATTGTAAGATTTTTACCTCTATTTTCTAAACAGACTAACATTCTGGGTAAAAAGCAATAATATTCTGAACGAATACCAAGCAGGTTTTAGAAAAAACTATTCCACTGTAGATAATATTTTCAATCTAACAAACATTGTCAACATTAACAAGGCAGCTGGTAAAAATACTTTTGCATTTTTTGTTGATTTTTCTAGTGCATTTGATACAATTCCTCGCAATAAACTTTTCTATAAACTATCAAACATGGGACTTTCTTCGAAAATGGTGAGAATACTGCAGGGTTTGTATGAGAAAACAGAAAGTAGAATTTGGGACGGTCAATCATTTTCAGATACCTTTAGAGTTGATGTAGGTGTAAAACAAGGCTGTATTCTCAGTCCAATTTTATTTTCATTATACACGAATGATTTAGCCGACGAATTGCCATACGGTGTTAACATTTGTGGCATTAATGTTAAGATTCTACTTTATGCGGATGATATTGTCATTTTAGCTGATACAGCAACAGTATTACAGCGTATGATCGACAAGCTTTTTAACTACTGCTCTATGTGGAGTCTTAAAGTTAATCTTGAAAAATCAAAAATAATTGTTTTTCGAACCGGCACTAGGCTTTCTTCGATCTGGAACTGGAAGTTTGGTCAGAACAACATAGAGGTGGTCAACAGTTACAAATATCTTGGAGTAGAAATCACATATAATCTATCCTTCAAAAAACACTTGAATAATAAATTATCAACTGCAAAATTGGCTATCAATTCGACGTGGTCTAAATATATAAACAATTCACGTATATCGAATGCCAATAAACTCAGAATATTTTTTGCGGCATCGAGATCAATTATATTTTACGCTGCTCAAGTTTGGGGATTTCAAAAGTATGATGATGTGGAAAAATTATTCAGATTCTTTATTAAAAAAATGCTTTATTTGCCTTCTACAACACCCAACTATATGCTCTATCTGGAGACTGGTTTTGATTCCTTATATCTCAGCACTCTAAAATTACATTTTTCTTATATAAACAAAGTCTTGAGTATGTCCCCAAATAGACTACCACGTATTCTAGCCAGTCACATAATCTCCAATAAGCTTTATTGGGCAAAAGAATGGGATAATTTATTACAAAGGCTGCAAATATCAACTGACAGAACAAACATTCCAGTAAGTCATAATTGGGAAATGATATTGAATCATTTGAGAATGAAGGAAAAGGATGAATATTTATCCGCTGCTTCTTGTTCTCAGTTCCATGATCTTTATTCTCAACTTGATTTTAATATCACACCCATTCTGACAAATAATCTCTCGTCAAGGGACACTGGTTTGATAATAAAAGTCAGAGGGGGATTGCTGGATATTAACGCTAGAGCTTTTCGAAATAATACTACTGGTATATGTACGTTATGTAATTTAGACAAATCAGAAAACACCGTTCATTTCATTGGCGAATGTCCTATGTATAACCCATATAGACTTAAATATTTTCGAAAAAATCGACTTGAAAAAAACGAAGTTATATGTATACTAAATGGCTCAAATTTTAGCAACCTATGTAAATATATTGAAATTAGCTTAAAATATAGAAAATTGCTTTTAAATGAATTTGATATATAACAAAACTGAACTGAATTAAAAAATAAATCAATAATTTTTAAACTAAAAATTATATTAAAATGCCAATCTGGCACCAAACATAATTATGCCATATATAGATATTTGTATTTATAATTTAATTCAATATGTATAAAAATTTGTATCATATCTATTAATAAATAATAATAAAATAATAATATTTAAGGTACCTTAAAGAGCAGAGAAAAAGGTTTGGAATATACATTTGACTCCTTCAGAAGCACCCTGAAAGTAGTTAGGACGAGGAGGCAAATTTATAAAACCTTATTTGAAGGGAAGTATTCTAAGAACCAGATATAGAAGGTGGGTGTCTTTCACAAAAATGTTGTGTGAGAAAAATCAACTGACTCCTCCAAAGGTGCAATTAAAATAGTTAGGTCGAGTGGGCAAAATTATAAATCTGTATTAGATGGGAAAGTACCCTAAGGAGCAGAGATAGGGTATAAGTATGCTCTACAAAAATATTGGGGAGGAAAAATCAATGGGGGTTGGTCATACATTTGAATCCTCCAGAGGCGCAATTAAAATAGTTAGGTCAGAGGGCAAAATTATAAATCTGTATTTGAAGGGAAAGTACCCTAAGGAGCAGAGATATGGTATAAGTATGTTCTACAAAAATGTTGGGGAGGAAAAATTATTGGGGGTTGGTCATACATTTGAATTCTCCAGAGGCGCCCTGAAACTTGTTAAGTCGATGGGGGTAAAATTTATAAAACTCTAACCTTTGTAGGGCAAGTCCCTTAAGGAGCGAAGATAGGGTGTAAGTATGTTCTACAAAAATGTTGGTAAGGAAAAATTAATGGGGGTCAGTCTGATATTTTACTACTCTAGGGGCGACTCCGCCGCAGTTATTGGACATTTTATTAATTTTTTTACTTTTACCTTGAACTTTGACCTCGATGAGGCGCCATTTATCCTCAACCAAAATCCCCCATTTTTTGTCCCGTCTATTTTTTTTCCAAGCCTAACAAAATAAAAGGCGGTAGCAATTCGAAATCGAAAAATCGTTCACTATGTCATACCTACTGTACTATTAATAAACATAACGCGCAATTACAGTGTTGTCATATGAAAAGCTTTTCTCTACTTTCAACATCTATTCTTCTTCTACCTATTCCTTTCCAAAGAAAGTAACACAATTAATTAATTAATATATAGGCTTATTAATTGCCTGATTGTTACTTCTCTTTAAAAAAAATACAGATGGCTCAAGATCTCGGTCCCGCTCTGTTCATCGTAATAAAACGGTACAATTTCCTTTCTGCAAGTATCGTTATCGCTATGGGGACAACGCCAAGAAGTGCACTGAATGGTTTTATTATTTATTATTTATTTATTTAGTAGTATTCATAATACTTTATAATTTTTCGCATATACATAATTATTTTACATTTTTTACAAATTACTATTGATAATATTATTTCTTAAAAATTGTACTATATTTCTTTTGCATATATTAATATTTCTTTCTTTTTTTATATTTTCTGGTAATGTATTATATAGTTTAAGACCTTTAAAGAATAGAGATCGTTGCATTGCAGTTGTTGTTACCCTTGGTAGTCTGAAATTCTCTTCGTTTCTAAGGTAGTATGGTTGTGCTTCTCTCACATAGCCAAGTTGTTCGGTAAGATATTCTGGTGCGTTTCCAATTTTCATTTTCAGAATGAATTGCAGTGTATTTAGTTCCAGTCTTTGTTGAATATTTAACCATTTCAGTGTTTCTAGCATTAGTTGAATTGGAGCATATATATTGTATTTTAAAATTGACCGCATAGCTTTATTTTGTAATTTTTGTAGTCTTTCTATTTGTGTTGTTGTGCAGCAGGTGTATAAAATTGTGGAGCCGAATTCAAAATGTGGTTTTATCATTGTGTTATATATGTGTATTGCCGTTATTTGAGATACTTTATTTCTAACCCGTTTAAAGAAACCAATTTTTCTACCAATTTTCTTACATATATAATCAATGTGTTCTTTTAGTTTTAAGTCTTTATCTATTATAAATCCGAGGTATTTAATTTTATTTACTTTTTCTATTGTTTCATTATTAATTGTAATCACATATTCACTGTTCATATTTATTTCAAGTATTTTAGTTTTGAGTTCGTTAAGTTTTAATTTATTCATTTTAAGCCAGTTATTTATGTTGTTTATGTCGTGCATTAGGTTTTCCCTACATTGTTCATCAGTGTCTCCTTCCGCATAAATTAATGTATCATCTGCGTACAGAATTATTTCGCATTTTTTTAGTATATTTGGCATATCATTTATGTATATTATGAATAATAGTGCGCCTAGGATAGAACCTTGTGGAACTCCAAATTCATTGTTTACTTCTTTTGATTTTATACCATTCACCTTTGTAATTTGCCTTCTATTAGTAAGATATGATTTAAACCAATTTAATTCAACTTCTCTTATACCATACATATATAATTTCCGAATCAGTATTTCTCTATCAATTGTCTCAAATGCTCTTTTAAAATCGAAAAACATTGCCATTATTTTTTTCTTTCTATCTATAAATTTCCATCTGTTTATCACATAATTAACCGTTGTTTCGCATGAGAACTTTTTTCTAAATCCAGATTGATATTTTGAAAATAAGTTTTGTTGTTCCATATATGTTTCCAGTTGTTCCTTAATAATTTTTTCGATGACTTTTTCACATGTTTTAAGAGTGTTTATTGGTCGGAACTCGTCACATTTATTTGTTCTTGCAATTTTCTCTATTGGTGTTACCATTGAGTATTTCCAGCTATCTGGAAAAATTCCTGTTTCAAGTGATCTATTTATTATATCACGCATCGGTTCTCCTATAATATTCCAATTATCTATAATAAGTTTAATTGTAACATTATTGAAATCTGGTTTACTTTTCATATTTTTACAAATATTTTTAAGTTCTTGAATTGTTATTGCACGGAATCTAAATCTATTCGTTATCACAGGTATATTGTTTATATATTGCACATTTTCTATTGTATTATTAATTGACTTAATACTATTCACAAAATAATGGTTAAATTGGGTGGCAATTTGGTAGTTATCTTTATATTCTATTTGATTAAATATAACATTTTTTATCACAGTTTTATTTTTCTTAAGGACTAAGTCTTTGATTTGTCTCCACATTTGTTTCTGATCTTTGGCATTTTTTATTTTTTTTTATTAATGTAATTGTTCTTCTCAACTTCTATTTTGGTTTTATATGTATTTCTAATTATCTTATAATTGCTCCATGCTGCTACTGTATTTTCTGCCTTAGCTATTTCATATTTAATAATTTTTTCTTTCTTCAATAGTTTAAGTTCCCTGTTATACCATTTGTTGACGTTATTTTTTGTGTTTTTTATTATTTTTTTGTGTGTAAATTTCTTTATAGTGTTTTCAATGGCCGAGTCAAAATTATAAACTTTATTATTTAAATCATCGTTCTCATAATTTCTTAATATTGTACTAATTTCTTGATTAAAAAGCGTTTTATTATATTTAAATATTTCGATTTCTTGTTTGTTGATTTGGTCTTGTTTTTCATTTATGATTTTGATTTTAATATCTAAAGCTTCGTGATCTGCTATTTTATTTAAACTGTTATTTACTACTGATACATTTTCACTGTTCGTGATGACGTAATCTATTATTGTTTTTGTGTTTGCTGTTATTCTTGTATAATCCTTTACTATTTGTTTCAGTCCAATATCATTAAAGGCGCATTCTAGTCTGTTTTTATATGTTCCATCTTTACTCCAGTCTATGTTGAAATCACCTGCTATTATTATATCATACTGTTGTTCACATATTTCTTCAATTACTTGCTCAAAGACTTGAATAAACTCTACTTCACTGCTGCTTGGTGATCTATACACTGCTAATATTACAAATTGCTTGTTCTTGATTGTCGCCATGTATAAACTCATCCAGTAATTATACCCAGAAGACTTTTCTCCAATTTTTATCACATTACATTGTTTTTTAAAATAGATAATAACTCCACCCGTTCTGCTTGAATTTGACCGTGTAATATATTGGTCATATTCTCTAAGTTGAATTTCTTGTTCTTCTATATCGTCAGTTAAATGTGTTTCTGTAAGAACTATAAAATCTGGGTTTTGTTCATCAGCAATAACTTCTAGTTGAACGAAATTGTTAACTAGTCCACAAATATTTGTATAAATACCGTATATTTGTTGTGATTGTTAAACTATCAACCCCAATCTCTTCTTTTTGAGATTGAGCTTGTTTTTATAGACTGGGCATTCTCTGCTTGTTGTGACGTGATTTTCATCAAGTCCCATATTTAACTTTTTATTCGCTCTAATGCAATTAATACATTTATTTATTATTTCCTTTTCGCATTCATTTGATCTGTGTGTTCCATGGCATTTATAACATACTTCTTCTTTGTTACATTCACTCGCCTTATGGTTGTATCCTTTACATTTAAAGCACATAATTATATCAGTCCCATCAAATATTCTACATTTTTCCCATCCAATGTTCAATTTTTGTGCTGCCTTAATCTTTATATATGTTTCTTTGTCTACTATTAGTTTACTATTAAAAATTACTTTATTATATTTTTTAAATTCATATGATTTTACAACTTTCATTTCATGTTCTTGTAATTGCCGATTTTGTCTTTTTATTTTTTCTATAAGTTCTTCATTTGTATATTTAAATGACATATCCGTTATGATTATTGACATGTTTTCATTTAGCTCTTTTATTTCATATGTTTCACCCATTCCATTTTCAATAGCATTTTTTATTCTATTTCTTTCTTGATCATTTTCGCTTTGTATCACAATTGCACCATTTTTTCTATTTTCGATGTTTTTTATATTTAAATTACCTGGATCAACCTTATTATTTAAGTCTTCTTTTGTTTTCTCTATTTTTTGTTTTTCCTTTGGTTTTATTATTAAGGGAACCTGTTTCTTCACATCTGGTAACACCGTGTTTTTTTTAATTGTGTCAGCGTATGACAGTTTGTTTTGTTTATCACTTGTTTCTTTGATAGCTTTTTTTATCTCTTTGCACATCTTTTCATTGCTTTCTTTGATATTGTTATAAATCTGTTTATTTTTATTTTCATATTCATTTACAATATTGCATATTTTTTTAATTTCACCGACGTTTTTTTCACATATTTTTTGCGCATAGTCTATTTTTTTAAGCCTCTCTTCATACCGTTTTTCTATTGCCTCCAATAAGAGTTTAATTTCATTTTCATTTTGTTTTAATGATGATTCAAATTCATTTTTATATTCGGCTAAATTTATTTTGTTTTTGTAAACCCCATCTTGGATTTCTTTTAACACCAGGTCAACATTATGTATATATTGAACACAATCACCACACATAAACCGCACAAAGTTATCCCCATCCAGAACTTTTACTGAATATTGATCAATACCAGCACATTTTATAGAGCAGTGATACACTTTTTTGCATACTCCGGCACAGCTAATTCCTGATTCTCCACGTTTTACATTTGTGACACTCAGCCATGGCTGTCCACGGCAAAAATTTACAATTATAATCACTTGTATAATTATAGTTAGTATTTTTCTATGGTTTCCAATAGTCCTGTCTATTTTTTAAGCCAACGAAAGAAAAATAACACAAATTATGTGTAAATTACCCAAAAATTAATTAAATTTACCGAGCAAACATGAATAACGTCCGACTCGTAGCACAGTTACACAGTGCCGATATAAGAAACTGACTCCGGAAAACTAACTGCTTCTGTCATCGGCGGGTGATGGAGAAGAAACTGCAACAAGCTGTCGTCTATTTGTAATAGACAAAAAAATAAAAATTCAGTATCTTGTAGACACCGGGGCTGATTGTCGGTTTTACCACCTTTGAATAAAAATAATATATAGTCGTTCCATTTTATTTACTTTTCCACATAGCCGTATGCAGACTTCTCTGTGTTTGAAAAATTAATTTTATATGTTTTTGTGTGGGAAAAAATTTTGGTCAAAATTTATTGTTTGTTATTCGCTTTAATTTGTTTGAAATGAACTTTATTGCTAAATTGTTCATAAATAACCGAAAACCCCGTTTTTCAAGGGGGTATGTATACTTTACTGTGCGACTGTACATAAGTTACCTGTATGCAGCAAACGACACACGCATTGAAACTTATGGTACTAAAATATTATCTGTTGATCTTGGATTTTATTTTTATTTTTTATTTTATTTTTATTTATTCATTTATGTAATATCAAGCCTTATAGGCCAAAATAACAATATTACAAGTAAATAATACCTGATTCTTATAACTATTTACAATTCACAAATTCAATAAAAACAAAAGAATTTATCACTTAGATTAAGGCTCCCCAGCCACATTAAAAAATATGTATTAATAAATATATAATTATACTATTGTCCGTCAGTAGCTATACATGAGTATTTAAAAAGTCTAAGATTTTTAAACGAAAGGCATTGTTAGTACAAGAAAAAATACGTAAGGTAACAGTCAAAAAGTTCCAGAGTCTTGCTATCCGCACAATAAAAGATTTTTCAAAAAAAGATGTTGAGATTCTTGGTAAATTTATTTGGGGATTTCTAGTAGATCGTGTAAAAACAAAAGTTCTGCATAACCGAGGAGGTTTGGCGTTCTTTATAATTTTATAAAACAAAAGCAAATTGCGACATTTAATAAAGTTATTAAAAGAACATCCAAGAAAACGAATAGCAAAGTTCGTCATATGTTCATAGCGTCTAACATTATAAACAAAACGCACTATTATATTAAAAATACGAAAAATCCTTCTCAATCGAATAGAGCCAGTACCAGAGTAAACCTCAAGACCATATAAGATTTGTGAAAAAATTAAAGCGTGAGCCAAATTATACCTAATTCGCAATGGTAAATATAAATTAGTAGAATAAATTTTACGTAATGTACCACAAAATTTTCCATAAACCATATCTATGTGGGGATCAAAAGAGAATTTGCTATCCAAAAGTATACCTAGACACTTAATACGATCAACTAAGGCTATTTGAACGTCACCCAAAACTATATTAATGTCAGGAAAGAAACGACTAGTTGGACCAAACATAATCGCTTTAGACTTTGCAGGGTTAATAGATAATGAATTGAAAGAAGTCCACTCACATACTCCATCCAAACAAAAATCGATATTGCTCTGTAAAACATCACTAAAGTCAATTTGGCTATTGAAAAGTAAGAAAACATCATCAGCAAAAATAAAGGTCTTACATAAGGATGAGGTAACCAAATCAGAAAGGCTATTTATATATAACGTGAAAAGTAGGGGACCTAAAACGGAACCTTGAGGAACACCAGTTGACAAAACACGCAGAGAAGAAGTAGTTCCATTGTAGTCCACATATTGGGATCTACCATCCAAATACGAGAATATAAGTTTACAAGCTGATTTAGAAAAGTTGTATTCATCTTTGAGTTTCCTTATCATCATAGAATGACAAATAGAACCAAAAGCATTAGTAAGATCTAGAGAGACAAGGACACTTAGTTTGTTATCATTAATACATTTACGAATGTGATCAGTAAGATCAACAACCATCAGCGTAGAACTATAGCCTCTACGAAGAGCGTATTGACTATCACTAAAATTTAAAATTGCAGAATCCAATATTTGCTGTTTCATTATGTGTTCAAGAACCTTGGACAAAGCCGGAAGAATAGAAATAGGTCTTAGGTCTCCAGGCTGACTTATTACGCGAGATTTAGGAATAGGAGTTACACGAGCAATTTTCCAAGCCTGTGGAAAAATTGAAGTGGTTAAGATAGTATTTAAAAAATGAAGAATATAATTAGACAAAAAAGGAAATACCATTTTAATCATGCGAATTGGAACGTTATCAATCCCTAATGACTGTGACCGAACTTTAGCAAGAGCATCAATGACCTCTAAATCTGAAACACAATGAAAAGAGAAACGATTTGGAGATTCAACAAAGTCATCAAACGCCAAACTCTCCAAAATACCACCACCATTACCAGCAAAAAAATCATTAATGACATTCGCATCACCAAGATAATTATCAAAATCATTATTCAAACAACCATGAGCTTTTAACGTTCTCCATATATTACGAACATCCATATTATGAAATGTTTTAGAAAAATATTCTCTCTTAGCCTTTCTAATGACTGACTTAGCTTTGTTACGGTACTTACAATAGATTTTCCAGTTGGTTTCAGAGCGGTGAATCATATAGGAACGGTAAGCCAATATACTAATAGATTTTGCATATAAAATGTGTTTAGAATTCATCCAATTAGACTTATCTTTAAAAACATTTCTTTTAACTAAAGGAACAAAGGTAAGAAGAATATCAAACAAAGTTGTTAGGGAAGAGCACATTTCATCAGCATTACCCAAAGAAAAGGCAGAAAAATCAAAACTAGCCAAAAAGGAATGAACTTCATTCCAATTTGTAGCTTCAAAATCCCGATATTCTATAAATTCAATTGTTTTATCACAGGTTATATCGAATGTGGCCAATATTAATGCATGGTGAGAAATTAAGGGACATTGAAATTGATAAGAATACTCAGTCCAACAACTACTACTAACCAACCAAAAATCAATTAATGAAGTAGATCCATGTGTAATATCTAAGTGGGTGGGTCTAGAATTATGAACGACAGATAAATTATTTCTTGAACACATAGTCCGCATGTTACAGGATTTAGATGTGTCGTACATGTTACAGTTAAAATCTCCAACCACGACAATATTGGAATAACCTAGAAACAGATCATAATGAGAATTCTCAAATGAACAAATATCACCATAAGGCAAATAAACAACTCCAAACAACAATTTATATTCATTAGAAACAACTTCAATAAAGATGGATTCACAAATACCAGGCTCAGAAACTATTAAAAAACAGAAAACTATATAAAAACTATTTTGTATTTAAGACCAATAGATACATACATACCAACACCACCACCTCTTGAGTTTAAGCGATCATTGCGGCAGAATTTATAGCCAGGAATCTCAACAGCCCGATTAGATACGTGTGGCTTTAGCCAAGTCTCCGTAACAGCAAAAATACTAAAATATGATCCAACCAATATAGATCTAAGTTCATCAACTTTAGAAAAATTTGCAGATGGCCTGATGCTTTGGGAATTGAGATGGGCAATATTGAATTTATTTTCATAAGGACGCAAAATTGCGTCAATAACAGATTTGCTACTGAATACCGGACCAATATTACAATTAAGAGACATCAAAATAAATACAAAACAATGAGGTGGGGAACCAAAAAGCTAAAGGAAAAATATATATAATTATAAATATTAAAAAAAAACATTAATTATTTTTAAATTCACATTAATTAATTAAACAGCTAATCATAGAATATATGAGATCGATAAAAAAAAAATTTGATGCTTAGGCATAATAGCTGTGTTATGTTGCTAACATTTATTTGATTTTGTCACTTCACTTATTTAATTAATTTGTTCTAATTTAAGTTATTTAAGTTTTTGGCTTTAATAATTTTCATAAATGTGATTTTATTTTCAAATTGGGAGCATATTAATATACGTAGAAGTTAACATGTATAATTTTAAATGTTAACTCTTAACGTATACTAGAATAAAATTTGTATGAATTTAATATGAGCGTTAGCAAAACAAAAACACAACTATTATAAAAATAATAATAACAAAAATTCAAATAGTAATTATAATGATATATATAATAGAAAGATTATTCATTAAGAAGAGAAGTACATTCTGAAAAATTATAAATAATTTGTTTACCATCAACCATTAATAGCTTAGCTTTAACAACATCAGTATTTAAAATTCTATATTTAGTGATGATTTTTTTATGCAATAATTTCTTACAAATATAATTTAATTTGCTACCGCAGGAGAAAAATGATCATTTAAATATAGGCGCATATCAATCTCACCACCAATTACATCACATATTTTTAAGGACCTAGTCTTAAAGTATGCCTTCATAATATTGTCACGTACAAAAACATTATTAAATTTATATAACACAGCTTTCCGATTGTTAATATAACATGCATAATTTATGTTATAAGGGGAAATCTCTATATTAAAGATAGAACCAATTTTGGTTATTGGCGTGATAAGGTCATCAAGTCCATCTGGTAGACCACTAACAACAATATCACCTCTATTAATTCTCCTATGCAAAATGTTATTTTCAGTCTCCAAATCAGTAATTTTCTTAGTGGTAGAGAAATCAATATAACTTATAAGTTTGTTGCAATCAACAATTTCGGTCTTCATGTCTTTGAGACAACTAGCTATTTCAGCTTTAAAGCTAGCAACTGTATCAGCTAATGTTTTAGAAATTGCTGCTTGTTCATTATTAGCTTTATCAATAAATGAATCGAGCTTAAAATTCAGCGCACTAAACTCCTGCCGTAACAAATTTATTCCAGACGAAGAATCATTTCCACAAGATTTACAGAAAAACGATAAAGACTTGTAATCTTTTAATGATGAAATAGCTTTATCATTTAACCCAGCATAAGATACATGGAACCAATTAGCACAGGATTTGCATTGTACGCTGGATTGAGTCTTGTTAATAACATCTTGACAATTTCCACATTTATATTGTAATTTAGTGATAGGCATTTTAAGGAATTCCAAATAAACAGCAAAAAATGGCGGCAGTAATTACGCAGCAACAGCAACAGTAATTCAAGCAAATTAAATGTAAAATTTCTAATTTATTTTCAGTATTCAGGTACACACATTGATTTAATGATTATTTATGTTATTACAGAATAACAAATATTGTAATTTTGTAATTTTTAGCAGCAAATTAAGTTTAATAATTAAAAAAATGATTAGCCGTCAAATTAAAACACGTTCACTCAGGCATAAAGTTACCAGACTAAGGATTTAGATTTACTAGGATTTATTTATTTATTTATTCATTTATGTAATATCAAGCCTTATAGGCCTTTAGAAGAAACATGGACTTTAAATTTTTTCGTGCCGATGTGACAAAGCCAACCATAGTTGTCGATTTATGACATAAGTATAACTTATTAGTTGAGTTAAATAAAATAAAATTAATTGACAGGAAAACGATTCTTTCTGCCAACGATTTCAAATGCATAAATAACAATAACAAATTTATACGATATTTCCGGTTACACAAAGTGCACCCGTTTATCATCATATTATAACAAAAGGTCCTCCAGTTTTTGCTAGGCCCAAACGATTAAATCCTGACAAGTTGGCCTTTGTGAGAAGAGAATGTAGAATGCAGCAAGGTATCTGGCGACCTAATAGCAGTCAGTGGGCAAGTCTTTCACATTTGGCATCAAAAAAACAAGTGGTGAGTGGCGACCGTATGTGGTGATTACAGGCGTCTAAATGTGTCACAAAGGTTTAGTGGGAAATCAATTTTTACCACACTGGAATTAGAAGGTACAATAATCAGGCATCTGCAGCATTTGATGAGAAAAAAATGGGTACAGGTAAACACAAAATTGTTACGGACTTATTGTCAGCAGTTGATTATAAACAAACTGCTAACTTTACACTAAAATGATTATCCTGAGTTAAATAATGCAAAACAAAATTCCAGTCTGCAGCTGAAGGTGGTTCCTATAGCTGGTTCAAATGCTTCTATATGGAGAAAGAGAAATAACGGTTCCAAGAAAAGCAGTCAACACTGGCATATTCGAGAAGATCGAAAACCTACAATCTGGCAATCTTAGCAAATAGCTAGTTTTTAGTACACTCTGTTTCTTGCTTATGTTTTGATACAGTGTTCTGTCAATCTATATAAATAAAAGAAGTGACGTTAGTTACTAGCTTTATAACTAAAGAACGCCTGGATCGATTGCAACGCTTCGCACGAATTCAGGCTGGTCTCAGGCCAGAGAAGAAGAATACCCGGAAAAAATTCAGAAATTTACCACGCCTACTGTTTTTTAAAATTAATGTTTTTATGTGTGAGTGTGTATATGTAATTTATAGAATCGTAAACTATGCATTTGATCATGTGATGATCTTAGGCAAAGTTGTTGTGCATGAGCCCGGGAAGGTTTGTAAGTTGGTACGACTACGCCCACTCTAACGCCCACTATTTTAAATTGATTAATTTCTTCTGCATGGGTTTTTACAGATTTACTTTAAACAATTTGTATACGCATCTTACTGAAGGCAAGGTAAAAATAAAAATTTTATGTGCCAAAGCTGATTAAAGCTCATCGAACTGTTCGGACGTGTTACTTTTAGTGCGGCTGAATTTTCGGTGAAAAAATCGTAATAGATGAAAAAGTGTAAAAAGTTAAATTAAACAAAAAAGTGAAAAAAAAATAACTCGTAATAGATGAAAATCTTTACAAAGTCAAATAATTGCACTAAGTGCAAATAATAATTAATAAATTGTGATAATTTATTTTTAATTATTTGAAAACTAGAAAAATTAAATACAGTGAGACAGTGAATGAGTAACAATTCTAATAGTGTGAGTGGGCCTCAGAGCCGAAATGCTTATTTCGTGTTGAGCTCGGCAAGTGTTAGTAATGAGAACATTAAAGATCCCGAATTTAATAAAAACTACTTAACTGTGAAACCAAAAATAAGCACAAATCTGAATTTAAGTGCAAGTGCACCAAACTTGAATAAATGTGTTGAACAGGGCACAAACTTAGCCCAAAGCATATTTAATTTAAATAGAAAAATCACTGAAGGACCGTCTTCTTCACGGTCCTCGTTATCAAATATTGGAGAGACGTCAACAGCTTAGATATTAAAATCAAAATCATAAATGAAAAACAAGACCAAATCAACAAACAAGAAATCGAAATATTTAAGTATAATAATATATCACAATGGGACCAATATAATGGACCCAAGTGAGCTGTTTCAGAAAACGGCTACCCATATAACCTAACCTAAGTATAATAAAACGCTTTTTAATCAAGAAATTAGTACAATATTAAGAAATTATGAGAACGATGATTTAAATAATAAAGTTTATAATTTTGACTCGGCCATTGAAAACACTATAAAGAAATTTACACACAAAAAAATAATAAAAAACACAAAAAATAACGTCAACAAATGGTATAACAGGGAACTTAAACTATTGAAGAAAGAAAAAATTATTAAATATGAAATAGCTAAGGCAGAAAATACAGTAGCAGCATGGAGCAATTATAAGATAATTAGAAATACATATAAAACCAAAATAGAAGTTGAGAAGAACAATTACATTAATAAAAAAAATAAAAAATGCCAAAGATCAGAAACAAATGTGGAGACAAATCAAAGACTTAGTCCTTAAGAAAAATAAAACTGTGATAAAAAACGTTATATTTAATCAAATAGAATATAAAGATAACTACCAAATTGCCACCCAATTTAACAATGATTTTGTGAATAGTATTAAGTCAAATAATAATACAATAGAAAATGTGCAATATATAAACAATATACCTGTGATAACGAATAGATTTAGATTCCGTGCAATAACAATTCAAGAACTTAAAAATATTTGTAAAAATATGAAAAGTAAACCAGATTTCAATAATGTTACAATTAAACTTATTATAGATAATTGGAATATTATAGGAGAACCGATGCGTGATATAATAAATAGATCACTTGAAACAGGAATTTTTCCAGATAGCTGGAAATACTCAATGGTAACACCAATAGAGAAAATTGCAAGAACAAATAAATGTGACGAGTTCCGACCAATAAACACTCTTAAAACATGTGAAAAAGTCATCGAAAAAATTATTAAGGAACAACTGGAAACATATATGGAACAACAAAACTTATTTTCAAAATATCAATCTGGATTTAGAAAAAAGTTCTCATGCGAAACAACGGTTAATTATGTGATAAACAGATGGAAATTTATAGATAGAAAGAAAAAAATAATGGCAATGTTTTTCGATTTTAAAAGAGCATTTGAGACAATTGATAGAGAAATACTGATTCGGAAATTATATATGTATGGTATAAGAGAAGTTGAATTAAATTGGTTTAAATCATATCTTACTAATAGAAGGCAAATTACAAAGGTGAATGGTATAAAATCAAAAGAAGTAAACAATGAATTTGGAGTTCCACAAGGTTCTATCCTAGGCGCACTATTATTCATAATATACATAAATGATATGCCAAATATACTAAAAAAATGCGAAATAATTCTGTACGCAGATGATACATTAATTTATGCGGAAGGAGACACTGATGAACAATGTAGGGAAAACCTAATGCACGACATAAACAACATAAATAACTGGCTTAAAATGAATAAATTAAAACTTAACGAACTCAAAACTAAAATACTTGAAATAAATATGAACAGTGAATATGTGATTACAATTAATAATGAAACAATAGAAAAAGTAAATAAAATTAAATACCTCGGATTTATAATAGATAAAGACTTAAAACTAAAAGAACACATTGACTATATATGTAAGAAAATTGGTAGAAAAATTGGTTTCTTTAAACGGGTTAGAAATAAAGTATCTCAAATAACGGCAATACACATATATAACACAATGATAAAACCACATTTTGAATTCGGCTCCACAATTTTATACACCTGCTGCACAACAACACAAATAGAAAGACTACAAAAATTACAAAATAAAGCTATACGGTTAATTTTAAAATACAATATATATGCTCCAATTCAACTAATGCTAGAAACACTGAAATGGTTAAATATTCAACAAAGACTGGAACTAAATACACTGCAATTCATTCAGAAAATGAAAATTGGAAACGCACCAGAATATCTTACCGAACAACTTGGCTATGTGAGAGAAGCACAACCATACTACCTCAGAAACGAAGAGAATTTCAGACTACCAAGGGTAACAACAACTGCAATGCAACGATCTCTATTCTTTAAAGGTCTTAAACTATATAATACATTACCAGAAAATATAAAAAGAGAAAGAAATATTAATATACGCAAAAGAAATATAGTAAAATTTTTAAAAAATAATATTATCAATAGTAATTTGTAAAAAATTTAAAATAATTATGTATATGCGAAAAATTATAAAGTATTATGAATACTACTAAATAAATAAATAATAATAATAATAATAATAAAAAAAAGGAGAATCCGAAGAGAGTGGCAACAACACAGATCGCCCCAACTTAAAACTAGGTTGAGAGAATGTACCAAAAACCTTAGGATCTTGCTAGAAGCGCAAAAAGCAGCGTCTCTCAAACAACATCTGGAAGGTCCAGACGCAACTTCCCAGTCAAATTATTCATTATGGCGTGCAGTCCGAAATCTAAGAAAACCCGTAATCGCAAAACCTCCACTGCGCACTTTGAACGGATCTTGGGCACGAAATAACGAAGAAAAAGGCAACCTTTTCGTAAGTCATTTAAAAAATGTATTCACTCCCAATATCATCAATTATGGACCGATCTAAACAAAATTTGGAGAATGTTAGCTCTCTTTAATTTTTGGGGCAATTTATAAATAATTTTTTTGTTTTATGGATCGTTTTAATTTAATGTTAGCTATTTTTTCTATTGGTTTTTTACCCCCTGGCCCACGATGTCGAACGATAACGTTCGCTTAGATAAGACTTAAGACACAAACTTGATTGTGGAATAAACAAACTTGATTGAGTAAAAAATAGATACGATAAAAAGTTTGTGTCTTAAGTCTTATCTAAGCGAAAGTTATCGATGGACATCGTGGGCCAGGGGGTTAATTTAATTAGAGCGAATTATAGCCTTTTTGACTAGTTCCATCACTGAAAAAAAATATATATTTTTTTATATATTTTTTAATATATATTAAATTTTAAAAATATTGCCTATTAACTTTAACCTTTTATAACTTGTTATATGAATAATTCAATAAAGATGAATATACGATAAAAAAATGCCTACAAGAACTCAAAATAAGAAATTTTTATCATTTTTAATATATTTAAATTTTCACTGTGATGCATGACAATGATATCCATATACAAATTCTGTAGGTAATATGTTTAAACATTTAAAGGAATAATAATAGTTGGAGTTGTGGTTCACATTTTAAAATTGACATTCAAATGGACAAAACTATAAAAATCATATTACTGTACTAATTTGCAAAACAAAATATACATATAATATGTTTGAATTGCTCCATTTCTACTTTTGCTCCATTTCCACTTCTTTTGTAGAATGGAACAGAGTAGCTTTGTGGAGCACAGAAAAAATGACATCTGAAAATTCGACTTTATATATTATTGAAGTCTAATGTACATACATACATACATATATAAATTTATAATGCTGTGTTTAATATTAAAAAAATGTTATTTGTTTTTTAATTTCGTTTTCTGTACATCTAAGAAATTGTAATACGGAACATTAAAAAACATTCACAAAAATTATTTATTTACATTAAAATAAGGCAAAAAGTGATACCAAACTAGATTTGTTGCCAATTTCTGTATGCATTACAAATAGAAATAACAACAAAAGTAATTTTTCTGTATATACACACAAATCCAAATAAGCATTTATCATGACACTTTACCTGTTCCAACATTTGTTTATAAAACAATATTAAAGTTCACATCTATTTTAACCGGCTTCATTGCGACAGTACATTTTATTCAATACACATTTTTAATATTTTTATTATTATGCTTTGCATTTCAGTTCAAATTTTTTGGAACCAAAAACTATAAATTTTTTGTAAAGGGTTTCCACTGCTGACCAGTTTAGTTGTATTTCACATCAAACCTTAACACACGTTTCAACATATTTATATTCATGCTTTTATTTTTCAGTTATATACCAAACAATTTCCAAACAAATTTATAGTTTTGAGTTTATAACCAAAAGCTTAACAAAGACGCCAATCATTATTTTTTTTCTTCATAATTACGACCAGTGTTACCAATATATGACTAAAGTGACACTATACTTTATTCTACCTTACCTCGTTGCGCATGTGCGACAAATGTAATAAAGCAATTACAACATATTGAAATACGTTTACACGAGAAAATAATCGTAGGTAGTAATGTTAAACGATATAAAGGACGTATATATACATATATATTTTAATTATTAACACTATAAATTAATTATTATTTTTCTGTATTGTATAATTGTATTATTTGTCATATTATATCCTTAATTCTTTAAGCTGTAAAAATATGTAAAATAACATAACTTTTATGTGGCTACAATGACTTTGAAACTTTTTGTCCACAGTTGCTCATTCATGTTTACAAAAATGTTTTTATTTTAACAAAAAGCCATTAAATGACTATATTTTAAAAATATTATTGTATTATTTTATAATTAAAAGAAAACTTCGTACCAGAAACGCATAATTTTTTCTTTTTTTTTTAATTTATCGGCAAAAGTACTAAAATGTACAGCTGTGGCAGCACTACATTGTAAATAATAATAAACGTTTACATATGTTTTGTTAGTTTGCGTATTGTGTTTGCAAAAATGGAGAAAAAACTTAAAAATTTAAATAATATAAAAATATTAAAGTTAGCGCTTGAAGGCCTGTGCGCATTAAAAGAAATAAGTGAACTACACTGTAAAAGAAGAGGACGATCTTGTTCTGTTAGAGAAATAAACCACGACAGAAAAACATTTTTGTTAAAATAAAAAGGGCCCTTTTATTATAAAGGCACTTATTTTTTCCACATTTTCTATTAAATTTAAAATAAATGTATTTTCTTCTTTTTTCATTTTGTTAAAAAAACAAACAAACAACAAACAGCTGATTCCGTACGAAATATGCGATCAGTTTCGCTTTTTCCTTAAGCAAATGACAGTTGAAAAACTTAAGAGTTAATATGCTTTTTATATTTGTGTTTACATGGGATTACTTTTTAAACTAATCTTTAGAATCTATAATAGATTAAAAATAGGAAAAAATAGGAATTTATTATGATTGAAGTGGGGGCTTTGGGTAGCCCAAAGAAGAAGAAGAAGAAGAAGAGACATGATGACTCTATGGAGGATCTAGACGTGACATCTTTTGATGTTAACAACCAAAATCGGTTTACTATTCTGGAAGATCTGAATTTCCAAAACCTGCCATCGGGGAATAGCAGAAAAAGCAACCATGATATGCCAGCTGAAGTTAACATTTCTTCGGCACCTGCCAGAAAAAAGTTTTGCCCGCCGATTTTTGTTTTTGACCAGAACATTAAGGATCTGGCTGCTCAACTGGAGGCAAGAACACCACAGATTATTTTTAAAATAAAAAACGTTAATCGTCGTAAAAGCAAAATTTATTTTACCGATGCAGCTGTACATGCGGAAATGATGGAGATTCTCAGAGAAAAAAAGTGAATTCATATTCTTTCACTCCGAAGGAATTTAAGCAATGTCGCTGGTCCTGCGTGGCCTCGACTATAGAACCTCAGCTGAAGAAATAAAGACATTATTTGACGGACAATTTCAATACACCACATTCGACTAAAAATAATTATGAGACTGGTCTATTCCTAGTGACGCTATATCCTGGGAAAAATAAAGATGATGTTAAGCACATCAAAATCGTGGCAAGCCAGGTTATCTCGTGGGAAAAGCCTAACAATAAACAGAAGGAAATTCAATGTCGTCGATGTCAACACTGGGGGCACATAGCAAAGAATTGTAATGCAGAATTTAATGGCCTATTTCTTGATGTCGAATGAAAATCAATGCGAACGAAGACTAGTCACTCGAATTCGAGTCGATTTGGATTTCTCTATTTAAAGATTTTTCATTCGCCTGCTCTTACGTGTGTCAAATTTCTCAACATACGTTGTTAAAATAATAATAATGCCAGATCAAAAATTTTCGCTCTTTTTAGAAAATTTCCTTAAAATTATTAACTATACTACTAAATTGTTTGGTTCTAAATACAACCATGCTCAGTTAAATTGTTTAGGTAATTGACAGGAAGAAGTGACAAATTAAAAACAAAACAATAACAAATAAAAAATAAAAACAAAAATATTTATAAAAGAAAATTTAAAAAATTGCATTTTGAGTGAGAATGGATTTATCGGTTGCCATTCATTTTTTGGAAAATGAAAATTATGAAACAAAAATATCTCATAGGCAATTACGAGATTTATCAAATGTCCTGGAGCTACCAACAACCCAGTAAGTACATATTTTTATAAAAAATTAAAACAAATTAATACTATTTACAAATTTTAAAAGATTTATTGCAAATTTTCGCGTGTCAAAGGAAATATTTATGGAACTCCTGAAAAAGTTTGGTCAGGTATCTAATCCAAACTACAGAAGCAGTTGTGTTCGCCACGACGTAAAATTGGCAACATTTCTTAGATTTTTAGCAACAGGTAGCTATCAGCAGACCGTAGGAAATGAATTTATGTCCTCCTCTTCAGCAACCACGGTGTGCAGAATAATTTCTGAATGCCTAGAATTTTTTTAAAATTTTATAGCCAACCAATGGATTAAGATGGTTCGTCCTGAAGAAGAACACATTATCAAAGAAGCTTTTTTCAATACTACAGGCTTTCCCGGGGTAATTGGTTGTGTCGATGGCACTCATATCCGTATAAAATCTCCAGGTGATGATGTTAAACATCATTACTATAACCGTAAGGGTTTTTATAGCATTAATCCAATGGTGGTAAGTTTTCAAAAATTTTGTTATAATAATTTATAAAATATTATGATTTCTTTAAGATCTGTGACCACAAAACATATATATTGTATGTTGATGCTAGACATCCTGGCGCTAACCACGACGCATTTGTATGGGATCAGAGTATTGTGGATCAAGCTCTTGAAGAAAAATTCGAAAATGGTCAAAAAAATACTTGGATTCTAGGTAAGAGTTTATACGTTTTATAGGTCTTATAATTATTAAAAAAAAGTATTATTTTTTATAGGTGATGGCGGATATATGTAAATTAAAACCTTTTTTACTGACACCATATAGAAATCCAAGGGATGTAAACGAGAAACGATACAACACAAAACATACCAGCACCCGAAATGTTGTTGAGCGTTGTTTTGGAGTGCTTAAAAATAGATCCCGATGCATAATAGGTTCACGAGGTCTGCACTACAAACCACAAAAAGCAACGAAAATAATAAATGCCTGTTGTGCACTTCATAATATGTGCATCTACTACAAATGCGAAGAGCCGGAAATAGCAGCAGAAGAGGAAAGAGATGAAGCAGTAGTGGTGGTGGAGGAAGATGATGTGGGAGCAGCATCAATTAGAAGAAATATTGCCATTAATTTATAATAAACAATTTAAATAAATAGTTAAATATGTACTCATTTCCTTTTTTTTTTGTTTTTTTATGTACATATGTATGTATGTACATACATATATATATATTTTCTTAGAAATATTTTGATAGAGTTATTTATTTATATATTTTTTTCTAAATAAATTATAAATTTAAAAAACAATATAAAAAAAAGTTAATTAATTTTTAACAAATATTTAAATTCATTTATTTGTAACAACAAAGTATATACGTATACGTAAAAAAATAATATAAATAAATTAATTAATTTTTAATAACAAAAACTTAAAATTATATTTCATTTAAAATTATATTTATAAATAAGATTTTATTTTACAAAATATTTTTCTAAAATTTTCTCCATTCTATTAATGGATTCCTCCATTCTACTTAAGCTAATTGTTTGTACTTCTGCGGCAATTGCGACTCTTTTTGATGATTCTGCTTGTATATCAGCAGCATCAGCCAATCTTTTTAAAGCAACGGCCTGATCGTTGTTAGCTGCTACGGTCTGTTCTGCAATTTTTATTTGACGACGAATTAAAGCTAATTGCTCTTCAACCGTGGTTTTTTTCTTCTTTGTAGAGGATGAAGCAGGATGGTAATCGTCACTATCATTGCAATATTGCCGTTTATGTAAATTTTTTTGCTGCAAAGGTAGTGGTGTCTGCCGTAAATTTGTTGCGGTCTCCGGGTTGAGTTTTTCATCTACTTTTAGTCTGGTGGGAGTGACCACGGCTACAGTTTTTTTTGAAGTTGTTGGTGACTCTACCAGAGACACAAAGCAGGCCTCTATCGATGTATTCGAACCTTTGTAACCTTCAAATCCAAATACCTTGCCACTTGGCGCCACAGCTGATGACAGACATAGCGTTCTATCTATCATTTCTTTTAATTGTGTTAAATTAGAAAAGCGATATAGTCCGCCACCTGTTTCTCTCAGACTTTTCTGGTTGGACGCAATTTTTTTTTTTGTCCGGGACTTTAAATCCGCCCAGGTCTGTAAATAAAATATGTTAATAAATATGCTGATGAACACAAAGAAGTAAAATACACAAACCTTTTTCCATTCATCTATTGTTCGTGTCGGCGGTCCAATGCTGTTTAATTTTGCAGTCAGCTGCTTCCACTCCTCACCCGTTGAAAGCTTACTGGCTCCAAATACTGGTATACCTTTTGCTAGATGTGGGTTGTCTTGCATGTACTCCACAAGTGTTGTAAGCTGTTGCAATGTTGATTTTTTTAAGCTTAAACAAAAAAAAAACTAATTTAAAATCAAAAATTTTTTATTATTTTTACTTACTATTTGTTATCCATTGTTTTTTAATTATTAATTATTTTTGTATTTTTCAACGAAGACAAAACAGCAAGTGACTGATTTTGACATTTACGTTCGCAGTGTTGACAACTCTAACGACTTAGAGAAATCCAATTTTATATGAAAGCACTTACGTTTTCTTCCGACTTGTCGTTCGCTTAGAAAATCAGTTAATGAAACCCAAATCAATTTTCTTTCGCTTAGAAAGCGAAAGAAAGCATTCGTTCGACATCGTAAAATAGGCCATAAATGTGTGAAATGCGACCATAGTCATGAACCTGGAAACTGCAAGAGAGTAAGTGGAGATGATTCTCAACCAACGTGTGTGAACTGCGGCGAAGTCAGACACCCAGCGAACTGGAGGGGATGTACCGCCTACAAGAAATACGTTCAATCGAAACGAAATAGAATTATAAAAGCACAGGAAGCTAAAGAAATTGCTAGACACAACGTTAGAAGAATCGCAACCTCTTATGTTTCTCCCGGTAAATCGTTTGCTAGCCTATTTCAGAATAATACTAACATCTCCACCGAGAAGAGGTCAATTGTTGATGAATTCCTTAAACTGGCCAACCACTTTATGGAACCTGAAATACTTACTGTAGAGCAAAAAATTGAAAAATTTCTTAAAGAATACCGCTTAATGTCAAAATCAGACGCGAAGGCAGAATT
The DNA here is from genome assembly GCA_916048285.2 of Bellardia pandia. Taxonomy (NCBI): domain Eukaryota; kingdom Metazoa; phylum Arthropoda; class Insecta; order Diptera; family Calliphoridae; genus Bellardia; species Bellardia pandia. The sequence continues at coordinate 16,567,860 of OU696534.1, read as the reverse complement.
TGTGCGTCTTTACAATAAAATTAAAAATGTTCCTTAGAAACCTTAACTTCATGACATTTAATGTGCGGTCACTGATAGACAGAAGTCGGCAATTTGAACTTTCTAATGTGCTACACTTTTATAAAATTGACATTGCTTTTATTCAAGAGTGCCACCTTAGAGGTAACATGCGTGCAACTATAGGCGGATATAATTTCTTCTATGATAAATCTCCTGGGAGTGGCCATTTTAATGAAAAATACAATCTCATTTAAAAAAGTATTTATTGACGTCTCCCAATTTAACGCCACTTTTATTCAAATTGAAATTAATAAGAGCAACTGTCATAAAAAAATTTTAGTTGGATCCATTTACGTTCCCTCAAACCTTCCTCGAGATTCCTTAGGTGCTGGTCTCGATACTATTTTGGAGACTGCCTGTAGCTTTGATGCCGTGATCCTGGGTGGTGATTTCAACGCCAAAAACATTTCGTGGGGTGATATTTCTGAAAATATAAATGGAAAATTCTTATACAACTGGCTTCAAGCCCATACCCTTGATATCACTCGCCTTTGTGATAGTAAGCCTTCTTACCCCAATGGTAACTCCTATTTGGACCACTTTCTTCTCAGCTCCCACTTGATTAATAGAGAATGTCCAAATTTTCAGATAAACGGCTTGCCTTCATTTTCGGACCATTTCCCGCTAAAATTGGAACTGAGCTTGGAAGGCTCTGGGTTTTCTCTAAGATCTCCAAGTTTTTATACCTCATACAAAAACACGAACTGGAATTGCTTTAGACGTGACATTGACGTAGACTCGATCCATATTATGCCTCCTGAATATGGAAACCTCGGAAACAATGAAATTGATGCACTTATTAACGAATTTAATGGGAGCGTAAATTTAACCACTAACAGGCATTCAGAGAGAATTGAATTGAAGCCAAATAAAACCCCATTGCCTGAGAATATTCGAAAAATGTTCAGTGGCAAAAAGAACTCAAAAAAATATACCATCGTACTGGCGATAGGTCGAGCTGGGAATATAACATCCTCTCAAAACAAATTGAACTCTTGAGAATAATATTAAAAGATCTGGTCAGTATTGATCAAGCCCACAAATTCAACAGTAAGCTTGAAAAAATAAAACCAGGAACATCTGCGTTCAAAGAGATTTATCGCATAGGGAAGGGAGATTTTGTATTCACACAACAAATCAGCGTTAACGGCTTAACGATTACCAACGGCCCTGAAATAAGTGAATCGTTCCGTACATATTACTCGTCTGTTTACAGTGAGAACTTACCCGAACGTCCTGTTGTGGACCTCAATGAAAAGGCCACTTCATACATCGCAGAAGTTCCGCGTCACATTTACACGTTTGATGACTCCTTCAATTCCTTACAGAATGACGACAGCTACCATTTCACAAACCTTGCTGAAATAAAGGAAATAATAAAGAACATCAACAATAAGAAATCCAGTGGCGTTGATAATATTTCTAACTTTTTAATTAAAAAATTACCTGACAGTGCCCTTCGACTCATGACGATTCTGTTCAACAATTGCCTGAACAATTGTTACTTTCCAAAGGCCTGGAAGACTTCTAAAATCATCCCAATAAAAAAGAAAAATAACAACATACAGATTGATGACTTCAGGCCCATCTCTTTATTGTCAAATATTGGAAAAATTTTTGAGCAAGTCCTTAAAAGAAAATTGGAAAATGAATTTGTGTTCTGCCCTCTTTCACCTTACCAATTTGGATTTAGGCGACATCATTCTACCCAGCATGCATTGCTGAAATTCCATACAGATGTGACTAACAATCTACGGGCGAAACGATGTACAGTAGCTATATCCTTGGATATACAAAAAGCCTTTGATTCTGCCTGTCACAAAGGAATTTTATACAAACTCGCTGATCTAGCCGTAGACCCATTTTTGGTGAAAATTTTTGCAAACTATTTTATCGACCGTGAATTTTGTGTTGAAATTAACAACTCGCCTTCATCATTTGGAAGCGTCAATAGTGGTGTGCCTTAGGGCAGTGTTTTGGCTCCTCTCTTATGCAATATTTTTCTCCATGACTTTCCACATTCTATTGCTAGCTCAAAGGCAATTTTGTATGCTGATGACTGCATGATTTATGCGCATGACGAATATGCTCTTAGGGATTTGACTGAAGTCACTGCACACCTGACCATCATCAACAACTACTACAAAAAATGGGGTATCCGAATAAATGCAGCCAAAACAGAAGCGATTTGGATAATGTCATCGATTTGTTGTCCCGCAAAGCAAAATTCTTTCACTCACCCTGGAAGGTTGCGAGATCCCCTTTAAATCATCCATCAAATATCTTGGTGTACACTTTAATCAACTAATGAAATTTAACAGTCATGGCAGATCACTCTTATCTAAGGCAAAACAAATTACAGGAATGTTTTCAAATCTGATGAACAGCAAATTTCTAGCTCAGAAAACTAAACTACTTTTTTATAAGGTTGCAATCAGGCCAATACTCACATACGCTTTTCCCATTTGGTTCACCATTTCCCCGGTCGTCGCGAAGCAGCTCGAAATTTTTGAGAGGTCCATACTGAGAAAGTGTGTGGGCAGGAACTTTCAAAACCCAACTAAACGCTTCTCCAACACGTATATATACGAAAAGTCGGATATAATACCATTCTGTACATATGCGCTCACTCAACAGAGGCGTTTTGTTGAGCATCTGGAATCTCATGATAATCATTTAATGAGTGAAATCTTTGAAAGGAAAGATATACCGATTGGAACAATTCAACATACCTGTCTCCCACTGGTATCCTCAACACGGTCATTGATGACAACACCTACCTGAAATTTCCCTCCCAATCCGTACCAGGCTCCAATAGAGGCTAGACAACATTCTTTAGGAATTGTCAATATATATATATTAGATATAGACTTAGGCTAACATTAGAATATCTATTGGAATTCTTACCTCTATCATATTTTCCTTACTTCTTCTGATAATTTACTATTTTACTATTATATTTACAATAATAGCCTAGTATTTTTATTTTTAGCTCTTAAGATAAATTCAAAGTACATAGTAGCTTTATTATTATTTTAAAAATATTTTACATTGACATATGTATTTATGTTCTTGTATATATGTATGTGTTCGGTTTCCACTTGTCTACAAAATGTTTGAAACATCGCTGTTAATTATTGTTAACAATGTCTAGAATGTTACTCTTTTTAACATATCGTTTGTTATGTAGTTTTAGATGTTATTTAATTTTTACGAATTTTACAGACTATGGCTCTGTTCGCTAAAATAAATGCCATGAGCAAGCATTGATATTTAATATTCATATAAACATACATATATATCATATGATAGTCATTTTAATTTTTTAGCATGTAGCTTATACAATTAGCGTGTATTTGAACAAGACGGATATAGTTCTAAGAAACATCTGTAAACTGTCATTGGGTTAATGTTAACCTTTCGATTGTAAAAGAAAAAAAAAGAAAGTCTTAATAAAACTTAATTAATTAAAATTGAAAAACTTAACGAAAAGTTTCGTTAAGTACATTATAGTTTGCCACATACAATTTATATGTGTTCGCACGTTTGCTTAAGCTAGCATATGCATATTATAGTTGGGCCTTTACTCTCAACATAAGTAGACGTGTTAAAGAATTGAAGTAAACGTTGTTTATTAAAAAAAAAAAGCTACGTACAAGTACGACTTTCGCCGAGTTTCTCTGTTTATTTCTTCGTCAATAACAAAAAATCTACACTAGTGAAACAAACAAAAATAATAATAAAATGCCCACAGGGCCCCCCAACCTTGGGGACAACAGATTTGCAGTTTTAGCAAATTCTAATAGTCCCAAAAGAAAAAAAGCAAAAACTAAAGATTTTACTCCTTTTCCGCAACTTCCACAACTCCAACCTCCAAACCCAAAATATATAGTGATGGAATCAAGTGCTTCAAACAAACCTCTATCAAGCTACTCATGTTTCGCGGTACATCGGGTGATTCAAAATATCAGCAAAGAATTCACAAATATATTCCAACTACGAGATGGAAATCTTCTTATACTCACTAATAACCAGCAAGCAGCAAACAAATTCTTAAATTCAAAAGAATTAATTGGACTTTGGGATATAAAATGTAAACTTCACAAAGGTTTAAACTACTCCAAAGGAACAATTTACGCACCTTATTTGAATGATATCCCTGAAGAAGAAATAATAAAATAACTCTCCGATCAAGGTGTCGTGGAAGTATTTAAATTCCAAAAATTGGAAGAAAATTCATTAAAAAAATCTGGAGTTTTATTACTAACATTTGATCGCTATAACCTACCATCCAAAATTTCATGGAATTTGGTTAATATTCGGGAATATTATTCAAACCCTATGAGATGTAAAATATGCCAGAAACTTAGCCATACAAAAAAACACTGCAAAAACACACCAATTTGCTCCCAATGTAACCTTCCTCCCCATACCCCAAATGAATGCACCCGTGTACAATATGCAAATTGTCTGGACGAGCATCCATCCTCATCAAACAAGTGCACAAAATTTACACAACAAAAATAACTTTTAAAAATAAAAATTAAAAACAAATGCACAATCAACGAAGCTTGGCGTATTTTAAGAAATAATATAGGCTCAATTTCTACAAATACAACATATTCTGCCGTTATTTCTGACAAAACTAACTCAAACAACAAACAACATTCCAAAGAAAACACACAAGAACCAACCTTAACAAATAATATTATAAATAACTGGCTGACCCGGTCCGCGTTGCTGGCCCTAAGCAAACATTAGTGTTGTATTACCACACCATTTAAATTAAGCTTTTAAAGAAATGTACGGCCTTTAAATAAATTTATGGAATATCTGTCATAAAGATTTGTTACAAAATAACTTACATATGGTCTAGGTATGGGCTCAATCACAAAAGAAACGCATTTATTTAAGGCAAATTGGAAATTATATTTATTTATTACTTCATCTTGGGGCCAGCGGATATACAATGTTTTTTGTTTTTTGGCGTGCCGTGTGGAAAACATAAATTTTTCAAAATTAAGCCAGTAATAGTTAATGATGTGACTCTTGCTTTATTGATGGCAATAGTACAGGTAAGACGCAAAGGGAATTGGAGCCGCTTTAATTGGAATGGTAAATCGTTGGAAATCATCCGAATTCGTGGAATAAGTACTTCTTCGCCTTTGAATCTGCCACCGATGATTGTTGCTTTGATTAAATTTGGTGAGCAGTTTTTGATGGTCAATGTGGTTCCGTTGCATAACTTTGGTGCGTTTAAGTTGCGAATAAGAATTACCGGTGATCCAACGTTTAATGTTAGCACATGCGGTGGCATTCCGGGTGGTTCCAATGAATTTAAAAATTCAGTGGGATAATTGACGGCTTGTTCTTCATCCATTATTGAATCGATCGATTTGTATTAATTTGCCGGGCAGTTTCAATTGAATTTGCTCATTGAGCTTGTTGGCATAATAATTTGTTGGTGCCAAAATTGCACGTTCCAACAGCCAATCCGATTTTTTGTAGAAGATTGTTAGACTTGGGAAAACCTTGTCGACAACGGCTTGAATATTTATTTGCATTCGTCAGAAGTTAGGCGGGAACGAAATCTCGTTCGTGGCGCGATTAATTGGAATTTTTCCATTTCCGATGTCAAAAAGTTGTTCTGAGAATGTTTGGGCAGACGGGTCTTGCAACAAATGCACACGCATGTTCGTCGATAGCGTGATTTTCTCGACTCGGTTCCAAAGATATGAAGCTTTCAAGCATGCGTTCAGCTCATCTGCGGTCATTGATAACGGGCAAAGTTTGACGAAAATCACCCACAAAAGAATAAGAGCGCCTCCCATCGGTTTGTAGTATCCTCGAAAATCACGTAGAGTCGGATCAAGCGCTTCGAGCAATTTGTTTGAATGTACCGTTATTTTTTATCAGCGTTTGAAAAAAACTCACAAATGTGCACAAAATGTAGGTATCATAAATGCAAGGGTACATAAAGTTTTTTATCATCGATTGATGATATAATATTATTTTTACCTTTTTGTATAATGTTGCACCTTATATCATGTTCACACTTGAGTTTTTAAACGCGTTTAAGCACCTCAAACGTGATTAAGCTCTAATCACTTCAAAATTGAGATGATTAACCATACATTGAAGTGATTTGATAATCACTTCATATTGACATGATTACATTTTAATCATTTCATTAATCACATAGAATCATCTGAACATACCTCAAACTGATTAGGATGTAGCATCGGCCATAGTGAACATACCTTATAGGTGTACTACCGATAAATAATTTTTGACAGAACGTGAACATTTAAAAAAATTAAAAAAATGGATGTTCACAATTCCATCATTAATTACTTTAAAATAATCTGATTAAAACTTTATTAAAAAATTTTTTTCCATTTTTAATATTTAAAACAAAATTTGTGTGTTGTTTATTTATAACCTGTCTAGAACTGTCAACTTAATCATCTCAAATGTAATGTGAACGGCTTTGATTAACTTAATCAACATTTTGCTTAAACGCGTTTAAAAACTCAAGTGTGAACATGGTATTAGTAAGCGCGGAATATCTTCTGTTACCGAATGATGTAAATATTTTGTAAATAAACCGAAAACTCGGATTTTTGAATGCAACATTTCGAAAGTTTTAAAATTTTGATATTGGATCGTTAATAACATAAGTTTTTTGCAAATATCTTCGGAACTACATAACCGATTTAAGAGTTTGATATCTCGTTTTGAAAAACATGACAACGGCTTTGAAAAAAATTAAATAAAATAAAAAAAGCAAAATATATGTATGTATGCTCGTATGTCATTGGTGATGCAATATGAAAATTGGATTTTGCCACGCCCCTGCGCCCGCAGACTGAAAAACCAAGCAAACATTAATTTTTTTATTTTTACCTCGCCTTCAGTAAGGTGTGGATATAATCTGTATGAAGTAAATCTGTAAAAACCCATGCAGAAGCAATTAATCAATTAAAAAAGTGGGCGTTAGAGTAGGTGTGGTCGTACCAATGATGAAGGCAATGGTGTTAACTTGACCTTACCACTGAGACAGCACAACCCAGGCGATTCTCCGGTGAACTTTAATGCACCGCAATGGTTGCACACAATCTCCATTAGGCCAATTTAAACGTAAGGATGCGAGCTGTAGTCAAAAGTGCAATCGTAATGAAACGCTACTCGATTCAAATCAACACTTGAAGCTCTTCTTCTTACGCGTTGATTTAGATTTTCACGTTGTTGAATTGCTTGATTTAATCCATGATTTCTCATTGCTAATCGAGCCGTTTCATTTGTCGCCTGTCTTTCTTCTTGTGTTTGCGTTACGCGAAGTCGGGCCATACTAACACGGCGCTGATCTCGTGCGATTTCTTGTTCATCCGTATTCAATCGATTGGTAATATTCCGATTTGTAATTGCATTACGGGTTCGGTGCGAAAGATCAGATCTTCTGGGTCGCGGCATTATGAATAACACTGAGAAATTAATGTCACAAAAACAATGTCACAAAATCATTTAGGGAACTTACCTTTTGAAATCATTTTTAAAAAAGGTTGAAAAATTTTAAATACTACAAAAATAAATTAGGTGTCAAAAGTTTATGCACACAACGCCATCTACTGGCAATAGCAGAACCAGAATTTGATTTTGTAAAAAAAATTAACAAAAAAAGTTTTCAATCAAATTAGGTGGAAAAACAATTGTCGTAAAAATTGTGATATACAAAAGAACGACATTTGATTTTTGGATTTTAGAAGATAATAATTAAAAGTAATGAGTGATACAATTTGAAGTAAGTCTTTTAAAACCCTTGTAGAATCGATTACACAATTTTAAATCAGGCGTGGTCGAATTCGGCTGTACACTGCGGGCGTTGCTACGGCATCAATTTAAAAAAAAGTAGGCGGTCAAAAAAGATAGCTAGAGATAGGACGTGAAAGGAGGCGTGGAGTATGAATCTTAACTTTTGATCTCGCCTAGAGTAAAGTGAATATGTTAAAATTAGAGTAGAATCAATTACACAATTTAAAAAAGAAGGCGTGAAAGTAGGCGTGGTCGCAAAAAAGAAGTATTCTATAAATACTTAGTGGTGTGATGTGAAAATTTCAGGCAGATCGCTCCAGCGGTCTGGCTTACCTGGCAAGCGTCTTGCATGTGATGGGGCGTAAAAGTGGGCGTGGCACATACAATTTTTATTTCTACCTCGCCTACAGTAAGATGTATATACAATTTGAAGTAAATCTGTAAAAACCCGTTTAGAATTAAATTAAAAAAATAGGCGTTAGAGTGGGCGGGGTCGTACCAACTTACAAACCTTCCCGGGCTCATGCACAACAACTTTGCCGAAGATCATTACATGATCATTTACGATTCTATAAAGTACATACACACACTCACACATAAAAACATTAATTTAAAAAGAAAGTAGGCGTGGTCAATTTCTGAACTTTTTCCGGGTATTCTTCTTCTCTGGCGTGAGACCAGCCTGAATTTGTGCGAATCGGTCCTGGCGTTCTTTAGTTATAAAGCTAGTAACTAACGTCACTCTCTTTTATATATATAGATAACACACAAAACATACAAACTACTGCATCAACATCAAATTCTTCTATCACTCTAAGCCTTACTGATAAAAAGAATACAAATATCACAACATCACAAAGTACCCCAAACTTTAACAGCAACAACAACCTTTTGAACGAATTAAAGACATTTATTAACAAAAGCAAAACAGCAGAAAAATCAAAAGCAAAAAACAACACTGATTACGATGACGTAATTAGTGATGAAGAGTAAAATTATAATACCTATCACTACAAAAATAATCACTCTCTTAAATATTAACAATGATCAATATAATACAATGGAATATGAATGGATACAATAACAATTTTGACGAGTTATCTCTTCTTATTAATGAATATAACCTAGACTTAATTGCAATACAAGAAACTCACATACCACACAACAAAGCAAACATAATTACTCATAAACAATACGAGGGTTATTTCTATAATTTACCGAATAACCTTTATGCTAAACAAGGGATTGGTTTTCTTGTTAAAAAGCATATACCCCACAAAATAATATTCCGCAATACAACTATTGCATCTTTGGAAATTATTATTAATATCAACCCAGTAATTTCCATCATAAACTGTTACATACCCCCTAACCAGACTTTCGGAATAAAAGATTTGAAAGATATAGCAATTTCAAGGCAGCAAACATGTATTATATTAGGTGATTTCAATGCTTGGAGTAATATATGGGGATCCCATTATACAAATGAAAGGGGAAAAATTATCGAAAATTTAATTCACAGCGAAAACCTCATCATTTTAAACGATGGTAGCATGTTATGACGCATTGTGAATTATTGTTAATAATATGGCAACATTGTATTTGCATCAAATGACATTTTGTCATTCTAACTGCATTCTTTTTAGATCAAAGTATTTTTGTAAGAACCTCTCCATTTTAATAAACGTGAATTATAATATATATAAAATACGCGTGCAATTATTCAAATATCGAGTTCCAGAAAGATAGAAAAGTGGCGACGATATAAAAACGTAAATTCAATGTACATATGAAATTCAAAAAGAAAACATTCAATAAATCATCAAAATCTATTCGACATTACTGCAAGGAAAAATATCAAGTTCAACAAGTAAATGAAAATTGTCTCTACACCAGCAACAACAACAATTTTTTCTTCAAAATGGATGCTAACCAATTTGCGCAACTTCTAGAAGCTTTCAACAGAACACAGCGGGATTTTCTACAGCAAGTCAATACAAATAATGCGCAAATACAACAACAACAACAACAGCAGCAACAGACATTGCAGGTTATGTTACCTCCATTTGAAAATTTTGTCTCGTCTCATCGAACTGTTCGGACGTGTTACTTTTAGTGCGGCTGAATTTTCGGTGAAAAAATCGTAATAGGTGAAAAAGTGTAAAAAGTTGAAATTAAACAAAAAGTGAAAAAAAATAACTCGTAATAGGTTAAAATATATATAACAAAAAAAAAAAATCGTAAAAAAACTGTATGAGTGTTCCTCTCAGATGTAATTCTGAGAAAGAGCTTAGCTCAACTAGAAAAACTAAATGGGTCTCTGAGGAAGAATCCATAAAAAAATCTCTGGAGAATTTTCTCACTGCAAGAGCCGTGGAACGGCGTCGTTCCTGTTCGCCCAATATAATAATTTCAATAGATGAAGGAACATCAACACCTTCTACATCAAATAGTGCAATCAAACCTAGAAAACAAGTAGGTATGGATAAATACGTCACAGTTCTTAAGCGACAGAGGAGCCCGACATCTGCTCAAGTGTCATCAAATTCAAAAGCTCCTAAGACCGTGAGTAATGATCAAAATAGGTTTGCTCTCCTCCAGACGGATGAGCCAAAACTTCCTAAGAAGACGTTTAAGCCCCCACCAATTTATCTGAGAGAGCCCACTTCCAGTAAATTGGTACAAAGAATTCTTTCGGTAATAGGTGAAAATATGTTTATCGTAACATCAATTAAACATGGAAATATCAGCGAAACCAAAATTCAAGAGAAAAAGGAAGATGATTTTCGAAAATTGTCCAACCAGTTGGAAAGGGAGGCTAGGGATTTCTATATCTATCAGCTCAAAAGCGCAAAAGGTCTCCAAGTCGTTCTAAAGGGTATAGACCCATGTGTTGATCCTGCGGAGATAAAGACCGGCTTAATGGACAAAGGGTTCAAAATTAAGAGTGTTGTGAATATTAGAAACCGTGAAAAGATTCCACAGCCTATGTTTAGGGTGGAATTGGAACCTGGAGATGTCGTATTAAAGAAAAACGAGTCCCATCCCATCTACAATCTGATTTACCTTCTGCATCGTAGAATCACCGTGGAAGAACCGCATAAGCGTCAGGGACCCGTCCAGTGTGTTAACTGTCAAGAATTTGGTCACACCAAGGCGTATTGTAAATTGCCGTCTGTTTGTGTTGCGTGTGGGGAGCTACATGCAACTGCTCAATGCGATAAGTCGAATACTGATTCAAAAATCAAAAAATGCAGTAACTGCGGAGGTAATCATACCGCAAATTATAGAGGTTGTCCAATTTACACTCATTTGAAAGGCATAAGTACCAACAAGACGTCAGTATTACCTGATCATCGTCAACAGCCTATTTTGGCATCGAGTGACAATTTCCCGCAACTGTTACGGTCCACTAGTCATGTAAACTTGCCTAGTTCTAGACAAGTTTCTTACGCAAACGTGGTTAAATCTAATATGCCAGGTTTGGAGCAGGCACCTAAATCACAATATTACGAGCCTAATATTAACACTCTACAGACTACATTGCAGACACTTGTCCAAACCATGAACACTTTTACGACCACTATGACATCCATGATGCAGGAAATGCTGAAAATGCAATCCACTATCTTACAAGTCATTTTAAAGAAATGATTTGTTTAAAAATTTGTTTTTGGAATGCGAACGGCCTCCGCCAACATAAAAACGAACTGGAACACTTCCTGATGGATAAGCAGATTGATGTCATGATGATTGCTGAAACTCACTTGACGGCGACAGCGTACTTCAAAATTAATGGCTACGTGTTGTATGATACTAAAGATCCCCGCGGAAGAGCATGTGGAGGATCGGCAATTCTTATAAAGAACAGAATAAAACATTATTTAATGAACAACATATGTGAGGATTACCTACAAGCAACAAACATTTGTATTGAATTCTGTCAATACAATTTTGTTTTATCATCAATTTATTCGCCGCCTCGATTTTCAATAAAGGAACACCAATACTACAGCTTCTTCAATTCCCTTGGAGCTAGATTTTTAGTTGCTGGTGCCTTTAACGCCAAACACACTTTTTGGGGTTCACGTCTGGTGACCCCGAAGGGTCGTGAACTCTTCAACACCATTGCCAAAATGGGATTAGATGTACTCTCAAGCGGGCATCCCACCTACTGGCCGACGGACCGACTGAAGATTCCCGATGTTATTGAGTTCGGAGTAGTGAAAAATATCCCTGTAGAATCGATACAAGTGGAGCCTTCATTATACTTGTCTTCAGATCACTCTCCTACTAATTTTTCAATGCGTTTCCTTCAAGGGAATGGCTCTTCATTTCGGGACATATCTAAAACCAGAGTAAGTTGGATAAAGTATAAAAAGTATTTAAGTTCCCACTGCACGGAAAATGTAGTGTTGAGAACTACCGAGGATATTGATGGGTCGATTGGCAAGTTTACTGAGGACATACGAAGAGCTGTACATCACGCCTCCACATACGACGTTGAGTGCAGAAGTGGGACAAATAGAACTTATTTCGCTGAACTCGATCATCTCCTGTCAGAAAAAAGAAGAGTTAGAAGAGAGTGGCAAATTCACAGGACTCCTGAACTGAAAGCTAGGCTACGGGTATGCAGAGATATATTAAGAAATTTCTTAGAAACCCAAAGAATCGCTTCACTTAAATCTTACTTGGAGGGTCTTGATAGTACCCCACAATCTGACTATTCGTTATGGAAGGCGGCACGAGGTTTAAAAAGACCAGTTAGAGGAAAGCCTCCTCTGCGAAATCCGACTGGTGACTGGGCTAGAAATGATTCCGAGAAGGGGACTTTATTTGTTAACCATTTGAGAAATGTGTTTACTATAAACAACTCAAATAATGCATCTGATTTGCCTCCACTCGTTATTAGACCTCCTGCTTTAATGATGTTCAAAGCGCTATTGGTACTCTGTATCTTAAAAAAGCTCCAGGTATGGATAAAATTAGCAACAAAATGCTTGTGGAGTTACCTCGTGTAGCTAGAAGAATTATCCTACTTATTTTCAATGCTATTTTACGCCTAGAATACTATCCTGCAGATTGGAAAGTATCTATGATTACCATGATTCCTAAGCCAGGGAAGGACCCCACTAAAGTAGAGTCATATAGGCCAATTAGTCTGCTGCCGACAATTTCAAAACTGTTTGAAAAATTGTTATTGGCTAAGTTGATTCCAATTCTGAACGACAGTCAATGTATCCCAAATCACCAATTCGGGTTCAGAGCTAAACACAGTACCATCGAACAAAGACACAGATTGGTAAATGTGATAAGACGGTCGTTTGAAGAGAAAAAATACTGTTCCGCGCTTTTCATTGATGTTTCCCAAGCGTTCGACAAAGTCTGGCATGAAGGTTTAATGCATAAAATTAAATTAACTCTGCCTGCTAACACCCACAAACTTATGAAAAGTTATTTATATGGTCGCAAATTTACAATCAAAGAAGGCGATTTTTTAAGCCCCGCTCAGCCAATTGAAGCAGGAGTACCCCAGGGTAGCATACTGGGTCCAACTTTATATTTGATTTATGCATCCGATATGCCGTCAGACCCCATAATACATACTTCAACTTTTGCAGACGATACAGCCTTTATTAGCGTTCATAAGGACCATCAAATAGCATCACAGAACTTGCAGAAATATGTTTATAAACTAGAGAATTGGCTTGAGCTTTGGAAAATCAGGGTTAACGAACAGAAATGTATTCATATAACTTTCACATTGCGAAAAGACACCTGTTCGTTCATCAGAATAAATAATCAAATTATTCCGCAACACAATGAAGTCAATTACCTCGGAATCCACCTCGATCGTCGTTTAACTTGGAAGTCTCATATCGACGCAAAACTTACACAGATGATATTAAAAGCAGTGCAACTTAATTGGCTAATCGGCAGAAACTCTACATTAAAGTTGGATTGCAAACTTTTGTTGTACAATGCAATTCTAAAGCCAATCTGGTGTTATGGAATTCAATTATGGGGTACTGCCTCAGCATCAAACATTGAAAAAATTTAAAGGGGTCAAAATAAAATTCTACGTATAATTACTGCAGCTCCATGGTATGTTAAAAATTCTCGAATCCACAAAAATCTAGGCGTGCCATTAGTAAACGTCGAATTTACAAAATATGCGTCAAAGTACGTCAGCAAACTTGAACACCATCCAAACCCACTTGCACGAGACATCCTTAACTTTAGTGGCCACAGTCGGTTGAGAAGGAGGGATACCCTTGCTTTAACTCAAGCGCAAAACAGATGACTTGATCAGTTGATATGAAATTTTTGTAGTATCATAAAAATTTTTGTCTAGCACTGGCTGGGCTTATTATTTTCTTTTTAGTATTAAGATTTGAAAACTTATTGTTATTTCAATATACGTTTCGAAAATTATTTGACAATGAAGGGTGTTTTTACTAATAAAACACTTTGCCATCAATAAATTCAATTGGATCTACACACTTCAAACTTCTAGTTTCATTGATTGCCCCCAAGGCAGTCAACACCGTCGAATACAACGACTTAATAAAAATTTTGGAAACTCATTTATGCCCCAAAAAGAACATTCTGGTAAGTCAACATAGATTTTTGTCAACATATCAAGGCGAAGAGCAGACAGTTGCTGATTATGTAGCGTTACTACGTCGAGATACGAATGAATGTGAGTTTGTGTCAAAGTGTGCATGCAAAGCAGACATATCAAACTTTTTCCTTCGGGCTCAATTTATACGTGGCATAAATGATAACGCAATCCGGGAACAACTACTTCAATCTGAAGAAGACGATTTTACAAAAATTGTTGAAAAAGCTTTATCATTAGAAGCGTCAAAAATAGATTGCCGAGAACTAAATACGAAGCAGCCCATCAATAATACAGTCAATAAAATTCAATCAAGATCAAGCAGACGAAAAAGTCGGTCCAGGAACCAGTCTTCACTACCACAAAATCGTTAACTACAGCCAGCTCAGTATCGACAAATTGTGCATACGGTGTGGTAGAGACAACCACAGAACAAAAGACTGCCGGACGAACTCACATAACCTCAAATGTAAATCGTGTGGAAAAAGCGATCACGTACAACAAGTACGTATAAAAACTTTATTAAAATCTAATAAGAATTCAATCTATAAAAATGACGAACATGACGATTCAATCAATAAAATTTATGGTATCAACCAAATTGTTGATATCTTTTCAAATCAACACAATAAAAATATCGATGCTGATAAGTACTATGCCACAGTCGAAATAAATGGACGCCGTCAAAAATTTGAAGTCGACACTGGTGTTGGTTATACGCTAATACCAAGGAACCAATACAATCAATTACAAATAAAGGCACCACTAGAACCTTCAACGATTGCTTTCCGATCATATACAAAAAACATCATAATTCCTGATGGCAAAATAAATGTAAAAGTTAAATATAACAACATCACAAAGGAAGAGGAGTTGTATGTAGTTCCTCACGAATACGATGCACTTTTAGGTCGAGCATGGATTCGCCATTTAGGAATTAATTTACATGAAGTGGACAGCCATCAATTTAGTAACATTAATACAGTAAATGAACATAATTTCGATTCTATTGCAGATATCATCAACAATTTTGAGGACGTTTTTACGGAAAAAGTTGGTTGTGTCCCAAATTTTGAAGTCACTCTTAAACTTCGTCAAGGTTCAAAACCAGCATTCTTCAAGGAACGAGAAGTTCCATATGCATTTCGAGAACGCGTTGAGAAGGAGCTCAATGATTTAGAAGCAGCTGGTATTATTTCAAAATGTGAAAGGAGTGATTGGAGATCGCCTCTAGTGATAATTACGAAACCAGACGGAGGTGTTCGACTCTGTGTCGATTATAAGACAGGTGTTAACCCTCAATTAGTTTTTGCCAACTATCCAATTCGACGTATAGATGAAATTCTAAATAATCTGAAAGGCTCAAAATATTTCTGTCGGCTTGACCTCTATAAAGCCTATCTACATCTTCGAGTTGATCAGGAATCTAGTGAAATTCACACAATATCGACCCATAAGGGAACTTTCAAAGTTAACCGTTTATCCTTTGGCATAAAAACTGCCCCATCGGAATTCAATCGCATAATTGAACAAATTTTTTCCGGATTAAACAAAACGATGTCATACTTCGATGATATTATAATACATGGCACGACGGAAGCTGAATGTAAACAAAATTTAATAGAATGCCTCAAGCGTCTAAAACAATATGATCTTCATTTACATAAAAATAAATGTACATTTTTTCAAACTCAGGTTGAATATCTGGGACACGTTGTACAATACAACAAAATTTCAAAATCACCTAAGAAAATTGCAGCAATTCTAAATATGCCTCGACCCACTACAGTAGATGATGTCCGAAGATTTTTGGGTATGATAACCTATTACTCCAGGTTTATTCCAGACATGTCTTCAATAACTTACCCACAGTTGACGTAGCTCCAGAAAGATAGAAAATTCTTTTGGTCATCAAATTGTGAAGCTGCATTTGTAAAACTCAAAAATATAATTTCCAGTGATAAAGTCTTGATGCCTTTCGATCCAGAACTACCAGTTATAGTCGCATGTGATGCTAGTCCTACAGGGATAGCAGGTGTGCTCTCTCACATAGTCGACGGTATAGAACTCCCAGTTGCCTACGCATCAAGGTCATTAACAACAGCTGAAAAGAATTATAGCCAATTAGATCGCGAAGCATTGGCTATAATATTTACCATAAATCATTTTTTCACATACCTCTACGGGAAAAAATTTCAGCTCATAACGGATAACCGCCCTTTAACGCGCATACTTCATCAAAACAACAAGATGCCTTCAATTACATCAGCCAGGTTATGAAGATATGCCGAGTTTTTGTCAAGTTTCAACTATCAAATAGTCTACAAGAAAGGTTCAGAACATACAAATGTTGATTGTTTATCTCGTGCTACACAATTAATCGAAAAGCCATCTACAGACAAAATCATCAACGAAGAGGTAAATGAATTATGTTGTGAATCAATTTTTGTAATTTCCAATGAACATATAAATGCTGAAATACTAGCAGCGGAAACAGCAAAAGATCCAGAACTCTAAAATTTTATCGAATTTACAAAATAGTGATGATGAAGAAACCAAATACACACTCAATAATGGTGTAATATTCAAGGGACAAAGAGTTCTCATTCCAAAAACCCTCCAGCCTCAACTTCTTCAAGAATTACATCACACCCATCCAGGGATTACAAAAATGAAACAGCTTGCTAGGAGATACTGTTTTTGGGAAGGAATTGGCCGCGATATCGAAAGAATGGTAAGGTCATGCGAATCCTGTGTTGAAGTTCAAAACAAACCGTCAAAAGCCCCACTACACCAATGCCAAGAGCCAGATGAAAACTGGGAAAGAATTCACATCGACTACGCAGGGCCATTTCAAGATCATAATTTTTTAATTGTCGTAGATGCAAAGTCAAAATGGTCAGAGTTTAGAGTGATACGTGACTCTCCTACAACTCAGAGTACGATAAATCTTCTAAACGACATTTTTACTACTCATGGTTTTCCATCAGTAATGGTATCCGATAACGCTTCAATTTTCACAAGTGATCAATTCAAATCTTATTGCAATAAAAATGGTATTTTTCAAAAATTAATCGCTCCGGGATATCCGAGTACGAACGGTTTGGCTGAGCGCAACGTTCAAACATTAAAACGTAAACTAAAAGCTATGTCATCAGAACCAGGCACGGTACAAAATAAAGTCAATGAAATTCTTCAAAGATATAGAGCAACACCACTCCACTGTGGAAAAAGTCCTGCTGAACTTTACTTTAATAGACGGATACGAATAAGATTAGACGCCTTAAAGCCAACAATGAAATTCGAATACACAAAACCAATTCCAGGGGTTCGTCAATTAAGCGTGGGAGAAAGAGTTCAAGTTCTACACAGTCGAAACAACAAAACAGTATGGAAAACAGGAAAAATTCTTCGTAAATATGGTCAACTTCATTATTTAGTTAAACTAGATGATGGTTATACGCTTAAACGTCACATCGATCAACTTAAGGTCACAAGAGTACAACAACGAAAAGTACATTTCGCACCAGACATTGCTGATAATAACATTGATTTAAGTAGCTCTTCAAGTAATGTAAATAAATCTATAAATCAACAAACTCAAGATTACAGCCAGTATATTCTTCCAACTACAAATTCTCAAAATCAACAGAATGCGGAATCACAAGTAACTGAGCAGCCTAATCCTCCAAGGATACAGGAGCCACAAATAACGCAAGAGTCTCAACCTAGTCAGGATCAAGTTATACGAAGGTCCGCAAGGCTACGCAGAGCACCAACATTTCTTCGAGATTATGTTCCTGAATAATTAGATAAGAAAAAAAAATAACCTATTATTTTATTTACTATATGTCAATATCCAAAATGTATTAAAATGAATTATATTTTTTTAGTTTGTAAATAACGAGATCTCAATTAAGCGTGGGAGATTGTTATGACCCATTGTGAATTATTGTTAATAATATGGCAACATTGTATTTGCATCAAATGACATTTTGTCATTCTAACTGCATTCTTTTTAGATAAAAGTATTTTTGTAAGAACCTCTCCATTTTAATAAACGTGAATTATAATATATATAAAATACGCGTGCAATTATTCAAATATCGAGTTCCAGAAAGATAGAAAATAGCAGTACACATCTTTCAACACACAATTCTTTTACAAATGTAGACATATCCATGTGCAGTTCCCAATTAGCACCACTTGCCTCATGGAATATTATCAATTCGCTATATGGAAGCGACCACTTCCCTATACTTATAAAAATAGGATGCAACTATAACAAATTCGAAACCAACTCCCAAATTTAAGACAGATATAGCTGACTGGAACAAATTTCAATCATACTGTGTTGAACAAAATCATAAATCCAACATTTCCACAAACATTAACTCCGAGGCGGCCAAAATACAAAGAATTATTCGTTTTGCCGCCAACCAATCCATTCCACAAACAAAACAAACTTTCCAAAAAAAGCGTGTTCCATGGTGGATTAACTCATTGAATACACTCAGAAATGATAAACAACAAAAATGGCATACCTACATTCGGAACAGATCAGATATTAATCTTTTAGCCTACAAAAAAGCAAATGCCATTTTTAAAAGAGCTTTAAAAACATCAAAAGCCGAATCACTAAATCAATTTACTTCATCGATTAACCCAAAAACCAGTACAAAGAAAGTTTGGCATGATATAAAGACTCTTGTTGGTAACAAAACCTATAACTCATTCAAATTTATTAAATTAGACCAACAATATTTTACAACATCTTCCGACATAGCTAATAACTTCGGCAAATATTGGTCTGACTTATCCCAGGATAGTCAATTTCACCCATCGTTTGTTTCCAAAAAATCCAACCTACTAAATTTGAACTACAATAACCCGATCCTATTATCAACAGCAAAACACATTGACAATCGAATTAACCTCAACGAATATGAAAAAGTATTATCTTTCTCTTGTTGGTAACAAAACCTATAACTCATTCAAATTTATTAAATTAGACCAACAATATTTTACACATTGACAATCGAATTAACCTCAACGAATATGAAAAAGTATTATCTTTCTCTTGTTGGTAACAAAACCTATAACTCATTCAAATTTATTAAATTAGACCAACAATATTTTACACATTGACAATCGAATTAACCTCAACGAATATGAAAAAGTATTATCTTTCTCTTGTTGGTAACAAAACCTATAACTCATTCAAATTTATTAAATTAGACCAACAATATTTTACAACATCTTCCGACATAGCTAATAACTTCGGCAAATATTGGTCTGACTTATCCCAGGATAGTCAATTTCACCCATCGTTTGTTTCCAAAAAAATCCAACCTACTAAATTTGAACTACAATATTGAGTGAATTATATATAAGAATTAAAAAATCTTTTATATAAAAAACAAAAAAGTGACCTCAAGCTTAAAAATTATTTAATAAAAAAAAGAAAAAAAAAGTATTATCCTATGCTAAAGGGAAAACACCCGGATATGATAGAATATCATACCCAATTCTAAAAAATCTGCCTACCTGCCTAAAAGAAAGAATATTAAACCTTTTTAATAATATTTTTGATAGCGGCATTTATTCCCAAAACTGGCGTAATGCTACTATAACCCCTATACACAAACCAAACAAACCAGTGGAAAATATAATCAGCTACAGACCAATATCCTTACTTCCTTGTATGGGTAAAGTCTTGGAAAAAATTATTTCCCAGCGATTAATGTGGTTTGCCTCCAAAAACGACCTTATTAACCCCAAACAAGTTGCCTTTAAAGCTAAACAGAGTACCCTAGATGCACTTTTACACATAAGCAATTTTATTTCCCAAGCTCTCTCACACAAATGTCATATATCTATTTTATCAACTGATTTCGAAAGTGCTTTCGATCGTATTGGAATACACATGGTCCTACAAGAATTAATAAATTGGAAAGTAGGGAAAAAAATCTACAATTTTATAAAATCATTCCTGACTAACCGAAAAATTCGAATACGTATAAATTCTACTTTATCCGATACCTACTCTCTAGACAACGGGATACCACAAGGATCACCACTCTCAGTTATACTATTTTTAATCGCATTCAATGGCATCAGCAAAATCGCAAACAATTACAAAATTATTGACCACTCCCTATACGCTGACGACGCAATTTTCTTCTCAAAAAACAACTCACCTACAAGAGTAAAAACCGCATTTTCAAATCTCCTCAAAGATATAAAAGAATGGTCAAACATTTCCGGCTCGACTCTATCATTAGACAAATGCAAAATCTTACATATTTGCAACAAAAGGAATTGTAGTTCCCTAACTATTAACTATAATAACACTACTATTAAAAACATTGCAGATTTAAAAATTCTGGGAATTACTTTCGACGATAAATTTAATTTTAAACAACACTGCCTCAAACTAAGGAAAGACCTCACGGTACGTCTGAATATAATAAAATTTCTGTCATCAAAAAAATGCTCAATACATTCCAACACTCTGTTAAATACTACCAAAGCTCTTCTCCTTTCCAAAATCGGATATGGTCTCCAAATATATGGGCACTGTGCCAAATCTTATATAAAACTCCTAAATGCCCCCTACCATTCCGCCATCCGGTACGCTCTCGGAGCATTTCAAACATCTAATACAAAAAACATGTTAACTGAGGCAGGATTTCCTACTATTCTCGAATACATATATGCTACTGATTTGAATCTTATCCCAAAAATATTCAACTCCAATAACAATAATCTGCTGAAGTTGTTAAATAATGCCTTGAAACAAAAGATACCATGTAAAATACAATCCCCAATTCATAGATGCATTAATAATGCCAGAAATTTATTGCCAACGCTGATACCTAAACATAAAATTTCCACAGAAGAGCCTTGGTGGCATTTGAAATCAACATCGGTTATTCTCGATCTTTTAGAATACGAAAAAACCACAACTTTACCATCAATTTACTATCAATTGTTCACAACAATTCAACATTCTTCCTCCTGCAATGGCTGGAAGTTTTTATTTACTGATGGATCAAAATCAGACATTCATACTTCTTTCGCGGTTATAGATGGAAACCTTTCCATTATTTACAATAGACTATTACAAAATCAGTGCAGCATTTTTACAGCGGAAGCTTTCGCTATAAAATTAGCAGTAGAATACGCTTTTAAACTTAAGGGCAAATTTATAATCTGCACAGATAGTAAATCAACAATATCCGCAATCCTAAATACAAAATTAACCGATCAGATAGTGCTCGATATCCGGAACCACCTAATCTCCCAATAAAATTCGAATAATGTGGGTACCCGCCCACTCAGGCATTATAGGAAACGAAGTAGCTGATAAAGCAGCAGGAGAAGCTAAACTTGCTCCTTTACTACTCTTTCGCACACAAACAAATAAAGACATAAAATCGGAAATACAAAAACATCTTGCCTCTAGTAAACTTAACGATTGGAATAATTATAACCACCAATATAAACAAATAAACCCCAAAGGAGAAAGAATTATTTACCCAACAACTACTACTCGGCACGAAACAAAACTATTTTCCCGATTAAGACTTGGTCATACCCTAACTACACATCAATACTTGTTGTCAAAAGAAGATAAACCCACCTGCAGCTTATGTAATATGCCCCAGTCTGTAGTCCACATCCTAGATTCCTGCCTACTATACACTCAGGAAAGACTATCAACTTTTGGATCAAACCCACCCAGTCTACTGCTTTGTTTACCATCTCAACAAAATATTAACAAACTACTTTCTTTTATTAAAAAATGCAATCTGTAAATTCTATATAATTCTATCTTAATCTAATCTAACACCGGTAACATATATTTAATATTATTTAATTAACCTCGGAGTTGAAGGCCAAGTTGCTCATACTCGTACTATAGTTCATTATATAATTGCATTTATTGTATTATATAATCATTAATAATAATAATAATGAGTCAATATTCGGTTAATTGACAATATTGTTTTAAGTGTTCAGGCATACGCAATTTTCAGCTTACTCAATAATCATTTGATAGTTGGAAAACAATACAAAAAATACTCTATATGGTTGTTGTGTTCCTATCTAAACAAACTTACCTTCACATTGATTTTTTAATGATTTCTTTTGTTGACATTTGGCTTTTATAGAATTTTGTTCCTAAACACAGTTGTGAACAGTGTTGCATTTGAAATCTTACTCAATATTATAACAATTTCATACTTATTGCGCAATAATTAGTTGAGATTTTATATGGAATATTGAGCTTAATAATGGGTTTATTGCGATTATCGCATCTAAGGTTCATATCTGAACACGATATAAGACACATATTCTGGGTCCTTATAGATAACTTAGACGATTGTGTTATGTCCTTCTGTCCGTGTGTTGGTTGTGTGGCATTTACTGTAACACATATTTTAAATTTTATACTTTGTTTTTTAATTTATAAATTTGTTTAGTAACTTTTCATTTTAATTTTATTTTCTTAATAAAAAATTTTTAATTGTTATCAATTTTCAAAAGGTATTTGAGTCGGACGTGTTTTATTTTATTTTGTTTGTGAGTAATACCACAAATGTGGTGACCCCATGTCCTTATTACATTCTCCGACTCCTCCTGCGGATCAAGCAGCCCTACATAATCCTAATACAACTGGACAAGCAACACGCACTCTACAACAAGATGATCCAAATAGATTTCCGGAAGTAGCAGTTACATCTACGGCAACAATTCAAAAACTTCCACCATTTTGGACTGAACAACCACAATTATGGTTTATTCAAATCGAATTACTATTCCAACTTTCAAGAATATCTCGAGATGAAATAAAATATTCCCATGTCGTTGCTAGTTTAGATTCTTCTAATTTAAAGTTTATTGGTGATATTTTATTGTCTCCACCGGCAACAAATAAATATGAAACCATAAAAAGCCGATTAATAAACACATTTTCAATTTCTTAAGAAGCTAAACTTAAAAAATTGTTTAGCGGATTGATTATTGGAGATCAGAAACCATCTCATTTTTTGCAAACAATGAAAGCATTAGCAGTTGGTAACGATGTTGGCGATAATGTACTCAAGACGCTCTTCTTGGAACAACTTCCTGAAAACATACGATCAATTTTGGCAACTAGCAATTTAAATCTCAGCGAATTGGCATTGCAAGCAGATAAGATAATGGAAATTACTCATCATCAAATATCCAGTTTAAGTTGCTCTGAAAATATAATAAATGAACTAACCGCGAAAATTGAAGCACTTGATAGGAAACTAAATTCATCTATACGTGGTCGAAGTGAAAATGTTAATTTTAATAAAACTCGCCGTAGAAGTCGAAGTAACTCTAAATTTCGAGCAAATTGGTGTTGGTATCATAAACGTTTTGATACCAAGGCAACAAAATGCGTTAGTCCTTGTAAACACCCCCAAGCAAAAAACTTTTTTTTTTTTTTGCATTTAATTATTTATTGAATCTTCATATTTGAAATGACAATAAGTATTCAAATCTTAATACTAAAAAGAAAATAATAAGCCCAGCCAGTGCTAGACAAAAATTTTTATGATACTAAAAAAATTTCACATCAACTGTTCCAGTCATCTATTTTGCGTTTGAGTTAAAGCAAGGGTATTTCTCCTTCTCAACCGATTGTGGCCACTAAAGTTAAGGATGTCTCGTGCAAGTGGGTTTGGATGGTGTTCAAGTTTGCTGACATACTTTGACGCATATTTTGTAAATTCGACTTTTACTAATGGCACGCCTAGATCTTTGTGGATTCGAGAATTTTTAACATACCATGGAGCTGCAGTAATTATACGTAGAATTTTATTTTGACCCCTTTGAATTTTTTCAATGTTTGATGCTGAGGCAGTACCCCATAATTGAATTCCATAACACCAGATTGGCTTTAGAATTGCATTGTACAACAAAAGTTTGCAATCCAATTTCAATGTAGAGTTTCTGCCGATTAACCAATTAAGTTGCACTGCTTTTAATCTCATTTGTGTAAGTTTCGCTTCAATATGAGACTTCCAAGTTAAACGGCGGTCGAGGTGAATGCCGAGGTATTTGACTTCATTATGTGGAGGAATAATTTGATTATTTATTCTGATGGACGAGCAGGTATCTTTTCGCAATGTGAAAGTGATATGAATACATTTTTGTTCATTTACCCTGATTTTCCAAAGCTCTAGCCAATTCTCTAGCTTATAAACATAATTCTGCAAATTCTGTGATGCAACTTGGTGGTCCTTATGGACGCTGACAAAGGCTGTATCGTCTGCAAAAGTTGACGTGTGGATTTTGGGGTCTGACGGCATGTCGGAGGCATAAATCAAATATAAAGTAGGGCCCAGTATGCTACCCTGTGGCACACCTGATTCAATTGGCTGAGCGGTACTTAAAAAATTGCCTTCTTTGATTTTAAATTTGCGACCGTATAAATAACTTTCCATGAGTTTATGGGTGTTAGCAGGCAGAGTTAATTTAATTTTGTGCATTAAACCGTCATGCCAAACTTTGTCGAACGCTCGGGATACATCAATGAAAAGGGCGGAGCAGTATTTTTTATCTTCAAACGACCCTCTTATCACATTTACCAATCTGTGAGTTTGTTCGATGGTACTGTGTTTAGCTCTGAATCCGAATTGATGATTTGGAATACATTCAGTGTCATTCAGAATTGGAGTCAACTTAGTCATTAACAATTTTTCGAACAGTTTAGAAATTGTCGGCAGTAGGCTAATTGGCCTATATGACTCCACTTTGGTGTGGTCCTTCCCTGACTTAGGAATCATAGTGATCATAGACACCTTCCAATCTGCAGGATAGTATTCTAGGCGTAAAATAGCGTTGAAGATAAAGAGGATAATCTTTCTTGCTACACGAGGTAACTCCACAAGCATTTTATTGCTGATTTTATCCATACATGGAGCCTTTCTAAGGTTCAGAGTACCAATAGCGTTTTGGACATCACGAAAGTTTAGTCTTAGAGGTACAGGAGGTCTTATAACAAGTGGTGGCAAATCAGATTCGTTATTATTTGAGTTGTTTATAGTAAACACATTTCTCAAATGGTTAACAAATAATGTCCCTTTCTCAGAATCATTTCTAGCCCAGTCACCAGTCGGATTTCGCAAAAGAGGTTTTCCTCTCACTGGTCTTTTTGTGGGGTACTATCAAGACTTCCAAGTAAGATCTAAGTGAGGCCGTTCTTTGGGTTTCTAAGAAATGTCTTAGTATATCTCTGCATTCCCGTAGCCTAGCTTTCAGTTCAGGAGACCTGTGAATTTGCCACTCTCTTCTCATTCTTCTTTTTTCTGATAGGAGATGTTCGAGTTCAGAGAAATAAGTTCTATTTGTCCTATTTCTACATTCAACGTGATAAGTGGAAGCGTGATGCACAGCTCGTCGAAGGTCCTCGGTAAAGTTGCCAATCGACTCATCAATATCGTCGGTAGTTCTCAACACAACATTTTCCGTGCAATGAGAACTTAAATACTTTTTGTATTTTATCCAACTTACTCGGGTCTTAGTCATGTTCATAAATGGAGAACCACACACTTGAGGGAAATGCATTGAAATGATAGTAGGAGAGTGATCTGAGGACAAGTCCAGTGAAGGATCCACTTGCATCCATTCTACAGGGATATTTTTCACTACTCCAAAGGCAATAACATCGGGAATCTTCCGTCGGTCCGTCGGCCAATAGGTGGGATGTCCACTTGAGAGTACATCTAAGCCCATTTTAGCAATGGTGTTGAAGAGTACGCGACCCTTTGGGGTTACCAGACGTGAACCCCAAAATGTGTGTTTGGCGTTAAAGTCACCAGCAACTAAAAATCTAGCTCCAAGGGATTTAAAGAAGTTATGGTATTGGTGTTCTTTTATTGAAAATCGAGGCGGAGAATAAATCGATGATAAAACAAATTTGTATTGACAGAATTCAATGCAAATGTTTGTTGCTTGGAGGTAATCCTCACTTATGTTATTCATTAGATAATGCTTTATTCTGTTCTTTGTAAGGATTGCCGATCCTCCACAAGCTCTTCCGCGGGGTCTTTCGTATCGTAGAACTCGTAGCCATTAATTTTGAAGTACGCTATCGCCGTCAAGTGAGTTTCAGCAATCATCATGACATCAATCTGCTTATCCATCAGGAAGTGTTCCAGTTCGTTTTTATGTTGGCGGAGGCCGTTCGCATTCCAAAAACAAATTTTTAAACAAATCATTTCTTTAAAATGGCTTGTAAGATAGTGGATTGCATTTTCAGCATTTCCTGCATCATGGATGTCATGGTGGTCGTAAAAGTGTTCATAGTTTGGACAAGTGTCTGCAATGTTGTCTCTAGATTGTTGATATGTGGCTCAGAATATTGGGGTTTAGGTTCCTGCTCCAGACCTGGCATATTAGATTTAACCACGTTTGCGTAAGAAGCTTGTCTAGAATTAGGAGCGTTTTCGTGAGTAGTTGGTCCTACAATTTGAGGAAAATTCATACTCGACGTGAAATTAGGTAGTTGATGATGATCAGGTAATACTGCCGACTTATTGGTCCTTATGCCCTTCAAGTAAGTATAAACTGGACAACCTCTATAATTTGCGGTATGATTTCCTCCGCAGTTACTACATTTTTTTATTTTTACGTCAGTTTTGGACTTATTACATTGAGCAGTTGGATGTAGTTCCCCACACGCAACACAAACAGACGGCAATTTACAGTACGCTTTGGTGTGGCCAAATTCTTGACAATTAACACACTGGACGGGTCCAATACGCTTATGCGGTTCCTCCACGGTAATTCTACGATGCAGAAGATAAATGAGATTGTAGATTGGATGGGACTCGTTTTTCTGCAAGACAACATCTCCAGGTTCCAATTCTACCCTGAACATGGGCTGAGGGATCTTTTCGCGGTTTCTGATATTCACTACGCTCTTGATTTTGAACCCTTTGTCCATTAAACCGGTCTTTATCTCTGCAGGATCAACACATGGGTCTATACCCTTTAGAACGACTTGGAGTCCTTTTGCGCTTTTGAGCTGGTAGGTATAGAAATCCCTAGCTTCCCTCTCCAACTGGTTGGACAATTTTCGAAAATCATCTTCCTTTTTCACTTGAATTTTAGTTTCACAGATATTTCCATGTTTAATTGAGGTTACGCTAAACATGTTTTCACCTATTACCGAAACAATTCCTTGTACCAATTTACTGGAAGTCGGCTCTCTCAGATAAATTGGTGGGGGCTTAAACGTCTTCTTAGGAAGTTCTGGCTCATCCGTCTGGAGGAGAGCAAACCTATTTTGATCATTACTCACTGTCTTAGGAGCTTTTGAATTTGATGATACTTGAGCAGACGTCGGGCTCCTCTGTCGTTTGAGAACGGTGATGTACTTATCCATACCTACTTGTTTTTTGGGTTTGACTGCACTATTTGATGAAGATGATGGTTTTTCATCTGTTGAAATCACTATATTGGGCGAACAGGAACGACGCCGTTCTGCGGCTCTTGTAGTGAGAAAATTCTCCAGAGATTTTTTTATGGATTCTTCCTCAGAGATCCATTTAATTTTTCTAGACGAGCTAAGCTCTTTCTCAGAATTACATCTGAGAGGAACACTCATACAATTTTTATGCGATTTTTAGTGTTTTTTTTAATTACCGAGATAACCGTAGATTTTTTTTTCACCGAAAATTCAGCCGCACTAAAAGTAACACGTCCGAACAGTTCGATGAGACGAGACTGACAACAACAGGCCGCTTACTTCTCAAAGATCTAACAACTAAACGTTCTTTTCTTGTCGATACAGGAGCTGATGTATCGGTTATTCCGCATACAGCAAAACACCAACGAAGTTCAACATCAAAAACTTTTCCAACTAAACTTTTCGCAGCAAATGGAACAGAAATACGAACATATGGAACTCAATTACTCCAGCTGAATTTTGGTTTGCGTAGAAACTTTTCATAGATTTTCATTGTTGCTGATGTCAATCATCCAATTTTGGGATCTGATTTTTTGAAGCACCATCATTTATTGCCCGATCTTAAGAATCGTGTATTAATTGATGGAAAAACGTTAATATCAACTCCTGCAACATTATCATCACTTTCTTCTTTATCTGTTTCTCATATTCAGAAAGATGATTCTGCATATAAAAAAGCTTTTCAAGAATTCCCTGAGATTGTAAGTATTAACTCCTCACTCAAATGTAAGAACGAAACCAAATGTTTTCATTACATTGAAACTACTGGAAGGCCAGTTACAGCAAAAGCTCGTCGTCTTGATTCGAAACGTTTAACGATAGCAAAACGAGAATTTCAGTTTATGCTGGCTCAAGGGATTATTCAACCATCTAAGAGTGAGTGGGCTAACCCTCTTCACATGGTCTCAAAATCTAATGGAGACTGGCGTCCATGTGGAGATTATCGTTTTATCAACAAGATTACAGTTCCAGATAAGTACTCCATTCCTTTTATATCAGATTTCACATACAATTTAAAAGGCTGTCAAATATTTTCCAAACTTGATCTGGTACGGGCATACCACCAAATAAGAGTTAATCCCGCTGATATACCTAAAACCGCAATAATTACTCCTTTTGGACTCTTTGAGTTTCTCAAAATTCCATTTGGCCTCAGAAATACTGCCCAAACATTCCAAAGGTACATGGACGAAGTTTGTAGGGGCTTAGAGTTTGTTTTCGTCTATATTGACGATGTTTTAATAGCTTCCAAGAATGAAGAAGAACATATTAAACATTTAAAAATTTTATTTGAACGTTTCAAGAATTACTAGGATTAGAATTAATCCTAGTAAATGCAAATTTGGTTCAAAGGATATTGATTTTCTTGGTTTTATTATTACTTCTGCTGGTTTACAACCATCGAAAGACAAAGTAGAGAGCATTATTCAATATCCAAAACCTAAGACTATCATGGATTTAAGAAGATTTTTAGCTATGATTAATTTCTGTAGGAAGTTTATGCCAGATGCAGCAAAAATTCAAGTTAACCTCAATGACCTCTTAAAAGATTTTGAATTATGTAAGGAACATTTAGTAAAAGCTGTTATACTTTCTAATCCAGATTCTGATACTGAAATTTGTTTAAAAGTTGATGCATCCGAATTTGCAATAGGCGCAGTAATTGAACAATTTGATAATGGTGAATGGAAACCATTAGCATTCTTTTCCAGAAAGCTTTCGAAAACGGAAACAAAATATAGTACCTATGACAGGGAATTACTAGCTGCATATCAGTCTATAAAACATTTCCGTCATATACTAGAAGGCCGTAAATTCGTTCTCTACACTGACCATAAGCCATTAGTATTTGCTTTCAATCAAAATCCTGAAAAAGCATCACCAAGACAGTATCGGCACTCAGATTTCATATCGCAATTTACGACAGATATTCGTCATATATCTGGTAAACTTAACATCGTAGCGGATGCAATGTCACGTATAGAAGAAATTTCTCATATTAAATATGAAGATATCGCAAAATTACAAACTTCTGATGAAGAATTTATAAATTTTCGCAATTCGTCAACTGGACTAAATTTCAAACTTATGCAAGTTCCAAATTCTAATCCCTCGCCTGGGTAACGATCTTGACGCGATGCGAGGGCTTATATACACTCTGTGGTCTGGGCTTCATTGTGATTGTGTATGCTTTGGCACTTTCACAGGGGAGTCATGACCTTGAGGGTGTATTAAGTAAAGGTTACTCATATTGTCAAGATATCGGGGCGATAGTATACTAATTTAGCTGTTGCGTTGAATATTATGACATATACTTACTATCGTGAAGTACCTTCTCAAGAAACATAGGCAGGACGTCGCTAGATTTGAAAGAATTTACGGCCCCGTGAGTGTTCTCTTGGGAGAGTCCTATCCTGGTGAGCAGCGAGTGGGAGTGGCTGTAGATCTGGCTAAAACCCTTACGGGTAATAGATCGATAGCTCCTACCACTAGTAGCGAGGTAAACCCAAAGGAGAGTGGTTCGAATAAATCACCCATAAAGATGTCAGGGGCGAAGGGGGTAAAGAGCCCTCAGACTGATTCCCTTAAGGTGGCCCGTAAGGGTAAAATTAAGGGAAATGGATCCGATGGACCTCTACCCTCGTTAGCCAAGACATCTTCGAATAAGAGGGCGGCGGGTAGGGCGGTGATAACCCCGTCTGGTAGTTTCAATGGCACCCAAAAAGAGACCATTAAGAGGGCCAGATGTGGTGATGACCAACCTACCTCGTCCGCTAAGAAGGCGAAAAGGTCCTTAAGTCAGGATGTATACCTTCAGGCAGCTATCATTGATCTGCATGATCCGGATGGGAAGATCAGTACCGATCAATGGCAGCTGATTGAAGGTAGACTCTTGGATGAGATCGCCTTCTACGATGGTAGCTCTGAGGACGTATCCTTCAAAGGTGCAGACTGGGCTAAGGGAGTCAAAGTGATAAACTGCGGAAAGAAAAATTCTTTTGAATTTTTAAAAACCGCAGTTGGGAAACTTGGCGACCTTAATCCGGCTTTAAAACTTGAAGTGGTGCGCGCCTCGGAGTTACCACTTAGTGTGGATTCCACCACCAGTAAGACCGGTGGAAAACATACTGGCTATTCTGAAGAAACAGAACGTTAATATTCCTGTAGACCATTGGAAGGCTGTAACCTCAATGGTCTGTAAGAATAATAACGGGAGGGATTTTCGATTCGCAGTGGATCGCAAATCCCTAGAATGGCTGGATAAGGTGAAGGGGGTTGTCAGCTTTGGCTTTGGCACTGTTAGGTTTCGGTATTCGAAACACGACACTGCCAAAGAGGCTGCTGGTGGTGCAGATAAACCTGCATCATTGTGAAGCGGCCTCGACAGAGCTGATAACCTTTATCACCAAATCCAAAACTGATGTGGCCCTAATCCAGGAACCTTGGATAAATAAAAATAAGGTTTGCGGATTAGGGTTAGCGGGATACACGTTGTTCGTTCCGTCCACTGGTGACAAGGTGAGAACGTGTATCCTGGCAAGGAGAGAACTAAAACTAATAATTTCTCATTCTTTCAGGAGTGGTGACATCACCGTAATTAACAGAGAAGCCAAGGGTGAGCGGACGCTGACACTGGCTTCGGTATATATGCCGTATGACGTAGCAGAACCACCTGGAAATGAGGTGGTGGAGCTAACGGCACATGAAAAAAGGAGAGGTGCTATCCTGGTCATGGGCTGTGATGCAAATGCCCATCACAGCCAGTGGGGTAGCGCGGATATAAATAAAAGAGGTGAGTACGTGTTTGATTTTATAACTGTCAATGATCTGGTAATTTGTAACAGGGGCAATATGCCCACGTTCAGGAATAGAGATAGGCAGACGGTTATAGATATGACATTGACGAACCAGAAGGATGATTTCGTTAGAGATTGGAGGGTATCCTTGGACTGTTCCTTTTCGGATCATAGCAGGATTACCTTCACCCTGGACTTCCGGTCACCGCCAGGGGTACCTTTTAGGAATCCTAGGCTGACGGATTGGGGAATCTTTTATGATAGGGTTCACTTGGGGATGGAACAGCCAAATTCATGTGGTCCGTTACCATCCAATTTGGAAAATACGGTGAGCAATTTCACTTGTTTACTCAAAGAGAGTTACGAAGCATCATGCCCTTTAAAGTTTCCAGATAGGCGCAAGCAGCCTAGATGGTGGACCAAGGAACTTCAAGTTCAGAGGTCGACGGTTAGGAAATTGTTTAACAGGGCAAAGCTTACTGGACTTCAGGGAGACTGGAACAACTACAAGGTGTGTTTCAATAGGTACAAGGGGGACCTAAAAAGAGCAAAGCGGATTTCATGGAGGAATTATTGTGAATCCGTGGATGGCGTCAATGAGATGTCAAGGTTTCGGCGAATCCTATCCAATGCCCCAAAGGACATAGGATATATTCAAGGAGATGACAACTCATGGACGGAATCCAGCTCGGAAACTCTCTGACTGCTTGTTGAGGCGCACTTTCCCGGTTGCGAAGGTATAGGAACGGAGGCTGAGGACCAATGGGGCAATATGCTTGAGGGTATTGGTCAAGACTCTGGACAGGTTGATGGAATAGTCACAAAGGATAAACTAGCCTGGGCGGTGAAAACTTTCGACCCGTATAAATCACCGGGTCTGGATGGAGTGTTCCCAGCCATGCTATGTAATATCCCGGATATAGCGCTATTTCTTTTGGAGGATATCTATAAGAGTTGTCTCAGGAATAGGTATCTACCACATGGGTGGAGGGAGGTAAGGGTTGTCTTTATACCCAAGGCCGGTAGGGCCTGCCACTCGAAACCGAAGGATTTTAGACCTATCAGCCTATCGTCTTTTCTTCTGAAGACTTTAGAACGACTGATAGATCTACATCTAAGGAGCAAGACAGATACTCACTTCATTAGCAACGCTCAGCATGCCTATCTCAGAGGTAAGTCTGTTGAGAGTGCGCTTCATGAGGTGGTTGGTTGCATAGAGCACAGTCTGGAGCATAGGGAATATACTTTAGCTGCGTTTCTGGATATAGAGGGCGCATTTAACAATATTAGAACTAAGGCAATTAGGGGCAAGTTAGTAGAACATGGGGTCGACGGCTTCCTGGTGAGTTGGATTATCGTAATGCTGGAAAGCAGGATTATCAACTCAACCCTAGGGGAAGAAGTGATAAGAAGAAGGGTTACCAGGGGTACACCACAAGGTGGAGTTCTCTCTCCTTTTCTGTGGGTACTGGCGGTTAACTCTATTCTTAAAACCTTCGAATCCAAGGGTAGGAAGATAGTCGCCTATGCGGATGACGTGGTGATACTGATTAGGGGAAAGTTTCTTTCAACTATCTGTGATATCATGCAGGATTCGCTTGGTGATCTCTCGTCCTGGGCAAAAACTAACGGGCTAGGTGTAAACCCATCAAAGACGGAATTAGTGTTATTCCCCAGGAAGTATAAGGTGGATAACTTCAAACTGCCGAAACTGGATGGTGTGGAACTGAAACTATCAGAAGGAGCCAAGTATTTAGGCACCTTCCTTGACAAGAAATTGTCTTGGAAGTTTAATACACAGGAGAGGTTAAGGAAGGGCCTCAATACCTTCCTTGACAAGAAATTGTCTTGGAAGTTTAATACACAGGAGAGGTTAAGGAAGGGCCTCAATGCCTACTATGCATGCAGGAACTCAATAGGCAGAAATTGGGGCTTGCGACCAGGCATGGTTAAATGGATCTACACGTCGGTTGTTAGACCGATTATAACCTATGGTTGCACAGTGTGGTGGGAGGCAATGAGGAAACGTAGTTATAGGACTATACTCAATAAAGCCCAAAGGTGCGCTTGTCTAGGCATCACAGGTGCCTTAGGCAGCACCCCGCAGGCGGCTTTGGATATAATCCTGAACCTACTACCCATAGAGCATTATGTGGAGAGTGTGGCAGCAAGGAATCTACTCAGGCTATCAGAGTCTTCCTTGGTAAAACCCCTGCGGGTTGGCCACACTAGGATATTGTATAAGGCAGGTCTTATGGGTCAGGACATTAATCCATCTGGGATTTCTGACTATAAGGTCGCAACCTATTACTTCGGTATATCACCCTCGGTAGAGTTCCCCAGTAGGGTTGACTGGGTTGGCTCCGATCAACTGTTTGAGGAGTGCGCAGTTTTCACCGACGGATTCAAAATGGACTCTGGTACAGGGGCCGGGGTTTATTTGGTTGAAAATGAAATCAAGCGCTCTTATAGACTCCCAAACGAGTGCAGCGTGTTCCAGGCGGAGATTTATGCGATCTGGAAAGCCACGGAGCTGATAGAGGCACACGTAGAGAGGGGGTCTACAGTGACTATTTATGTGGACAGTCAGGCGGCACTAAAGGCTCTGGAGTGTAATCAAATACACTCCAACCTAGTGCAGGACTGTAGGAGAGCTCTAGAGGAGATATTGGTACTCTACCAAGTTAGATTGTGTTGGGTACCAGGGCACTGTGACATACAGGGAAATGAGGTGGCAGATGAGCTGGCTAGACATGGTTCTGGTTTGGACCATGATACTAGAGAAAGTGAGGTCAAGCCACCTATTTGTCACTTCTCCAGGCTGATTCAGGAAAGATTCCGTGACTGTGCTGACCAATCCTGGGGCAGTAGGTCGGATTGTCTAGTGTCGAGGTCCTTATGGCCAAGACTAAATGCAAACGCGACCGAAACGCTGATGGAATTGGACAGGCATAGTCTAAGGATTCTAGTAGGAGTGATAACCGGACACTGTTTGATTGGGGCCTTCAAAGGCAAATGGGATAACGACACACAGGATTTCTGTAGAGTGTGTGGGGATGTAGAGGAGCCAGAGACAATAGGGCACATCATGCGCCATTGTCCTAGGTTGCAGAGTCGTAGACTTAAGTGGCTAGGAAATAGATTCCTGGGCGAACTCAGTGATGTTGCTGGCTGCGAACCGAGTAACATCCTGGGTTTCATTAGGGGAATATGGTGGCTATTTAAGGGATACTCTACGGCGACTCCAAATCCGTAAGGGGATTCTTCACGTAAGACCATATGATTTTCCCAATAATGCGTATCCCTTACAAAAATACTTTCGGATTTTTTTTTTTATTGTAAAAATGTACAATTATTTTCTTCTGATTGTGGTACGATGTTGTTAAATTGAAACGCACATACACTTACACTTTTAAGGCGTTGTATGTGCTTTAAGGATATTTCTGTAGCTCGTGATGTTTCGGCAGCTCTTAATATTGATAATAGCGATCTTTCTTTTTCAAGACGCTCATTGTGCTGTTCAAATGTTTCGGCAGATCCAGGGAATGAAGCACGACTCATTTCAGTTCCAAAGCGAGTATCGCCCTCTTTCCAAGTTTCATTTAATCTTTTTGATTGCAAAGATTCTGCATTCTTTGTGACTTTGAAGGCAATTTTACTTTTTAGTAGATATGTATTTATTTGAAAAAGTGTAACTTGTTTAAACTTAAAGATTCAATTAAATTATGAAATTGACTTTGGAACAGGTCAAAATGTTTTCTTCAATAAATTTTTATGGGTTATTATTATGGGTTACTAAAATTAAAATATCATAGATATAATATAATCAGTATTATTTATTACACAGCCCGATTTCTTAGTCAGTTTTTTGTATCAGCTCTAGTTTTCGAGATATTAATTTTTAAGAAATTTACGTATACGCGATTTATAGTAACGTAACTAATAAACAGTTCATTATATTCAGTAAAAATAAAAATCGAAATTCGGCTACAATATTATCTTTACGCTGCATTGACACTATTTTGATTCCATGGAGTAGTTTCGGAGATATCGCTCAACTTTGGATGGAAAATTTTTTATATACATATAAAAATATACATATAAAAAATTTATAAAAAAAAGAGAAGACCAAAAATTTTCCATTATTTTCCTTCAGCCATTTTATTTTATTTTTGTTTTTAACATTGTACAATGATTAAAAAAACAAATTGCTTGTGGTTTTTGTACGAGGTGTACTTGTTGTAGTATCAAGAATAACTGTGATGAGGCCTCGTAATAGGCCTCGCAACCGCAATTTTCTCCCGCTGGGAATGTAAAAGTCAAGAGTAATCGCACCAACACAATCATAATTGACACCACCCCTGCAAATAACGCGACTAGTCCATACATGCATGTAAAGACTAGACCAAAGAGGAGTAGGAGTACTCCAAAACTACTCCAAATATATGAAAAAAAGGTGGTCGATTTAACATTGCAATGTCCTAGGATTGGACCATATAACCCATCGGAGTAGTCCCAAAATTACTCCATGCTTCTACTCCATGGAGTACTCAAGAGGGTTAGTTTTAAACAACAACAACTCAATATGCAATCGTGTTAACACGAAACCATGTCGTTTAACTATAAACTCTTGTTTAACTATGACATGGCCCATGACTGCATTGGACCATGTTGTAAGTAGTCCATTCCATCTAAAAAGTATCACGTAGACCAATATTATTTGCAGGGTTGTTAAAATCCATTTACAAATGTGGGTTTTATTCGAAATAAAGTAACTCTATATGATTAAAAGAAAATACGTTATACATACAAAAGTACACAGAGGTATCCCTGCCAGCAATTGGAAGTTTCTTTCATCGTCCATCGGCAAAGGCGTTACGTCTTACTCACTTCCAGACGTTAATTGGAAGATAACAATAACAATTTACATTGCAGTCGTCTTTTAATCATCCAGACGACGTTTGGAAGATTGTTTGTTGTTTACAACACCAGCCGAAAATGACATGTCCCGTTATAAAAGAAATGAAAAGAATGCAAAAAAGAAGTTTTCGACATCATCGAAAATAGTTTTATTTTGTCATTTGCTGTGCTCGGTCAGTGGTAAAGTGTGGTTTCGATTTGTTATTGTTGTAGTTTTTACATATTTGTTATCCCATAGTCAATATGAGTGTATTATCTGTAAAGGCAAACAAAAATCAAAAGCAAAAGAGAGACGAATAAAATAACTTTTGGAAGTTACGCTGAAGTGACTTCTTGGAGTTACGCTGAAGTGACTTCTGGAAGTTACTTCCGGGGGGTACAACTTCTCAATACGGAAGACGCTTCTACGATCAGAAAATGGTATCGCAGAAGATGAGTTTCAACTTCTTAGCGTCACTTCTGAGTCACTTCCGCAATAGAAAATGTTGGCAGGGATGTGGTATTTCTGTAAAACAACAAGCAAAAACCACGATTTAGTTTCACAAAATTAATAATAGAATGAAAACTTTTGCGTCCATATAAACAAGAAATATTGCATTTTATGCAGGACATATCTGCCTATATGGCTAGAGAAAATATTTGTTATATACTCACCCTCAACCTAACACAACATTTTGTTCTTTTTCAATTATACTGTTGACAACTTCACATTTCGTAATAACAACATGATATGCATTGTTAAACACACATGCAATCACCATATTGTATTATAACTTGTAACATACTGAATTAAATAAAAATTGAATTGAACGAATACAAATATAAAAATATTGGAACTTTTGCTATATCTCCAAAACTACCGAGTGGAGTAAATATTATGTTAGGGCAGAATAAGAGTAATATTGTAGCTCAATTTTGATCTTTTCTTTTCACTAAGTAGGATAAACTGTTCTTCAGTTATGTTACTCAAAATCGTAAACTACATAATTTAAAAATAAATATATCTCAAAAACTAGAGTTGATCCAAGAAAAAAGTCCGTTATAGGAATTGGAGCCCTATATAAGATGCATACAAATTGACTAAAAAATTAAAGGCACCATTTATAGTGTTGGGCTGTATTATATGCCCATTCATTCTCCAAATAACGAAGCTGGTAATAATATGGTATTTTCTAGATGTTATTAAAAAATATTTACATGTTAATATTGCTTGTTAATGTCATATATTTTCCAAAACCGACCATTATGATTCCGAAATTATTTATACAACATTTGCATTGTTCAAGTACTTCTTTTGTAATGGCGGTGCTATGCGAATTTATACAATATAAGTACATGAGTCAGGTTTAAGGCAGAATTAGTCTGTACTTTCTGTTCTGTTCCGAATCAGCTGACTTGATTCTGTTAAATAGAAAATGTGTAGAAGTCGTTAGTTGTTTTGTTACTTTTCGTGCCGTTGCGGACGAACCTGTTGAAAACAAAAATTTGCTAAGTATTTGTAAGTGACAGCACAAAACAGCTGATATCTGCACAACAAAAAATTGTTGGTTTATTACAAAAATTTTCAATTTCTTTGATTTTATTTAAGTTTTTGTATAAAAGTTATAAAAATATAAAAAATAAACGATGGATGACGAAAAACTCATTACTTTAGTCGAAAGTAATGACATATTGTTCAATAAAAAAAACTTTGATTTGTATATTTTGATTTATTTTCGCGGTGTGTTGTTTGTTTAGCTGATACGTTTATAGGGAAAAACTAACTACAAAAATTTAACAACAGAACGACACGGAACAGAAAAGCAACAGAAAGTAAAGACTAATGAAGCCTTTAAGGTGGCTATACACTACGTGTTTTTGCTTATGTATTTTTAAGTTTACAACCCACATGTTTTTCTTTATGTCTGTCAAAATTGGTTATTTTACATAAGGGTTTTAATTTTTGGTCACCAACTTGTATGTACAATTACACGTGACATCGCCATGATTATTTATCAAAAATTGTATCAAAAATGTTTAAATAATTTATATCATTGTTATTAAATTAACAAAATGAGATAAAAAAATATTTAATTTATCACTTATGCAAATTCTTCATACGACCGGCTAATGATAGCGCAGATATTTAACCGTCGACAAATCTTTTCGCATGGCATATACATTTGAAAACATGTGTTTGAACATAAGAAAATAGAGCGTGTTCTAATCGAAAAAATTACATATGTATTTCCACATGTATTTTACACAAGCAAAGTTTATGAGGTCACCAACTATATGTTTTTATTCCTTATGTAAAATTTGACATATACAATGTAAAAAACACGTAGTGTATAGCCACCTTTAGATGTACAATGTAACATTTTAATATACTACAACATTAATTTTCTCAAACTGAACCATTTATGACTCGGATAGGAAAGTATATACTACAGCTATTCATACAAAATTTAAATATTCTACCACTTAAATATTCCAAGATATATTAATTTTAGAACTTACTTTGTATGGCCAGTGTTTCGCCCATTTTTCTAAACTAAAATATGGTTCAGATATACTGTACATAGTTGTGGAGCTAGGAAAAATCATAGCAGTTTCACCAGAGTTTATCATTTTATTCTAGATATTTCTTTTAAACGATACCAAACATAAATATAAACTAAATTCAAAAAAAATTTAAAAATATAAATTTTTTTAATGTCTTTCAGTTTGGTTCATAACTTTTGTGCTACTGATTCTGCGTAAATATTGTTGCAATATTGTATACTTATTAAAATATTGTAATTAATTTTAAATGTAATATACATATATTATCAGATTGACAAAGTTTTTAAATATTTTATATCCAAAAATTTCGTTATTCCATTATGTAGTAACTTCTGGAAAAAATTTACTTCGACAACTTCATCTGAAAGTATGTATGGTGATTAGAGGCTTACAAAATACTTTTGAACGCACAATCAAAAGCAAATATAATTTTTCAAAGCGATTACTTAAATACATAAGGTATGTTTCAAAATTATAAGAACACTTTGTAATGTAAAATTTTTCATTAAATTTCTTTATATTGTTTATACATTATGTTGGGAACATATAAATGCCTGAGTGTACTATTCATCGATATGGTATATTTCTATCTTGCTCTTGTATTTTTTAATATTTTTTAAAATAATAAGTAAGTCGGTGTTTCAGAAATATAAAAACATTTTTAATTTTTGAGAATAAAACACAATTTTAATGAATTTATTTGCGAATTAGTCCACCTTTATTTTTTATAAGATTAAATATTCTAGTTGTCATACTCTCTACTAATGTATTGATTAAGTTTTGGTCAATATTTGACCATTCGTGACAAATTGAGTTTTTTAATAAATTTAAATTTTCATATTGGCGATTTCCCAAGTAAACACGATTGGACAATATACCCCAAATATTTTTCATAGGATTTACATCTGGAGAACACGCTGGCCACTCTAAAACTGTTATATTTTTTGAGCTAAACCAGGGGGCTAATTCTCGCATTCGTATGCGAGTAAATTTTCATTCGAACGTTCGAATTTTTTAACATTTGGGATTCTCTCATTCGATAGCGAATAAAATGTATCGAAATTTCTAATGATGGCATTCGATAACGAATGATTATTCGAACGCAACCTTGCGAGTTTTTACTCGTAAGCAAAGAAGCGTTCGAAATAACGTTTTTTTTTTAGCAAACAGAAGAAAAAAGAAAATGTTAGTAAAAAATTTGTTACTTACTTTAAAAAATATAATAATATTAATAATTTTATTACTTTTAGGTCAAAAATTTCAAAAATAAATTTTAGCTTTGCTTGCTTTGTGAGCCTAAAATGTATTTTGAGTCTAGAAAAACACATGCATACATTAATACATACATATGTAGGTATGTATGTATGTACTTATTTATACTTACTCATTGTTTGTCAATCTTAATGGGACGAAGGTGTTTCTTATGTCATTCATATTTTGTAAGAATCAAAAGACGAAGAATAAAAAAAACATAACTGGGTCCATTTTTAATTTAAAAGAACTTCTTTAAAAAATTTTGCTTTTACTTGAGTTATTTTTTGCAGAACCATATGTTTTTTGTTTATATTTTCTCTTATTTTATTCAGTGTTGTAATACGTACTTATTTAAGTTTTTTACAACACTGAAGCAATGAATCGATTCGATTCGTATCGAGTACCATCATTAGAAAATTTTGCACTGTCGAAATAAATTATGATTCGAAAACAATTTCGATCACGACTGCCAGAATTAGCCCCCAGTTTTTTGTAAATCTGCTGTTGTGAATGACAGCGTTATCTTGCTCATTTCCAGAGTTTTGACGTAATCTGTGCTGTTCATTTTATTTTATTGAATTTCAAGACACCCATCGCTACAAAATGCTCCCCAAACCATCAGTGATCCACCACCAAAATTTCTCTTGGAGAAATGTAGAGGTTCCTTTCGAATATCTCTCCAATAGCCTCTGTTTCCATCCGGACCGTCAAGATTCCATTTCTTTTCATCTGAAAATATAACCTTAAATAAAACTGGTGGTTATTTTCACATTTACAAAAATTGAGTAAAGTCATACCTGAGTCCAATTAGTTTGCATATTTTCTTTGGCGAACTGTAACCTTGCCGCCACATGACGGGGTAGTAACCGCGGTACTTGAGTCATTTTTGAATATTTTAAGTTTTTATTTTCTGTTATTGATCTCCATATGGTTGTTTTTGATACAGAAACACCCGTTGAGGCTTTTATACTTTTTAGACTCAAAGTTGAATTGCTCGCTAAACGATTAAAGTGGGTTATTTCTCGCTGAGAAAGGATTTTTTTCCGTCCGGATCTCTTTGTTTGTCCATAATCTCAGGATTGCTCAAAAAATTTCTTACTAGTGCCCATGTTCTGTAACTTTAGTGAAAACTTCTCGCGTTGAAAAGATGTGAAACAAAATATTCCATTGTTTCTCGAAAAGTGATAAAAAAATGTGTCTGTAACTTATGTCGAAAACTAACAAAAGCGATTACGTCGTTACGTTATAAGTGTCAAAAAATACAACTCTAAGCCGCTGTGAAAATTCAGTGTTTGAAACCGCTTATCACAACTATAGTTGACGGCGAACAAAACTTACTAAAATTTTAAAAATTTCAACGACGGCGCACAGTGGCTGAAAATCGTTTTTCATTGGCCAAAAGTCGAATTTTTTTTTGTCACCGATTTTTAAAATTTTTACACCTTTTTGGAGCTAATATATCCATATTAAGGTAGCCTAAAAATTAGGTTAAAGTATTAATAATTGTGGGCGTGGCATGCTGTCAAACTCAACTATTTTTTTAATTTCAAAAAAATGTGTTTTTTATTTGTTTTTTGTCAAAAATAAATGGTTACTACTCGCAAGCTATCATCGATAATGGCCTGCGGTCTTTTTTATAAAGTTGGTAGGATTATAGTCTTTAGTTGTTGTAAGCGATTACCGCTCTAGCGTTTAATATTAGGGGCGTTCTGAAATATTTATGAAACTACTATATTTTTCTGAAATTTAAACTTTAGTGGAATAGAACTTCTAGGGAACAAAAGGGAACAAGAAACGTATACCACCCAAAGAAAGGTGAAAGTGTCTTCTTTAACCCTATATATACTTTTGCACCCGCCACGATCCGCCGGTAGAACACTTTTTTAATTTTAATGAAATTACTCTAAAAAAATTCAAATTACGATAATTTAAACAGCCCTATAATTACTCGTATACAATGGTGTATTAAATTTTCACTTTTTCGCCTAAAGGTTTATGTTTTTTTACTTTAGACTACGTAAAACTAAAATAATTAAATATAATACCTGCGAAAGGGTTTTATGGCTTTGTTTTGATTAGCAAAAAAATAAGTCATAAAAATATCACAATAGGTTCTACAGTAAACATATGATCTCTTTCTAATATACCTGTTATCAACTGTTAGGGTCAACCAAAGTCATAAACAATTTTATAATAATAATCGGGACAATAAACCACTAAAGAAAAAAAAACCCAATATTGGCCAGATACTAATTAATTTTACCTGATATTAACCCTTTCGGCCGCACTTGAATTTAGCTGTGACTACCAAGAACATCACATATTTTTTCATGACTTTTTACTGTGGATCAAATGACGACTTATGGAACATATACTAAAAATCAGTTATGATTTGGATTTCGGGTCTTCAGGATCCATAAGAAACAATGGAACCAACAAAGAGTTAAGAAGTTCGAAAAAGAAACATGTTCAAGATGAATATCGCAAATTTGGATTATTTATAGAACAGCCAAAACAAGGGTCAGGCAATACAAATGATGACAATACCGCACGAAGATTCTTTTCAGATCCAGAAACAGCATCTGAAATAACAGGAGTGGATTTAAACCTTATTTTCAGATTTAAAATAATCCTAGAAGTACTTGCGTGCAATGAAGAAATTGACACTAGACAATTTGGAGATTATGCTAAGGAAACTGCAAAAATATATACAACCAACTACCCATGGAGAAATATGTCTGCAACAGTTCACAAAATCCTTTATCATGGAGAAGATGTCATTAAATATCATTTGGTGCCACTTGGAGATCCATCAGAGGAGGCTCAGGAAAAAAGGAAAAAGGATTACAGATTTTATAGAGAGCACAATACTAGAAAAGTTTCACGAAATTCCACAAATGAAGATCTATTTAATATATTATTGGCAACATCAGATCCGTTCATATCCAATATTCCAAATCAATGGAAAGTGCAACATCGGGATTTAGATGAAGAAGCCAAAAAACTACTAAAGAACAGAAATAGCGCAGAACAAAATATAGAATATTTGCAATCAATATTTGTTTCAAATAAATAATAATTATAATTGCCTTCATTGTTATTTAAGTACGAAAATATAGTATTAGTAAATAATTCTTTAAAAAAAAACCGACTTCAAAATTTCGGCCAAATAAAATGTTGGATTAATTTTCAAAAATGTTTAATATAACTAATGTTGTTGCACTTTTTTGATTAAAAGAAAGAATTTTGATAATCTTGTTAATCTTCTAAAAAATCGGTTTATGCTAAATCTATAATGTTTTCCCATTAACAGAGCTAAATTTTGACACCCATATTCGATATATTCTTAAAAATCGGTTTATGCTATATATCCCCGATATATCTCAATCAATTTCTGAAA
The DNA here is from genome assembly GCA_916048285.2 of Bellardia pandia. Classification (NCBI taxonomy): domain Eukaryota; kingdom Metazoa; phylum Arthropoda; class Insecta; order Diptera; family Calliphoridae; genus Bellardia; species Bellardia pandia. The sequence continues at coordinate 16,523,938 of OU696534.1, read as the reverse complement.
TTTTCATTTTTTTTTTACCTTAAATATATTTTTCTGCAAGCCATATCTTCCAAATAAAAAAATTATTTTTAAAATTGATTCATAAATCACAAAGTTATTCAACAATTTATAAGAGAAGCACAGAAAAAATATAGATAGCGGTAAATAAAAAACCGTATGTCCGTCCGATCTTCATAAAAATTAAATGGGACCCACCTGCAAGCAAACCCTTTCAAACAAAAAAAGAATTTTTAAAATTGGTTCAGAAATGGTTATCGTGGAACAAACATAAAAAAAAGCAACATACCATTCGAATTGATAACCTCCTCCTTTTTGAAGTCGATTAAAAATAATAATAAATAGAACCTATTATTGTTACAAATGATAATAAAATCTATTGCAGTTTTTATTTTTAAAATGTTTTTCAAAATTATTTTTAAATCTGACAGCAAAAAAGAATAAATTTTTCTGTAGTAACAGCAAAATCTCCAGTGAATTTTACTATTTTTTTTTAGTGTAAACATTTTTTTGAGTGTAAAAATTTTTTTGAGTGTAACATTAAAAAAATTCCATTATCACAAAAAATAATTATAATTATTATTAAGTTCCAAATATTAAATTTTTTAATATGTAAATAAAAAAAATATACCCATATTTCACTCCAAAAGTTAAAAAAAATCAAAAGTTCAACTTTGACCTAGAAGTCCTTAAAAAGTCATCAATCAATTTTAATGTAATTAAAACTGAGCCAAGCTGAACTAAATATCTATCAATTAAAAAAAAATTACTTCAATATTTTGATCGGTTCAAAAGTTACAGAATTTTGGCCAATGAAAAACGATTTTCAGCCACTGTGCGGCGGCAAAAATACAACCGTCGGCTATACAAAATAATTTATAGTACGACTTTAATGTGTGTTGTTTACAAACAATTTGCAATTAATTAAAAATAGTTTCGCGGTTAAAGTTGTACATATAAATTTTTAAAGTGGAGTTTTTCAGCATTTCTCATTGCTCCTTAGAGTTTGCATTAGAGTTAATGCCATCCAATTGCCTTCTGGCGAATTCTAAGTTTTTACACATAATCAACCAATTTTTCTTTTTGTCGCATATTTTTCTAAAATTATAAACAAAATAATTTATAAATAAAAAAAAACAATTAAGAACATATTACTTACCTTTTCCGTGTTGTTATTCATTGCGATTTTAATATTTTTTCTTTTTAAAATTATATCCCGCCGCGTTTTTATTTGTGAGTATATTTGACAGATCAAAGCGGGAACCTCTCTCACAAAAATTTTACAAACACACTTTTTCGGTAAGCTGGCGAGTAATTTTCTTACGTGACAGCGATTACTCGCCAAAAAAAGTTACAGACATAGTTTTGCAAGAAAAACAGCTGTTTGTTTCAATTTATGGCATTTCTGTTTTATTGCACACATTTTAATCGAAAAGTTTCTCGACGCGGAAGTTACAGAACATGGGCACTGAGTCACACTTCTTCCCAATTTCCGAGCAATTTCTCTAAACTTCAAATTTTGATCTTTAAAGGCCAAAATTTTACCTTGTTCTTGTTCTGATAAACTGAATCCACGTGGCATAGTAAAATTACAAATTTTTTCTTTATTTTAAAACCAATATTAACTGAAGTTATTGCTTTACTAAATTGTGATAATGCATTTTTTCTTCACTTGTTTTTATAATAATGAAACATGCAGATAACGGAAAACTTCCAAAAATGAAACAACAAAATTGTCCTACTATTTGTTTTTTATACATATAAAGAGTAAATGCAAAAATTTATTTCTCTTAATAAATATTTTTAGATCAATTCATTACTTGCAGAGAAATTTAAAAAAAAGTATTCTTATAATTTTGAAACATACCTTATGTAGTAACTACTGTAATGAGACATTTTAGGTATGTGCTGGTAAATGAAGATGCCAAAAACCAAAAATTCCCTGAAGAAAACCTGGAAACAAGTGTCTATAAGTCATCTCTTTTGTCCACAAAATATACAGAGGGGACAACTTTGACGTTTCAAAATCGCTACAATAAGGCAGTGCTCTTAAAAAGAGAAAGAAAATATTTTGTGATTGGCAACCCTATCTGTGAACTGTCAAAAAGCATAAAATTCTTGCTGTGATATAATTAATTTCGTTTTTATTAATAAATATAAATAAATACGGTTTAAATTGTTATTTTATTCACATTTGTGTGGTGCTTTTCATCAGTTTATTGGAGTACATTGCATTTTTTGGCTATCATCCCCTAATTTTTGTAAGTGGCTGCCGTGGGTTCTTGGTGTTTGCGAGTTTTTCTTTTTCTTTTGTTTCTTTATATTTGCCGGCTCTTGGTTGGTAGTTCATCTCTTGTCTTTAAGTTAATGCCTAAACGTATGCTTTAATATTCATGAACAATAAACGTTCTAGACAGTTGTCACCTGAACAGCTGATTTTGAATAGTAGCAAAAAACAAAATAAAGGTAGAAACACAATAAATAAACAAACCGAACAGAATATGGAAGTCAAACACAATGCTGCCGGTGATGTTTTCTCTTGGGAAAAATTTTCTAGTCTACTGGATGTAAAGTTAAAAGATGTAGCTAAAAAGGATGATGTTCTATCAATAAAAACTGAAATAGATGAGTTGCGAGAGGAGAATTCTAAGCTTCGGAGTGAAGTAAAAATGCTTTCAACACGTATGGAACAAATTGACCGTAGGTCACGATCCACAAACATTGTTGTCAATGGTCTTGTTAGTGCCAATGCTGCCGCCGCAAAAATAGATTTCTTGAACGTATGTAGTAACAAATTGAATGTAAACGCTAATGTCGTTACTGTTCGCAAGCTTCCAACCCGAAATACCTTTTTGTTTACATTGGAAACGTATTTGCAAGCCGTAAATATTCTAGGTGCCAAAGAAAAATTAAAGGGAAGTAATGTCTTTATTCAAAAAGATTATACAAAAGACGAGCAAAATAGTCGTTATAATTTAAGACAATTGAACAAAAGAATATCAAATCATAATTTGAACGTTAAAGTCAGACTTGGTGAATTCTGCACCTTTATCAACAACAAAAAATATTCCTGGGTTTCAGGTAAAATTGTCGCCTACTCAAATACAGATGCTGAATTACTGAAAAGCTTACTGCTGAAAGCCAACTACCCCATTGAAGTCTCGGTAAAAGTTAATGCGGATTCGGATTCTGATATGCCCACCTTCACAAATACAAATATACAATAGCAATACAATTTATGTCATATTCTATCTTATAATGTTGCTAATCTTGATAATAGAAACCCATGTTTTGGCTGATAAACAAACGTTTTTTTTTTTTTTTTTTCTCTAATTTTTAACAAAATTACAATTTATTCTGGATTAATGCCCTAAAGATTCATAATTCTGGTCGTGCTAGTGGTGAATGTCTCTACGGTTATAAAAAAGAATTATAAAAAGGAATTAAGAAAAATATTTCATTTTAAATTTTTAAATCTCGCTGGTGGCAATATAGTATTAACTGCAAAATTTAATAATGATTATTTTTATCTTATACCACGATATCTTATATCAATCTTGTAAATTATTTAGACTGTTGTTCAAAATACAGAAAACTCATACTTAACGAATTTGTATAAGTCAATTAACATACATATTAATATATAAATATTTGTATAAACAGCATTTATTTTGCCAATCTGGCTCACAACTATAAGTTATGCCAGTTATAGATAATTAATTATATTTAAATGAATTTTGTATAATATATATCTATTAAATAAATAAATAAAATAAGAAAATATTTTGTGGTAGTATTTGGTAATGTGAAAAAGCAAAGCGCTATATACAACAAGAATTTTGTGGACAAAACAAAACAATTTGAGTAGAATATTTGAATTGAAATTTTGTTTATATGTTTGTGATTTCAATAACTTACTAAATTGTATTTTAAGAATTGTTATACTTTGTGGTATGCATTGTGGAGTTTGTGCATTCGTTAGATGATATAAATGCACTTTTTGTATGATTGTATCAAACAATACAAAAATACTCTGTGACCAAAATTTAAATTTATTGCGCCAGAAAAATGGTAACATAAAGAAAACAAAAAGGCAGTTCTCAAAGAAAGAGAAAGGTATAAAACTACATTTTCTTTCCCCTTCTTTCACCTCTGTATACTTTGTGCTTTTGTCTACTATCTAGTCTAGTGGTGCAGAGGGTGAGAACGTAAAGAATTCTGATGAGAAAAAGTGGTGTTTCTCGAAACATATGTAAATTCAACCAACAACCCAGGTTCGAATCCTAAGCCAAGAAAAATTATCAATAAATTTTAATAATAATTTTCATGTAACAATTCCTAACTTCAGCAAAAAAATAATTTAATGAAAATTAAATTTAATGAACTCGAGCCGAAATAAAAGAAATATCAAAGATTTAAAATTAACAGTTCAAATAAAAATAATAATTCAATAAGCTAAGGCACAAGCTAATGTTTGTAGTTGTACTTTAAGTGGTACACATAAAATGTCGACGAAAGTAGACAACAAACATAATAAAAATGTATTCAGGTTTTCGAGACAAAGTCTTGACATGAATACCAAAAAACTGGAGAAAAAGGAGGCAATATACAAATAAATTGAAAAAAATGATAATTACAGCAAATTTCGAACCACCGGTAATACTGGTTAAATGATTGATGTTTGACTGTTGGCTAGAGGGCGCCGCAGTGGTGCAGATGGTGAGAACGTAAAGAATTCTGATGAGAGAAAGTGGTGTTTCTCGAAACATATGTAAATTCAAATAACAACCCAGGTTCGAATCCTAAGCCAAGAAAAATAATCAATAAATTTTAATAATAATTTCCATGTAACAATTCCTACCTTCAGTAAAAATAATTTAATGAAAAATTAAATTTAATGAACTCGAGCCGAAATAAAAGAAATATCAATGATTTAAAATTAACAGTTCAAATAAAAATAATAATTGTTCTTAGAATTAAAAATTCTAATATGGTAAATTTCACGTCAAGTGACCCAATTTAAAAAATCGATGTCTTCCGATTTGGATCAAATTTGCACCAAGGTTAGTACTATTGGATAGCAGGCCAGAGACAAATTTTCAGCTCTATCATCAGTGCCGGATTTAGAGTTGGAAATTTTGTTCAATTTTGGGCATACAGGGTTTTTTTTAAATGTGTAACTTTTCACCTATTGGGCCCAGCAAAAATTGTCCAAAAGATTTTAGATAGCTATTTCTTCAATCATTTCAAAAATATTTTTATTTAATTTTTTTTTAAATTATTTTTTTTTAATTTTTTTTTTAAATTTGTGCCCTTTTTTCAAAAGAAAGCTTATACAATTTACTTTAAGGCCTTTATAATCGCTTAATGGGATACGAGTGGGATATCTATCAAAAAAATTATTTTTTAACGCAACAATAAGATTTTTCAATATTTGGCACATGTATCATTTTCATTTATATATTAATTTTATTGAATTATTTATTATTATTATTCTTATTTAGTATTTAATTTCAAAAGTCACTTCCAATATTTCATAAAAATGGTCAATAAGACAAAAAAATTGGGTATACTTTCAGGCTTTCGGGAATTAAAGCTTGCAACGATTTATAAGTGAAACATTATCTTTGTTTACGCATATGTAGGCGTAACGAAATTGAATGACATTTCAATCGAAATAAAAATATATATGTAGTTTTCACGGCTTAAAATATATTAAATTTCATTCATATACTTACATATATAGTTCATATTAATATGACAAATTTAAATTATATGCGTCGGACACTGCGCAACTGTTCGTACAAATATATAGTTGGTTTTATATGCCTGTTACTGTGCACAAAGTACTAATGCATGGTAAGGATATAATGGATGCAGCCATATTACCAATAGGAATGCATTTAGAGGAAGCCAGCAACAAAGATTACAAGAAGTATCGATTGATGTTTTCGAGAAAGTGTGGTCGAATTTCGACAAATACTGATGTATTCAACAGTCTTCTTATAACTTCGGATCCTTACATAAGTAGCATAAGGCATCATGCAAATAAAATTTCCTTAGAACTAGATCCCATTGTTAAATATATGGTGCTTGAATAATATTACAAATAAAAACTAACACAATTTTTCGCCTGTTACATATTCAATTAAAACATTGTATATTATATTGGATTTTTATCAAGCTGAAAGGTATAAATAACCCCATTTGGCGTCTCAATATTGGCAACACCATTTTTTAAGCATTAAAAAGGGTCCATAACTGTATTTTATATCAATCTGTTTCAATGACTTAGGTTTTACACACTTTAACTTGGCATATACTTGACTAGAAAAGCGACATGCATTTGTGCGATATTTTCGGTGTATTTGAAGGCTAATATCTTTCGAGGAGGGTTGTTGGGGATATTCTCTTGTTTTGTATGGAGACAACAGATGTTTAACGTTTGAATAAAAATTAATATTTTTTAACATATATTAAATTTTCATATGATTCTAGACAGGGAAGAAAAACACCTAAAATCTACAACTTTCAGTGGGCGTAAAATCTAAAGTAGGCGTGACATCCCCAATATGTTTAATTTTTTTTTCATAAGGAGAACTCAATTAAGAAGTGTCCCGAATTTCAAGTCCCTAGGTCCAAAAATAAAAATTTTGACAAGTGCAGTTATATGGGAGGTGGGTGTGGCAGTGGGCGGTTTTCCAAGATTTTTTCAAAATTTCTTAATTCAGCCCAAAGAAGTGTTTCTGCAAAATTTCATTGCTGTACGACCACTTCTTCTATTTTTTTTTTTCAAGAAATGTATGGGGCGGTGCTACTGTGCGTCGTTTTTTTTACAAATTTTAATTTTTGTTGTAGTCAGGGTTGATTTTCTTGTTGAATCTTCTTTAGTTATTGTTCGTATTAAAAAATGTTCTTTGACTTTTAACAAATAATTTTAAATTATGGACACAATGTACGCACTAAAAAAAATCACACATATAAATAAATAATTACAGAAATCCAAACAAAATAATTATTTTTTTTTTTTTACAAAAATATTCACCTTATTTATTTATTTTATTTTTACATATTAGCGGTATTCACACCGAGCTAGTTAGTTTGTTAGTCGTTAATCGTTATTTTTTTACACGCATTTTGTTTTTGTATATTTAACGCGCTAACGGATAAACATTTAGCAAATTAACGACACGGCGCCCCTGATAAAATAGTTGTTAGTTGGTAACTCACAATCAGCTGTTGCAGTTTCTAAATAAATATGTATATTTAAAAAATCATATGTGATACATTTATAAAAAAATATTTCTGTACATTGAGAGTAAGTATGTTAAATAAATGATTTTTTATTTTATTTTAATAAATCATAAACTGTTCTCGTAGTGGATAACCAAAAGAAAAAGCGCATTCGAACAAAAATGCAAAAAAAGTGGAGTGAAGCGGAGCATAAATTGCTGTTAGATTTTGTGTTGGAAAATGTGGACATTGAAGTAATGTAGCCCAATTTTGTATATGTTTATAAGATTATGACAATGACATACATACTTACATATACATATGTATTTTCAGAAACCAACTAGTACAATCTATTATCAAAAATGTTTGGACCAGACCAAAATTGACGCAACATGCGAAATGCTACGATGCAAAGTTCGATACTGGAAAGCTACATTTAATAAAGCTGAAGAATGGCGAAAGTCAACTGGTGCTGTCAGCAAACGTTATTTGTGTCAAAGCATGAGTAATTAAATGGTTTACAATTGTTTTTTTTACACTTTCTCGTGGCATGTTTTATTTTTTCCAGAATAATAAATTGTGTCAAAACAATAAATCAGCTGTTTTACTACGAAAGTTACCAGACTAACAAAGTTTTAAAAAGGGGGTCGTTCACAGTTGGTAACTTTAACAAATTAACAAACTACCGACTAACAAATTAACAAGCTCGGTGTGAATACCGCTATTGAATTTCTAAACGAACCTTTTAATTCAAAATAAGAACAAGAATAAAACGGAACAACAGAAACAGAAATGAGTGTAAAGAGAAATATGAAAAAAAATATGAAAACAGAAATCGTGTCTTTTTTTCTACCCCGCTTGCTTCACTACATCGCACAGTGACACTTTTGCGGAAAAAATAGGGGTTTTCAACTTTTTAAATTTTAATGATTTGGTTTTGTAAAAAAGTATTTGGATAAGAAAAATTCAACAAGGTTTTTTATGAAAAGTGAAATTTTGTAGTTAAAAAAACTAACAGAAGTCAACGGAAATTTATTCAATGAAATTAGATTAAAATTACTGCCCAAATAAAGAACTTTTTTTGTGTGTAAGTTTATAGCTATGGCTTTTGTTTTATTTTTTAGTGAAAATATAGCACTTACTTTTTTATAAAAAAAGAATTATTGAAATTGGAAAAGTAAACTAATTATTATAATTTATCAAAAATTATACTAAAAAATATCAACTTTTCACTTTTTGATGGAAAAAACTTTATGTGCTTTGCCTTGCTTAGCCCTCTAACTATAAAAAAATGAAAGGTCCGAGTCTGTACTTTCAATTAAGAAAAAAAAAAAACTACCGCCAATTACCGTCCCTTTTAGTAACATCGATTTTAATTTCAAAAGTCACTTCCAATATTTCATACAAATGGTCAATAAGACAAAAAATTGGGTATACTTTTAGGCTTTTGGGTATTAAAGCTTGAAACGATTTATAAGTGAAATATTATTTTTGTTTACGAAAATGTAGGCGTAACTAAATTGAATGACATTTCAGTCGAAATAAAAACATATAGTTTTCACGGCTTAAAATATATTAAATTTCATTTATATACTTATATAGTTCATATTAATATGAGTACTTTTTCGTTTTTATACAAAGAATTAAGCGAGGAGTTTATTAACAATGCTCTCAATGTTGATTCATTGACTGAATATATGAAATCGAGAAATTCAGGTGTAACTGATGAAGATGTTGCATATGTGAAAAGAAATATATCGCAGCGGTTTTTACCTTTATTTAATGAAAGGTGGTTTGCCGCATCTCAAAACATTGCTCGTTTTTTTGCAAGCAATTTACTTTGGCTTACAAGTAAGTTTTCGAGTAAGAAGTGTAATAAACTATCTTATTATCTTTTTGTTATTTTTAAGATGCATTTGAAGTAGCATTGCCATGCACCTCCTCATGTGAAAGTATAGCGAAGGGGAGAAAAACAAAAGCTTTTGAGGAATGTAGTGATCGCGCGAAACGGTATAAAGCTGTAGCCTTGGTGTCACAGTACCCACAACAACAACTTTCACTGGCAAGTGAAATTATTGAAAAAGAAAAAACCCCGCAGCCCTATATTGATTCTTCAATTGTATTAGCATTATTAATGGATGCTGATTTAACAAAGATGCAATACAATACCATAAGAAACGTTTTGCAATCTGAAGGGTATAATATTCTTCCACCTTATAACAAGCTATCGACTGAAAAAGAAAAATGTTATCCAGAAAACATTAATGTAACGGAAACAAGCGCTTCAGTTAATCTTCAAAGTTTGCTGGACTACACAACAAACCGAATTTTTGAAACTTTTTCAACAGAAACATTGGAGTCGCTGTCGCCGTGCAACTACACTCTTACAAGTAAGTGGGGCTGCGATGGGTCATCTGGGCATGCAGAATACAAACAAAATTTACCCAAAGATGTGAATGATGGCAGTAGGTATTTACTCTCTATGGTCCCATTAATGCTGCAAACAGATAACAATATTGAGTATTGGCGTAATTCCAGACCTTCTTCAACTAAATATTGTCGACCAATTTCATTTGAATTTGCAAGGAAAACAAAAGAGAAAGTAATGGAAGTTAACGAAAATATGAAGTCAGATATTGCTGCATTGAATAGTACAAAAGTTGTTGTAATGGGCAAAGAAATTAATGTATTACACAAGCTCCTTTTTACAATGCTGGATGGTAAAACCGCTCAGATAGTGACACATACTACTGCAGCAGCAGTATGTTACATTTGTGGAGCGAAACCTACTGAAATGAACAGCTTAGAGTTAGTTTCAATGAAAACAATTAAACCTGAGGCATGTGAATTGGGAATTTCATCCTTACATGCTAGAATAATATTTATGGAATGCATTCTCCATATAGCATATAATTTACCATTTCAGAAATGGGCTGCAACCTTCCAAAACAAAGAAATTAAAAGACAAAATAAATTAAAAATACAGGCGGCCATTAAAGATAAAATGCGGTTGCGAGTTGATTTTGTTCAACAAGGTACAGGAACTTCTTACGACGGGAACACGTCAAGGCTTTTTTTTTCAAACCCACAAATTGTTGCGGATATTACTGGCGTCAGTGAAGAACTTATTGATCGATTCAGGATAATTCTACAAATAATTACATGTGGCGAAAAAATTGATAGTGACAAATTTAAATTATATGCGTCGGACACTGCGAAACTGTTCGTACTGTGCACAAAGTACAAATGCATGGTAAGGATATAATTGATGCTGCCGTATTACCAATAGGAATGCTTTCAGAGGAAGCCAGAAACAAAGTTTACAGGAAGTATCGATTGATGTTTTCGAGAAAGTGTGATCGAATTTCCACAAATACTGATGTATTCAACAGACTTCTTATAACTTCGGATCCTTACATAAGTAGCATAAGGCGTCATTCGAACAAAATTTCCTTCGAACTAGATCCCATTGTTAAAGATATGGTGCTTGACTAATATTACAAATAAAAACTAACACAATTTTTTGCCTGTTACATATTCAATTAAAACTTTGTATATTATATTAAAACATTGTATATTATATTGAAAGGTATAAATAACCCCATTTGGCGTCTCAATATTGCAACACCATTTTTTTCATTAAAAAGCATTAAAAAGGGTTCATAACTGTATTTTATATTAATCTGTTTCAATGACTTAGGTTTTACACACTTTAACTTGGCATATACTTGACTAGAAAAGCGACATGCATTTGTGCGATATTTTCGGTGTATTTGAAGGCTAATATCTTTCGAGGAGGGTTGTTGGGGATATTCTCTTGTTTTGTATGGAGACAACAGATGTTTAACGTTTGAATAAAAATTAATATTTTTTAACATATATTAAATTTTCATATGATTCTAGACAGGGAAGAAAAACACCTAAAATCTACAACTTTCAGTGGGCGTAAAATCTAAAGTAGGCGTGACATCCCCAATATGTTTAATTTTTTTTTCATAAGGAGAACTCAATTAAGAAGTGTCCCGAATTTCAAGTCCCTAGGTCCAAAAATAAAAATTTTGACAAGTGCAGTTATATGGGAGGTGGGTGTGGCAGTGGGCGGTTTTCCAAGATTTTTTCAAAATTTCTTCATTCAGCCCAAAGAAGTGTTTCTGCAAAATTTCATTGCTGTACGACCACTCATTCTATTTTTTTCCAAGAAATGTATGGGATGGTGCGACTGTGCATCGCTCGCCTTAAACCAAAAGCAACGTCTAAAAAAACGTCGTCATAAAAATCATCATGTAAACCGGGGCTATTAGTCGTGACTTAACCATAACCATAAAAAACAGCTGATCAAACCAACCTTATGGGCAGCACTGTAAACGATTATTGCTGACTTAACATAATAGCGTGTTCACATATGCCCCTTATACTATGTTTCCACGACGACTTGAATCACCTGCTTCGCTCTCTAAATCATGTTTATAATTCATGCTGTTTACATGACCAAAAAACTTGATTCGATTTGACAGTTGTTTTTTAATAAACAAACAGATTGAAAAAAAACAGAATTTACAATTTGTGGAAAATATTTTTTTTTAATGGACAAAAAAATTGAGTGGAAATTAGTTAGATTATTTGAAAAAAAACATACATTCGTAGGTATTTACTTTCTTTACTTCCAGCAACAAGAAAATAATTTGCTTGTTTACAATAATATTAAATTTTTACAGCTAGTGCAGATAAACTTGCGATAAATATTAGAGAAGAGTGCAATTTTTCGTGCTTCGCAAGTTGATTCAATATGAATCTACTTGATTCGCTCTTAAAATTTTGTATGGTGAAGCAAGTTGTTTCGCTCATGATTGGGGTGTGAAGCATGAATAGAGAACGAAGCATGTACCGTGGAAACATAGTATTAATTATGGCGCAATAAGTACGAAATTTTTATAATATTGAATAAGATTTCGAATGCAACACTGTTCACAAGTGTGTTTAGTGAAGAAAATTTTATAAAATGGCAAATGTCATTAAAAGAAATCATTGAAAAGTCAATGTAAAGGTAAGTTTGTTTACATAGAAACATAACAACCATTTAAAGTATTTTTTGTATTGTTTTCCAACTGTCAAATGATTATTAAGTAAGCTGAAAATTGCGTATGCCTGAACCGAATATTGACTCAACACAGTATAATGCCATAACCATACATACCAATTGAATTTTGGTTTTGCACCATAACCATAAACAGCTGATTGCAATATTTACTTGTTTGTTGCTTCTTTTTGTTTTTATTTTAGTTTTCACATTGGTATTGTTTGGTAAGTTTTTTTAAATTGTTTAATAACTTCTTTAATATAATTTAAATTTTTGTAGTAAATAAAATGGATGACGGAAAACTTATTGAGTTGGTGCGAAAGTGTCCCTATTTTTATGACAAAACCCACGCAGACTTCCAAATAGCATCACATGTCTCCAACACAATGTTTCTTACAGTAGTTTTTCCAATTTTATAGCTCCAAGCGAGTGTTTTAAAGGAGTACCATATGCTAAATACCTAGAAATTCCTTAAATTAATTTTACAAATTGTGTTTTTATTTCAAAACTTACAAAAGTGTGAGTGATATGCTCATAGTTTTGCTTTTATTTAATTCTGCACTTTTGAGTAATTTAAATTTAATAACATAAACAGCTACGACTATTTGAACCTTTAGAAACAAGCAACTGCTAGTAGCTTTCAGAGAACTTAAAATTATAACTTTATACACCTCTACAAACAATTGATAACGACAATAACGATGAAGTTGTTATAGAATGAGCTGTTAAGGTGACCATTGCACCAATAATCATTTTAAAGTGTCAAATAGAGCAAATACATCAAATGCGTAGAATATTAAATGTAAAAGACTATACAATACGTACAATTTCAATAGGTTTTAAATTATTTTGCTCCAAAGTTTGTGATGCGCTTTCCAATAAATTCCAGTTGGAGTATTTTACTTACGCACAAAAAAATGAAAAACCTTATAAGGATGTACTATTGGGAACTGACTCATCTATTGTGAAGGCTAGACTCTTACAATTAGGTCTTAAATGTACAAGTGGTAAAATTGTTACAAGGTCCACGGACAGTGGACGATCCATGGACAAAATAATTATAATTATTGTATATTTCGAAAAAAAAATCAGTCACTCTAAAGGAACTGTAATAAATTATAATGAAGTTAAATGGGAATACCAAAAACCAAATAAATCCAGACTGACCCAATGTTTCAACTGCCAAATGTATGGTCACGGTTCCAGTAGGTGCAATGTAAAACCTTTTTGTGCTAAATATGCTGGAAATCACAAAACTCATGAATGTTCCTCTACAGTCATTAAGTGCGCAAATTGTATAGGCTATGTATGTCAATTTTACTCGATATCGAATGCGGTAATTTGGCCCCTGGTTAAATGATAAAATTTCAATTAGACATAATAATTTCATTAGCTATAGATACGATCGTCAAACAGATTCAGGGAGAGGAGTAGACATTTTAATAAAAAAACAGTCAACATCAACTTTTAAAACAAAAATCAACAGAATTGGTTCAATTGGTGGTAGTTTTAATTGTGGAGATGATATTTATTCATGTTATAATATTTATTCATGTTATTTTTAAGAAGGCAGAGTTGGTTCCGACATTTCCAAGAAACTAAAATTCAATTCTGATCTTCGTAAGATAACAAATACTAATAAAAAATACATTTTAGGTGGTGATTTTATTGCAGACATAATTATTGTGGATGTCTAAAAAATAATGCCTGGGGTCACATTTTATAAAAAGACTAGCTAAACCCGGTGTGCTTTGCTACCCCCCCCCTCGTCATAAAATAAAATAAAACGTATTTATATATTTACAAACATTTATTTATTTAATTTTAATGTATTTATTGCAATGCTTTAGGCGAGACCATGCCCCTTTGTCCACTTACAGAGTCAAGAATTTATTATTTCGTAAGAATATCCTGTTGTTAAAATTTAATGACGATCGGTCCAGTAGTTAAGACTTTATTACGATGTTTAATTTTCCTATAAAGGGGCGTGGTCCCACTCACTTTTCTCCTGGTACGTATTCCTAATTATGCCAATACCATATGTACCAAATATCACCGACGTACGTCAAAAAATGCCCAAATTATGGCGGGTTAAATTTGTGGGATATATGGGCGGTGCCACCCCCGTTAGTATAATCAAAACTTCATATAGCCTATTATTCCTTCCAGAGTCACAGTAACATTCTGTAAAAATTTCAGGCAGATTGGTCCAAGGGTTTGGCCTCCTATTAAGCACAAACATACAGACACACATTCATTTATATATATATAGATTAAAAGCAATATAATTTAAGGTGAAATGGGGCGAAAAATGGGGATTTGGTAATAAAAAAATGTATGTAGTTAAAAAGTATATAAAACTTTTGGTAAATACATATTACAAAAAAAGTATTTTGTATAGCAAACATTGTTAGTGGTATAAGTAAGTATCTGAATTAAAAAAAGGGGGCGATGAAGTAGGCGTAGTTCATAGTTATATGGCGACGTTAACAGTATTAAGAGCAATATACTACCAAATAAAAAAAAATATGTTGGAATGAACAAATGTGTATAGAGAACAAAAAGTATAAAACTTTCAAAAATTTGGCGTGAAAAGGGGAGTAAAAGGGCGTGGCTTAACAAATCTTTATTTTTACCTCGCCTGGAGTATATAATGTGTATACAATTTGAAGTAAATCTGTTAAAAACTATATGGGAGCAATTACATAATTTTTAAAAAGTGGGCGTAACAATGGGCGTGGTCAAAAAAAGTACCCTATTAATCATACCAAAGTCCCAGTTAAATGCTGTGAAAATTTCAAAAATATCGGTCCAGAGGTTTGGTCTCCAATTACAATATTTTAAAAAAGTGGGCGTAAAAGTGGGCGTGGTAAAAAAAAAAGTACCCTATTATTCCTTCCAGAGTCACAGTAACATGCTGTGAAAATTTCATCAAAATCGGCTCAGCCGTTTTGGAGTCTATACGTTACATACATACATACATACATACATACATACATTGAATTTTATATATATAGATGTCTGCTATCAAAGTTATTAATGACCTAGGCTCGGAGCATTTAACTATTATGTGTGTCTAAATTATAAGGTGGTAGACAATTTAGTCTATGCTTTTAACAAGGCTAACTGGCCACGTTTTACAAAATATAAATCGTTCTGCGTTAGATGGTCACAGTGAAATAACGGAATTCAGTGAAATTGACAATTTGATTAAAATTTTCAGGAATGTAATAGACAACTCTGTTCATAAAAGAGATATATCACGTTTAAACAAAAATATTATAACAGAAATAATAAAATGTTTAAACCATTCATGAAATATCACCTTGTCCTGTTTTGGAAGGTAAAAAAAATAATACTAGTGTATACTACACCCAACTTGATAAATCTAAAGTTTTGGCTCAAACTTATAAATTAAACCATTGTGCCTCGGTACATCTATCTACGATATCACAACTATCTACGAGGTCAATGATGTTGCAAGCCAAATTAGAAATTTAAACGTCGCCCCACCCAACACACACTATATTTCTCGTGTTAAAGTGGCTGACATCATAAAAAAATTAAAAACAATAAATCTCCAGGTGCAGATGGGATAAATAACAAATGCCTAAAAAATTTACCAAATAAAGTTTTTAACAACTAAGTGTGTATATTTACTGTATGTTTAAAATTATGTTATTTGCGAAAATTTCTAATATTATTCCAATTCTTAAACCTAATAAGTCTGCTGACTCTCTTCTTTCATATATACCAATTAGCTTACTTTCATCATTAAGTAAAATTTTGGAAAAAATTTTGAAAGTAAAGATTATTATTTCCTTCATTGACGAAAACAATATTTTACCTCCTCCTCAATTTGGATTTAGAAGTTAAAGTAAATTACGGTCTCTTATATGGAAGTTTTGGCTAATTATGGACCGACCATTATAAAGTTAGGTGTCATCATTTCTGTATATATCAAACTTATTTGTTTTGAATTTTATTTGGATACCAACATTTTTAAGAAATTTATGGTCGTTAAAGTGATTTTCGGAAGTGGGCCTTATATGGGAGCTATGACTAATTATGGACCAATCATCATAAAATTGTACCATATTATTTTTATATATAAGAAATATATTTGTGTTCAATATTTTTTGGATACCGACATTTTTAAAAGAGTTATGCTCTTTAAAGTGATTTTCGGGAGTGGGCCTTATATGGGAGCTATGATAAATTATAGACCGATCTGCACAAAACTTGTAGATCTAGGGCCAAATTACCGCATTCGATATCGAGTAAAATTTATCGTAATTTTCTTATTTGAGATTATGGCATTCGATATCGAGCAAGAAATTTAGTACATTTTATCATAATTTCGATATCGAAATCATTTTTCGATACGATAGCTCATTCGATCACGAATGCGATAATTTGGCCCCTGATTTGGCTTCATTTATCACTCATTTGTGGTAAAATTTGTTTGGATACTTGCATAATTAAAACATTTATGGTCTTTAAATCCTAATTTCGGGAGGACATTTGTATGGGGGCCAGGTGAAATAATGGACTGATTTCCACCAGTTTCAATCTCATCCGTCCTGTGTCGACAAATTTTCACGTACCAAATTTTATCGAAATATCTTCAAAATTTCGACCTGTACTCTGCGCACAAGCTTTACATGGACAGCCAGCCAGACGGACGGACGGACATCGTTAAATCGACTCAGGATGTGATTCTGAGTCGATCGGTATACTTTAAGGTGGGTGTTGTACCAATATTTCTGAGCGTTGCAAACATAAGTACAAATGCAATATACCCTCCCCACTATGGTGGTATAGCGTATAATAATTTCAATATTGGTAAATCAACAGGTATGGTGCTACTGGATATAAAGGCTGCTTTCAATTCAGTATGGCACAAAGGCTTCATTTTCAAATTAAAAAAATCAACTTTCTGATTTCCTACACAACAGATTCTTTTTGGGCTTTTTGGGTAAAACTTCGTCAGAAAAAATAAATATCATGCCTGTGACCAGCCCTTTACAGCAGATGTTCCTGAATTTTACAACTGCCTAATATCTATATTTAGGCTGTCAGGAAGTAGAAAAGGAAAATATTGTTCTGCAAAATAAATAGATAAAAAATTAAATGTAAAATTATCGCCTCTGATTCTCAACATATTTGTTAAGAGCTCCACAAACACATTTCCGTCGCTGATCGCAGTTTTGCCCGAGTTTTACCTGGTGTTGTAGCCCAAACACAAAGACTTATTGACTTGCTGTAGTCGTTGCTGTTGTTTTTGTTTCTGGTTGGCGTCCGGCTGTTGGAGTCTCACTGTTGTTGCAGCATTTTTTTTTTTCTCAAGCGGAGGAACTATATTTGTCTGTGGTGGGTGTGAGTGATCATCTGTATCTTCTAGGCAAATATATTGCGATATAAACGAGGTGGGATCTTATAAATTATAATTTAAGTATTCTAAGCAGTTTACCATTGTTGTTTTTGCTTCTGAATTTACATAAGTACATACATAAATATTGTACAGCTGTTTATTACAAACAGTAGTGCCAAGTTCTACCCCTCTATTGTATATTTTCTGATATGCCTGAAGGTATGCTGTGATTTTAATGAGTAATAAACGATTATTACATACAACAACACAACACTGAGAGAACAGAAAGTAAAATATATCTAACTTCTTTCAACATGCAATCTTCAAATCACAACAACTCGAGTGATGTTTTCTCGTGGGATAAGTTATGTAAGCTATTAGATGAAAAACTTAGTGATGTTACTAGGAAGTCTGATCTAAATGAACTAAAAGCTGAAATAGATGAGCTGAAACAAGAAAATGCTAAACTAAAAAAGGATGTGAATAAACTAACATCCAGGTTGGAATCTATTGATCGTCGTTCTCGTTCGTCTAATATTGTAGTCTCTGGACTTAATAGTAAAAACAATAATACAGCTAAACAAGAAGTTGAAAACTTATGTAACAACGTCCTCAAAGTAAATGCGAATATTAGGTCTACACGTATGATTGCTGGTGGAAAATCATTTTGCTTTACACTGGCGTCTAGTTTTCAAGCTTATAATGTAGCAGCAATGAAAAGAAATTAAAAGGCAAAAATATCTTTATTAATAAAGATTATACCGTGGATGAACAAAATGTGCGTTATAATTTACGTAAGCTGAGCAAAAGTATCACCAAATGCAATAAGACAGTCAAAGTAAGGCTTGGCGAATTTTGTATTTACGTTGGTAATAAAAAATATACCTACAAGTCTGATAAAATTGAAACTACTTCAAATAGTGATGTAATATATCTTCGTAAATTGCTTGCAAATACTGGTTATGCTACTGAAATTAATGTCATAAACGTGAACCAACCTATTGAGAATCTTCCTAATACTTCGATCTCGTAATACCAATATAGTACATTTAAATTACTATTATACAATGTTGCAAATTTGGCAAATTCAATAAATTTTGGCTATTTCTTAACCTATGTAAATCAATTTGATCTATTTTTTTTTGAAACCCACGTTCTTAGTGAGAATCAATATCGTCTTAATTCTTATTTTATTATTTCTATTTTCTAAAATGGATTCCTGCAAGTGGTGGATGTCTTTTTGGATTTAAAAAAGAGCTACAAAAGAAGAAAACATGTTAAGAGCAAAGAATTCTCAAAATCATGATATGTACCCACAACTTAATCATAACTTTATGCCTGTACCATTATTAAATTACTCGACACGTGTCACCTGTCTTCTTATTAAAACTAGAGGTGGATTATTAGAACTGAATGGCAGATCTTTTATTAATACTGCATAAACTTGTTGTACAATATGTAATATATACTAATGAAATAGAAAATACATTTCTCTTTTTGGGAGTCTGTCCAATTTATAATGAAATACGTAGAACCTGTTTTAATAAAATAAATCTTTCTGTAAATGATGTTATCAGTATTCTGAATGGTTATAATTTTTCTACTTTATATAAATATATTGAACTATGTTTAAAGTACCGTAAGCTAATATTAAATGAGTTTTCCTAGTCACATATTTTATATACATACATATAATAAAATATAAAAATCACATTTTATGCCAATCTGTCTCACAACAAATATGTTTGGCCATATATAGATTAAAAATAATATTTAAGACTGAATTTGTATAAAAAAGAATCTGAATTTGTATATTAAAATATTATATAATCTATTAATAAATAATAAATATCTATATTTGCTGACGATACTTCGATTTTGCGCACCGACATTTATTAGTCTGCTCTTGATGATTTGGAGAAATATTTTGATAAATGGAAGATTATGATAAATCCAGACAAAAGAAAAAAACGCAAACCATGTTTTATTCCTCAAAATTCATTACGTTTTTTTGAATTTCGACATGTAAAATATTTAGGTATCATTCTTGATTCTAAAGTAAACTCTAATAATCACTTATCATACGTCGTAAACAAAATCAACAAATTATTAAGAATATTGTATCCTCTAATAAGCAGAAAATCTCTACTAAATGTTGATAACAAGAAACTGATTATTAAAAAATGAAATTAAATCTGGTTTTCGTCCGCGAAATGTCATAGAAATAAGTTCCAGGTAGCACAAAATAAACTTATCAAGATGGTATTTAATTTATTATTCAACTCGACGTCTATATGATCTTACTGACTTCGAACTTTTCCACGATAGATTAGTCACACTGACCACGAATTTTAAAAGAAGATGCATAACTTCAATCTACCCACGTATTAATGACCTTTTATCATTGTAATTTTACTAGTAGTATATTTTTTATCTTAATCTGCTTTAAATAGGTTTTTGCAAAAATTTTCTCCTTTTATCTACATACATGAAATATGATGAAATTTTCACAGCATGTTACTGTGACTGTGGAAGGAATAATAGGCTATATAAAGTTTTGATTGTACAACCGGGAGTGGCACCGCTCATATAACCCAAAAATTTAAATCGCCATATTTTGGGCATTTTTTGACCTACGTCAATGATATGTGGTACATATGGTATTGGCATAATAAGAATACGTACCAGGAGAAAAGTGAGTGGGATCACGCCCCTTTTTAGAAAAATTAAAAATCGTAATATAGCCTTAACTACTGGACCGATCGTCGTGAAATTTTCACGATAGGATATTCTCACGAAATAATAAATTCTTGCCTATGTAAGTGGAGAAAGGGGCATGGCCTCGCCCACTGAAATGTTAAACCCAATGCAATGCTTTAAGTTTAGTTTGCCCATCAGGAGCATACACATTTACACGGGATATTAACCTTGAGCTTTGTTAACAGTCATCGCAACCGCTAACCGAACAGGAAAAAAATTTTTAAAATCGAATGGTAAATCTGTTGGTAGCATTGGAATGCGTAGTAAAAGTACATAATGGTCGCTTCTACTAAATTATTTCTCAGTTTTTTTTTTTTACTGCAAGTCGAGTGCCATTACAAAGCCGTGGTGATTGATATTACGCAGTAAAATAATTGGCACTCCAATTTTATGTTGTAGCACATGTGGTGGAAAGTATACAGAGGTGACAGAAGGGGAAAGAAAATGTATTTTTATACTTGTCTCTTTCTTTGAGAACTGGCTTTGAACAGTGTTAAAGTTGAAAACAAACCTTTGAAGATAGTGTCATTTTATCGACCGCAAAAGTGTAGCGTAAATGACTTTATTAATATTTTTGACAGTATTTTAAGCGGACATGCTCGGAGTCCAATAATTATTGTTGGAGATTCTAACATTGATCTCACTCAAAATCCTCATTTTATTGATTTGTTGACCGTTTTTCAAAATTATGATTGTGACAGTGCTCATAATTTAATAACAAGACCTGTCAGTGGAACGTGTATTGATCATGTGTTTTGCAATTTTTCTGAAGAAATTTATGTTGATTCAGTTGAATGTAATTTTTTCTGATCACAATATAATTTGCTGTAAATTTAAGAAAGATGTTATGAAAAATGAATATATTGAGATTGAAAAAACACACTGTGACTATGAAAAAGCTAGAGAATACTTGCTTAATAATTTACCTGACAACTATGAATCATTTAATTCTTTAGAATTAACAACTGTCTTGGTGCATTGTATTAAAGGTGCTATAAATAATTCAACTGTAGTAACTAAATGTAAAAAACCATTACGTTTTGAGCTAACTCCATGGATTAACAAGAATCTTCAAGA
This sequence comes from Bellardia pandia, assembly GCA_916048285.2. Classification (NCBI taxonomy): domain Eukaryota; kingdom Metazoa; phylum Arthropoda; class Insecta; order Diptera; family Calliphoridae; genus Bellardia; species Bellardia pandia. The sequence goes on along the minus strand of OU696534.1, from coordinate 16,502,420 downwards.
TTTAATTTTATTTAAAGAAAAATCTTTAAGGAAAAGACATAAATCGAAAAACAAACAGAACGTTTATGATATTTTAAAGAGAATCAGCAAAGTTATAAAAATTTCTACAAAAAAATGTAGAGATGATTATTACGCTGGAAATTTATTGAAAGCAGGTAATGATCCTAAGAAATCGTGGAAATTTATAAATAGTACTCTTGGTCGAACAAAGAGTAACGTCATTAACCTCAAGGATTCTCAAGGGCAACCAATAATATGTGACCAAGATAAAGTGAATTGCCTTAATAATTATTTTATTACGAGTGTGGAAAATCTTAAAAGGGAAATTGAAAATTATCCTGGTGATGTGTTCAATTCTTTACGGACTCTTCCACAGTCACCTCATCGTTTTACACTTTGTAACGTTACTGATAATGATATGTTTGAAATAATCCAAAATTTGAAAGATAATAAAAGTCCAGGCTTATGGTATTTCGCCTAAATTTGTAAAAGAATGTGGAGATATTATAATCCCGATATTAAAAGATATTTTTAATAAAATCGTTAACAATTCAGTGTACCCTGACATCTTAAAAGTGCACAAAATAGTTCCAATTCCGAAAGAAGTTAATGCAACAAATATAAATAAATATAGACCTATTGCTGTTCTTTCTACAATTGATAAAATTTTTGAGAAGATTCTTTATGACAAACTTCTATTTTATATGGAGGAAAATACTTTTTTATACAATTATCAATTTGGATTTCGAAGGGGTTGTAGTACTGAAGATGCTGTGTTGAATGTAGTGCGGTTCATTTGTAGTGGGCTTGATGGAGGTTCTAGTGGAGTTGCTGGAATATTTTTTTGATTTTACTAAATCTTTTGATTTAGTAGATCATGAAATAATGTTACAGAAATTAATGACGAGAACTTTTATTGTTTAAAAATGATTTCGTTAATAGAAAACAATATGTTAATATAAACAACACGGACAGTTTTCTTGGTTCTGTTGATTATGGTGTACCGCAGGGTAGTGGATTGAGCCCGATGGGTAACATTTCATGTTTGCAGATGATGTGTGCTTGTTTTACCCCTACAGGTACGATTTTTTTTCTTGTACCAGCACTCAGGAGATGACCCCTACTTATGCAATGCATTGTGTTGGAACTAGGAAAATAGGTTATGGGAGGGAGGATAGCGGGAGTAGTGTTTGTGTACATTTGACTTGAATGTTCATATATTGAAAGTGGCAGGGAACACTTCTGCTGGGAGTTTGTTCCACATACGGACAGTACGGCTAAAGAACGAATTTTCCCTGTAGTGTGTTGTGCGATCCAATGTCCAGTCGACCACGAAAGGATGAGCCCTGACTGAAGAAAGTGTATTACGTAAAAAACTGCGTGTTTCAGGAACAAGTTCCCTAATTTCAGCAGAACACATTCCATTATAGTATCGATAGAACAGTGAAACACAACCCACATTGCGACGATGCTCCAATGAATCAATAGAGTTGGATACCCAACTGTCACCGATAAGCATCTTCGCCCTCTCCTGTATAGCCTTTTAATCCTTCCATGCTGTGAATATTTCATCTGAATCGGCTGTTTGTTTTGATACATCGAACTGTTCGGACGTGTTACTTTTAGTGCGGCTGAATTTTCGGTGAAAAAATCGTAATAGGTGAAAAAGTATAAAAAGTTAAATTAAATAAAGTGAAAAAAAACTCGTAATAGGTGAAAAACTTTACAAAGTCAAATAATTGCACTAGGTGCAATAAAAAATTAATAAATTGTAATAATTTATTTTTAATTATTTGAAAACTAGAAAATTAAATACAGTGAGACAGTGAATGAGTAACAATTCTAACAGTGCGAGTGGACCTCAGAGCCGAAATGCTTATTTCGTGTTGAGCTCGGCAAGTGTTAGTAATGAGAACATTAAAAATCCCGAATTTAATAAAAAGTACTTAACTGTGAAACCAAAAATAAGCACAAATCTGAATTTAAGTGCAAGTGCACCAAACTTGAATAAATGTGTTGAACAGGGCACAAACTTAGCCCAAAGCATATTTAATTTAAATAGAAAAATCACTGAAGGACCGTCTTCTTCACGGTCCTCGTTATCAAATATTGGAGAGACGTCAACAGCTGCAAAAGGCACATTAAGTCCTACAAATAAGACCGCTCCTATAGTTGCTGTTGAAGAAAAACAAAAAACACAGGTAGGAATGGACCGTTATATAACAGTATCGAAGAGAGGCAGAAGCCCAAAATCTGCCGAAATTACACCAGCCGCAAAATTATCAAAGAATGCTGAAGAGCCACGCTCGCAAAATCGTTTTGACATCCTCCAAGAGAAAAATGATGTCCCTAACGCTGTGAATAAGCCAGTAAAACCACCTCCAATATATTTAAGAGAAAAAAACTCAAACGAACTTATAAAAATATTAGTTTCATTAATTGGTGAAAATTCTTTTTATGTGACTCCAATTAAGCGTGGCAATATTAATGAAACAAAGATTCAGGTTAATAATGAAAACGACTATCGGAGAATAGTTTCGGAATTTGAAAAACGCAAAAAGAATTTTTACACGTATCAACTTAAAAGCGCAAAAGGTCTACAAGTCGTAATTAAGGGAATTGATTCTTTTGTTGATCCTGAGGAGATCAAGAGCAGTTTGGCCGACAAAGGCTTTAAAATCAAGGCAGTATCAAATATAAGAAACAGAGATAGGATCCCTCAACCATTATTTAGAGTGGAGTTAGAACCTGGTGATGTTAAGCTGAAGAAAAATGAAACACATCCTATATATGACTTGAAATTCATAATGCACCGAAGAGTTACAGTGGAAGAACCTCATAAGCGATCTGGCCCAGTACAGTGTTCGAACTGCCAAGAATATAGTCACACTAAATCTTATTGTAAGTTGCCTACTGTTTGTGTTGTTTGTGGGGATCTTCATGACACCTCAAAGTGCGATAAACCTAAGGATGATTACAGGGTAAAAAGATGCAGCAATTGCGGTGGAAACCACACTGCCAACTACAGGGGTTGCCCTGTTTTCGAGGTCGTTAAACGCTCCTTGATCAACAAACCCGCTTCTACCCCTACTTAGACGACAAAAGTACCTATTACAATTATTCCCCCCGTAGCACAAGCATCCACTAGCCAATTTTCATATGCCAACGTGCTAAGATCTAACCAACCAACACTGCAAAATGAATCACCAATAAATGATACAAACAGCCACAATTTTAGCCGTCTTGAAGGTATAATGGAGAATCTGGTGCAATCCATGAACCATTTCATGACAAGCATAACAAGTATGATGCAGGAGATGCAAAAAATGCAGTCCACGCTACTGCAGGCCATACTTAATAGACCATGAACTGTCTCAAAATATGTTTCTGGAACGCAAACGGCATACGCCAACTCAAAAATGAACTTGAATATTTTCTTTTTAATAAGAAAATTGATGTAATGCTGATTTCCGAGACTCATATGACGTCGAGAAGCATTTTTAAAATAAGTGGTTATACATTCTACGACACCAAGGACCCCAGAGATAGATCATGTGGTGGCTCGGCAATATTGGTCAAATCGCGAATCAAACACCATTCATTGGGTGGTCTTTCAGAGTGCTATCTTCAAGCAACAAACATCTGTATTGAAAACTTTTGTCAAAACCTCGTGATTTCGTCAGTTTACTGTCCGCCCAGATTTTCAATAACAAAAGATCAGTATAGAGATTTTTACAAATCACTAGGTAGCCGTTTCATAGCGGCTGGCGACTACAATGCTAAGCATACATTCTGGGGCTCACGACTCGTTAGCCCTAAAGGTCGTTTCTTGTACGACTCCCTGTCTGAAATGGGACTGAATGTGATTTCAACTGGTCAACCAACTTATTGGCCAACTGACCAACAAAAAATTCCTGACGTTATCGATTTCGGCGTGGCGAAAGGGGTATCCCCGGAACTCATTGAAGTCGAGGCTTCACTGGATCTTTCTTCAGATCACTCACCCACTGTAATCACCATCAGAAGTCCTCAGCAAATCGTAACTGATGCCTTACTTCTTGTCAAACGTCTGAATTGGTTAAAATACAAAAAATACATCAGCACTCACTGCACAGAGAAACTCCCGTTAAAAACTGCTGAAGACATCGATGCCTGTATAAAAAGTCTTAATGAACATGTCGAGAAAGCCGCAGAACATGCTTCTTCCACTTACCGCCCGAATAGGTACAACAGAGTTTTTTCTGCAGATGTTGAGCAACTATTGTCTGAAAAAAGGAGAGTCCGAAGAGAGTGGCAACAACACAGATCGCCCCAACTTAAAACTAGGTTGAGAGAATGTACCAAAAATCTTAGGATCTTGCTAGAAGCGCAAAAAGCAGAGTCTCTCAAACAACATCTGGAAGGTCTAGACGCAACTTCCCAGTCAAATTATTCATTATGGCGTGCAGTCCGAAATCTAAGAAAACCCGTAATCGCAAAACCTCCACTGCGTACTTTGAACGGATCTTGGGCACGAAATAACGAAGAAAAAGGCAACCTTTTCGTAAGTCATTTAAAAAATGTATTCACTCCCAATACGGATACTGACATTAGCGAACTACCGCCTGTTGTTGCCAGACCACCTGTACAAATAAGATTTTAATATCTGGAGGTTGTTGAGGCTATTGATAATTTAAATGTTAAAAAAGCACCTGGGTTTGATAAAATCAGCAATAAAATGATTTTTGAGCTGCCTCGCATTGCAAAAAGATTAATCCTCTTTCTTTTTAATGCCATCTTACGGCTTGAGTACTACCCTCCGGTTTGGAAAATTGCACTAGTAAAGATGATTCCTAAGCCGGGAAAAGATCCTTGCAAAGTTGAGTCGTATAGGCCAATAAGTCTATTACCAACTATGTCCAAATTATTCGAGAAATTGCTTATAACCAAGCTGACTCCGATTTTGAATGAAAACAACTGCATTCCCAATCACCAGTTTGGCTTCAGACGTCAACACAGTACAATAGAACAAACACATAGATTGTTACAAGTCATAAGAAAAACCTTTGAGGAAAAGAGATACTGTTCGGCACTCTTTATTGACGTCTCTCAAGCTTTCGACAAAGTATGGCATGAAGGCCTGATATCTAAATTAAAGCAGAACTTGCCGGTGAATCTTCAACACCTACTATGGAAATACTTAATCGACCGTCAGTTTATGATTAAAGAAGGTGATTATTTAAGCCGTCCTCAACCTATAGGTGCTGGCGTCCCTCAAGGTAGTATCTTAGGACCAATTCTATACTTGCTGTACACAGCAGACATGCCAACAAACAATGAAATTCACACGTCAACATTTGCTGATGATACGGCATTTTTCAGTACTCACAAAGATCCAAAAGATGCCTCGATTCAATTACAGCACCACGTAACGCAAGTGCAGAAATGGGCAAGACAATGGGGAATAAAAATAAATGAACAGAAATGCACCCACGTAACATTTACTCTACGTAGGGAATCATGTCCCCCTATTCGTATTAATGACCATATAGTGCCTCAAAACTCACACGTGAAATATCTTGGTATTCATCTGGACCGTCGCCTCACATGGAAACCACATATAGATGCTAAGCTGACTCAAATGAAACTGAAAGCAGCCCAAATTCATTGGCTCATCGGCAGAAACTCCGTCCTTGAATACCTATTGTTAGTTCATTTAATATGAAGATACAATAAAAAAGAATATGCAAAAAAAAAAAAAAAAAAAAAGAATCGGCTCAGCCGTTTTGGAGTCCATACGTTACATACATACATACCGATGGTCTCATGTAGAAAGACCTTAACTCGCATATTTGAAACTTTACAGGAGAAGGTAAAAAGATAATAGAAACTGTAATATTCAACATGTAACTTTTTTTGTACACCTGCTTATAAAAGCGTTATTTTTTACACTATTGCAATAAATTTGTGTGAGGAGGTGTATTTGCGTTAAATGCATTGGAATCGTAAAAAAACAAATTTCGAAAAATAGCGAGTTAGGGCCTTTCTACATGAGACTAACGATACATTCATTTTTATATATATACAGTCAAACCTCGATATAACGACCGTCACTATAACGAATTCCTCGATTTAACGAATTTTTTGAAATCCCCTACAACGCTCCACAAGATTTAATACAAAATAAACCTCTCTATTACGAATACATTTGTCAATAGTCACGTTATAACAAATTTTCATTCACTGCAGACTAACGAAATATAAAGAATTATATACCTCTACTTAACGAATTTTGTCAAGTTACAACCTTTGCATACCAATTTCCATCAATTAATCCAAATTGTATGAAAGAGATACACACAAAATTATTGTGTTTGCAACGACAACGTCCAGCAAACCAACAAGTTTGTACGCTTGTTGCAGCAGTTTTGATTTATTAGCGGAAATCGTTCGGTATAACATGGCAGATGATGATTAATATACACAATTTTTTATTACCTCGTTAGAACGAATATAAGTGCAACTTTACCTCGATATAATGAACCTCATTGTAACGAATTATTCGATATAACGTTTTTTTTTTCTAATCCACTTAAGATTCGTTATACCAAGGTTGAACTATAGATATAGAATAATATGGTGTTCACACATTTTTTTTTTTTTTTTTTTTTTTGCATATTCTTTTTTATTGTATCTTCATTTTAAATGAACTAACAATAGGTATTCAAATCCTAAAACTAAAGTTAATTAAGATAAGTCCAGCCAATGCTAGACAAAATCTAGTTTTCAAATTCGATAGGATATAATGAGCAACTTGTATTTATTCATCTGAGAGCGGTGGTGTCCCTCCTTCTCAAACGGCTATGACCGGGATGTTGTAAGATGTCTCGAGCGAGGGGATTTGGATGAGTTTCCAGCTTACCCAAATAAAGGGCCACGTGTTTAGTTATTTCCCATTTGACAAGTGGAACATCAAGATCATTGTGTATGTTGTTGTTTTTAATATACCAAGGAGCGGTAGTTATCATTCGTAGAATTTTGTTTTGACGGCGTTGAATTTTCTCAATATTGGAGTTGGAGGCAGTGCCCCATAACTGGATACCATAGAACCAAATTAGCTTTAAGATTGAGTTGGAGAGTAGAAGCTTACAATCGAGCCGAAGGACGGAGATTCTGCCGATGAGCCAATGAATTTGGGCTGCTTTCAGTTTCATTTGAGTCAGCTTAGCATCTATATGTGGTTTCCATGTGAGGCGACGGTCCAGATGAATACCAAGATATTTCACGTGTGAGTTTTGAGGCACTATATGGTCATTAATACGAATAGGGGGACATGATTCCCTACGTAGAGTAAATGTTACGTGGGTGCATTTCTGTTCATTTATTTTTATTCCCCATTGTCTTGCCCATTTCTCCACTTGCGTTACGTGGTGTTGTAATTGAATCGAGGCATCTTTTGGATCTTTGTGAGTACTGAAAAATGCCGTATCATCAGCAAATGTTGACGTGTGAATTTCATTGTTTGTTGGCATGTCTGCTGTGTACAGCAAGTATAGAATTGGTCCTAAGATACTACCTTGAGGGACGCCAGCACCTATAGGTTGAGGACGGCTTAAATAATCACCTTCTTTAATCATAAACTGACGGTCGATTAAGTATTTCCATAGTAGGTGTTGAAGATTCACCGGCAAGTTCTGCTTTAATTTAGATATCAGGCCTTCATGCCATACTTTGTCGAAAGCTTGAGAGACGTCAATAAAAAGTGCCGAACAGTATCTCTTTTCCTCAAAGGTTTTTCTTATGACTTGTACCAATCTATGTGTTTGTTCTATTGTACTGTGTTGACGTCTGAAGCCAAACTGGTGATTGGGAATGCAGTTGTTTTCATTCAAAATCGGAGTCAGCTTGGTTATAAGCAATTTCTCGAATACTTTGGACATAGTTGGTAATAGACTTATTGGCCTATACGACTCAACTTTGCAAGGATCTTTTCCCGGCTTAGGAATCATCTTTACTAAAGCGATTTTCCAAACCGGAGGGTAGTACTCAAGCCGTAAGATGGCATTAAAAAGAAAGAGGATTAATCTTTTTGCAATGCGAGGCAACTGAAAAATCATTTTATTGCTGATTTTATCAAACCCAGGTGCTTTTTTAACATTTAAATTATCAATAGCCTCAACAACCTCCAGATATTGAAATCTTATTTGTACAGGTGGTCTGGCAACAACAGGCGGTAGTTCGCTAATGTCAGTATCCGTATTGGGAGTGAATACATTTTTTAAATGACTTACGAAAAGGTTGCCTTTTTCTTCGTTATTTCGTGCCCAAGATCCGTTCAAAGTACGCAGTGGAGGTTTTGCGATTACGGGTTTTCTCAGATTTCGGACTGCACGCCATAATGAATAATTTGACTGGGAAGTTGCGTCTAGACCTTCCAGATGTTGTTTGAGAGACGCTGCTTTTTGCGCTTCTAGCAAGATCCTAAGGTTTTTGGTACATTCTCTCAACCTAGTTTTAAGTTGGGGCGATCTGTGTTGTTGCCACTCTCTTCGGACTCTCCTTTTTTCAGACAATAGTTGCTCAATATCTGCAGAAAAAACTCTGTTGTACCTATTCGGGCGGTAAGTGGAAGAAGCATGTTCTGCGGCTTTCTCGACATATTCATTAAGACTTTTTATACAGGCATCGATGTCTTCAGCAGTTTTTAACGGGAGTTTCTCTGTGCAGTGAGTGCTGATGTATTTTTTGTATTTTAGCCAATTCAGACGTTTGACAAGAAGTAAGGCATCAGTTACGATTTGCTGAGGACTTCTGATGGTGATTACAGTGGGTGAGTGATCTGAAGAAAGATCCAGAGAAGCCTCGACTTCAATGAGTTCCGGGGATACCCCTTTCGCCACGCCGAAATCGATAACGTCAGGAATTTTTTGTTGGTCAGTTGGCCAATAAGTTGGTTGACCAGTTGAAATCACATTCAGTCCCATTTCAGACAGGGAGTCGTACAAGAAACGACCTTTAGGGCTAACGAGTCGTGAGCCCCAGAATGTATGCTTAGCATTGTAGTCGCCAGCCGCTATGAAACGGCTACCTAGTGATTTGTAAAAATCTCTATACTGATCTTTTGTTATTGAAAATCTGGGCGGACAGTAAACTAACGAAATCACGAGGTTTTGACAAAAGTTCTCAATACAGATGTTTGTTGCTTGAAGATAACACTCTGAAAGACCACCCAATGAATGGTGTTTGATGTGCCGAGCCACCACATGATCTATCTCTGGGGTCCTTGGTGTCGTAGAATGTATAACCACTTATTTTAAAAATGCTTCTCGACGTCATATGAGTCTCGGAAATCAGCATTACATCAATTTTCTTATTAAAAAGAAAATATTCAAGTTCATTTTTGTGTTGGCGTATGCCGTTTGCGTTCCAGAAACATATTTTGAGACAGTTCATGGTCTATTAAGTATGGCCTGCAGTAGCGTGGACTGCATTTTTTGCATCTCCTGCATCATACTTGTCATGCTTGTCATGAAATCATGGATTGCACCAGATTCTCCATTATACCTTCAAGACGGCTAAAATTATGGCTGTTTGTATCATTTATTGGTGATTCATTTTGCAGTGTTGGTTGGTTAGATCTTAGCACGTTGGCATATGAAAATTGGCTAGTGGATGCTTGTGCTACGGGGGGAATAATTGTAATAGGTACTTTTGTCGTCTAAGTAGGGGTAGAAGCGGGTTTGTTGATCAAGGAGCGTTTAACGACCTCGAAAACAGGGCAACCCCTGTAGTTGGCAGTGTGGTTTCCACCGCAATTGCTGCATCTTTTTACCCTGGAATCATCCTTAGGTTTATCGCACTTTGAGGTGTCATGAAGATCCCCACAAACAACACAAACAGTAGGCAACTTACAATAAGATTTAGTGTGACTATATTCTTGGCAGTTCGAACACTGTACTGGGCTAGATCGCTTATGAGGTTCTTCCACTGTAACTCTTCGGTGCATTATGAATTTCAAGTCATATATAGGATGTGTTTCATTTTTCTTCAGCTTAACATCACCAGGTTCTAACTCCACTCTAAATAATGGTTTAGGGATCCTATCTCTGTTTCTTATATTTGATACTGCCTTGATTTTAAAGCCTTTGTCGGCCAAACTGCTCTTGATCTCCTCAGGATCAACAAAAGAATCAATTCCCTTAATTACGACTTGTAGACCTTTTGCGCTTTTAAGTTGATACGTGTAAAAATTCTTTTTGCGTTTTTCAAATTCCGAAACTATTCTCCGATAGTCGTTTTCATTATTAACCTGAATCTTTGTTTCATTAATATTGCCACGCTTAATTGGAGTCACATAAAAAGAATTTTCACCAATTAATGAAACTAATATTTTTATAAGTTCGTTTGAGTTTTTTTCTCTTAAATATATTGGAGGTGGTTTTACTGGCTTATTCACAGCGTTAGGGACATCATTTTTCTCTTGGAGGATGTCAAAACGATTTTGCGAGCGTGGCTCTTCAGCATTCTTTGATAATTTTGCGGCTGGTGTAATTTCGGCAGATTTTGGGCTTCTGCCTCTCTTCGATACTGTTATATAACGGTCCATTCCTACCTGTGTTTTTTGTTTTTCTTCAACAGCAACTGTAGGAGCGGTCTTATTTGTAGGACTTAATGTGCCTTTTGCAGCTGTTGACGTCTCTCCAATATTTGATAACGAGGACCGTGAAGAAGACGGTCCTTCAGTGATTTTTCTATTTAAATTAAATATGCTTTGGGCTAAGTTTGTGCCCTGTTCAACACATTTATTCAAGTTTGGTGCACTTGCACTTAAATTCAGATTTGTGCTTATTTTTGGTTTCACAGTTAAGTAGTTTTTATTAAATTCGGGATTTTTAATGTTCTCATTACTAACACTTGCCGAGCTCAACACGAAATAAGCATTTCGGCTCTGAGGTCCACTCGCACTGTTAGAATTGTTACTCATTCACTGTCTCACTGTATTTAATTTTCTAGTTTTCAAATAATTAAAAATAAATTATTACAATTTATTAATTTTTTATTGCACCTAGTGCAATTATTTGACTTTGTAAAGTTTTTCACCTATTACGAGTTTTTTTCACTTTATTTAATTTAACTTTTTATACTTTTTCACCTATTACGATTTTTTCACCGAAAATTTAACCGCACTAAAAGTAACACGTCCGAACAGTTCGATGTATCAAGCACAACTTGTGCAAACTCCATGCAAATTTTCAATTAAGATAATTGCTTCATTAAGTCCCCTTTTCCACAGGCAAATTTTTATTTGGCAAATTCTGAGTTTGTAGGCGAGAGGGGTGCGAGGAACAGAAACAAAACTTTGCCTGTTCAGAATTTGCGGTACACGCAAATTTTGCTTTGCTCTGTTTGTTGAAAACAATTTTGTTGACATTTCCTTTTGAACCTATTCGTTTTACTGACACACAGCCGGCTTTTGTTTACAAACCTTTTGCTTTAATTTGTGCAAGTGAAATTTAATTTTTAATTTTTGCAATTTATATAATAAAATAAAATGTCTTTCAAGTGGACCCATGAGGAGGTAGAAAAAGTGATTCTTTTGGTGCAGCAACATGCCTGCATTTATAATGTTCGGTCTAAACAATGTCTGGACCGTCATTTGTTTCCAACTCCTTCATCAGAAAAGCAAACGAGCCGCGTTCAATCTTATTCCTCCTCCATGGTTTCACCCATTGTCCTTTACGTCGTGCAACTGGCAATGTTGACGCCTTGTCGCACAAATCAATTAGTCCTACAATATGAAATTTATATTAATTCGCAATCAATTTTTTTAGTTTAGTGTAACAAACCATTTATGAATTCGTCTTTATCACTATCGTCTGACTCCATATCAAACGCGGATTTTGTACAATTCAAAATCTCTTTTATTAAATTATGTTTACACTCCATTATTGCACCGATTTTAAATTATGTATACACTTCTTAGAAGAATTCTTTAAAATGTAAACACTTTTGACGTTTCGTTTCAAATTTGGCAAAGAAAAATTTGCTAGTGGAAAAGCAAGCGAAAATTTCAAAAGAGAAAACAAAAAATTTGCCAAATAAAAATTTGCCTCTGGAAAAGGGGACTAAGAGGTCTAATAATTGTTAAAATTAAAAATACAACCCTGTGTCTATTCGGGAATACGCGCTTCACTTCTTCGTCGTCGAACGTTCACTTTCGACATTTCATCTTCGACATATTCTTAAATACGAGTGAAGAATTATCGCTTGCAGTAATCGACTTTTTGTAATCTCTTATGAAAAACATAAACATTAAACACAGCTGTCTAATTAATACACAGAAAAATTTAAAAACAAAAATATAATTCAAAAATAAAAATTAAGATGGATTCGATTGCATTTTTAATTAATGCACAACCTGAAAACCTTAGAGGAATAATTAAAAATTTAAGAAATAACACGCCGGATATATTTAAAATGAATGATGCCAGGTAGGTATGTTTATTAAAAATTTAAAATCACCTCTTCTAATACCAAAAGAAGGAAAAGATTTTAGAATCAACAAAGAGGCATTTAAATATATTTTATCTGAATTGGAAGACAAAATCTAACAGCAATCACGGCTTGGATGCTTAAGGCCTGTTGACTAGCTGGCTGTTGTGATAAATTCATTTATTAGACTGCAAAGATGTTCTTACAATGTAATATGTTGTACTTAATAATAAAAGAGCAGAGTTGCATAAAAAGCGGAGTATATGTAAAATAGAATGTAAGAGAAATAATATTAACAAGATAAATGATCATTCATTCTCAACACTCTCCCTGAATGACAAATATCTAAGTTCAAAAACAAATTTATCGTGCACTCTTTATAATAAAAACATAAGAGATCAAAATAAAATATTAGTAATTCAATTCATACTTATAATAATTTATATTTGTGTTAATAAAGACCAAATCTACTTCCAAAATATTCCAATTTGCGAGGAGTAACAGCTTTTGTGAATATGTCAGCAACCATCTCATCTGTGCAAAGGTATTCCAAAATAACTTCCTTCATATCGATCTTTTGGCGTATAAATTTAGCTTTTATGTCCACATGTTTGGTTCTTGGCGAATAGTTGTTGTTAAGAGCAACTTGTAGTGCTCCCTTGTTGTCGCAATATATGGTTACACATTTATTACTGTTAGGAATTAGTTCAGCTTCCAGGCGTTTTAACCATACTGATTCCTGTATTGCAGTTGTCAGTGACATGAACTCGGCTTCCGTCGACGATAATGCCACTGTCTTCTGCTTCTTTGTTGACCATGAAATTGCACCGGACTGGTAAACAAATACGTAGCCAGTTGTGGATTTACGGTCGTCTACATCTCCAGCCCAGTCAGCGTCACAATAACCCTTCATATCATCTTCTGCTTGTTTTTTATACACTATCCCTTTGTTGATTGTACCCTTTAGGTATCGCATCACTCGTTTAACGGCTTCCCAGTGGGGTTTACCAGGATTAGTTCCAAAGCGGCTAAGCAGATTCACGGCATATGATATATCTGGTCTACTTATTTGCGCTGCGTATAATAGACATCCAATCGCCTGCATATACGGGATGTTTGACATTTGTTGTTTACTTTCTTCATCTTTAGGGGACAAGGCAGCTGATAGTTTCTGATTATAGTCCATTGGACTTGAACTAGGGTTACAGTTGTTCATCCCAAAGCGTACTAAAACGTCTTCTATATAACGCGATTGATCAATTTTAATGGCATTTTTACTTCTGGTTATTTTTGTGCCAAGTACAGAAGATACTTCTCCCATATCTTTCATCTTAAACTTGCTAGCCAGTTTTACTTTCAATGATTTGAGACTGTTTAAGTTGTTGGAGAAAATCAAGACGTCGTCGACATAAACTGCTACGTACAACATTTCACCATCTTTTATTTTGTAGTAAACACACTGATCGGCTTCACCTCTTACAAGCCCATTTTTGAGTAATTCATTGTTGATGGTTTCGTTCCATACACGTCCCGATTGCTTCAGACCATAGATTGATTTTTGTAGCTTACAAACTCTTTTTGAGCCATCATCGAACATTTCGGGTTGTTGCATGTATACCGTTTCTTTCAGCGTACCATTTAAATATGCACTAACTGCATCCATTTGGTGCACATGCATATCATATTGAACTGCTAAAGCTAACAAATAACGTATTGACTCATACCTTACTACAGGAGCAAAAGTTTCATTGAAGTCAATTCCTTCGCGTTGAGAGAAACCTTTAGAAACCAATCTTGCCTTCCACCGTACAACTTTGCCATGTTCGTCTCTTTTGGTTTTGAACACCCACCTTGATTTGATCGCTTTTTCTCCTGGTGGTAAGTTTGTCAGCAGCCACGTTTTATTAGTCATCAGTGAATTAATTTCTTCTTTCATTGCAGCTTCCCATTCGGATGAATTGTTTGACGACATAGCTTCTTTCACACTTTTTGGATCATCTGACACGAATTCCATTGCACAAAAATTCTGTGATTGTTGACTTCTATTAGCTATACGCTCAGAACGGCGGATATTTGCGTCCATTTGAATATTTTGGGCTTCATACGAATTTGGGGACCATTCTTCATCGTTGTTATTAACTTCGGCTGGTACTGCAGCAGACGAAGGCCACTCGACAGATTCTTCATAATCACTCTCACTGGAATTATCGTCGGCTTCTTCAGAATTATTATTTATTGATTCGATGCCCGGTGTTAATTCAACCTCAATATTACTCTCCACTGAATTAACATCGTCGTTGTTTTGCAGCAAATCTGAATAATAAAAATTATTTTTAATGTTTATGTTGACTTTACTTCCTTCTAAAAACACGGCATCACGGCTTATGATTATTTCATTGTTCTTGGAGTTGAATAATCTATACGCCTTACTTTCTGTGCTGTATCCTACCATGATACATTCAATAGATTTCTTATCCAGCTTACGCCGTTTTTCTTTAGGTATATGTACTAGAGCAGGACAACCAAAAACTCTCAAATATTTCAAATTAGGGCGACGACCGGACCAAATTTCCTCAGGAGATATATTTTCATCACGGCAAGGTACTCTGTTGATTAAATAGCTAGCTGTGTTGGCTGCCTCCGCCCAAAAACGATTGTCTAATCCACTATCGATAAGCATACACCTTACACGTTCTATTATTGTTCGGTTTATTCTTTCCGCCACGCCGTTTTGTTCAGGAGAATATGTGCAGGTTTTTTGATGAATCACTCCGTTGTGCTTTAAAAAGGTTTGAAATTTGTTGCTTAAATATTCACATCCGTTGTCCGTTCTCAAAATTTTTATCTTCGCTGTGCACTGATTTTCAGCCATTTTTTTGAATTCCACAAAGGTTTCATAAACTTCGGATTTACTCTTAAGGGGGTACACAAAAAGTTTTCTTGAGAAATCATCTACAAATGTTACTAAATATCGAGACCCGGAGAACGAGTTAACATTAATTGGACCTAAAACATCAGAATGTATCAGTTCCAGCAGTTCTGTGGCTCTTGTACCATTTTCCCTTATCGGTTTTCTGGTCTGTTTACCTTTTACACATACTACACAAGGATCTACACTTCTATTCTCAAAATTTATTCCAAAAGAAGATTTTTTTGTTTTTTTTAAATTTTGTTCACAAATATGGCCCATTCTTCTGTGCCATAAATCAATTTGTTTTGTTGCCACAAGCACTTTATTTTCTTTCAATTGTGGTTCACTATTAATGCGGTATAAGTCGTTATAAACCGAAGCAGAAGTTATAAATGTACCATCATTATCAAATATTCGGCAGGTTTCTCCTTCAAAAATGACTTTCTTTCCATCCTTAGTCATTTGTCTAACCGAAAGTAGATTTGCACACAAATTAGGTACGTACTCAACATTTTTCACTGTTATAGCCTTGCTATTATTTTCATTTAAAATGTTTATGGCAACGTCGCCAGCACACTCAACATTCATTTTGTCCTTATTAGCAACAATTACTGTTTTGTTTTCAACGTTATGTATATTATGCATATAACTACCGTTACTAATCATGTGGTTGGTTGCCCCGCTGTCTATGTACCAATACAATACATTTTTGTTGTTGTTGTAACAGTCATTTGTTTCACTGGAAACATTCATATTTATACTTGTTGCGATTAATGTTGACGAAGCACCTTTCTTTTCGTTTCTCTTATTTGGCTTACCGTTGTTGTTTTTGTTATTTTGGCAATTTCTAGATATGTGTCCAAATTCTTTACAGTTATAACATTGTATTGCCTTACGCTTTTTTTCTTTGGAATTTTTCATGTATAACGCGGCTTCTTTCTCCGAATTTTGGGTATCAAATTTGGCATCTTGGAGAAGCAAGTTCTTTACCATGTCAACTGTCAGTCGTTCCTTGGAATTTTCCACGGCCATTACCAGCGGCTTAAAATCATCCGACAATCCTGCTAACATTAATGACGCTGTTAGCTCATCATCTATTTTGAGCCCTGCGTTTCTTACTTTTATAGCCGTCATTACCAATTCATTTACATATTCCTGGACTGTAGCATAGTTTTTTAATTTCATATTCACAAGTTGTTTTAGCAATTCAACCTTTCTTGTGAGTCCCGTATCCTCATAAGCATTCATAAGTGCATCCCAGGCTTCTTTTGCTGTTGTGGCAGCCGCAATGAGTCCATAATTACATGGATCCACCATCAATGTTATCTCCGCTAAAGCTCGTTCATTTAAGACAGCATCCTCGTTACCACTCAAGCCGGATTCTACAACCTTCCAGCATCCTTTGATAACCAGGCAAGACTTTGCTTGCCTCTTCCAAATGTCGAAATTTTCTCGTCCCTTTAAACGATCGATAGAAAATCCCGTTGGAACATTCGCCATCTTTGTAAAAAATATTTTATTATTTAAAAAAAAACTTTCGAATTAATATACGCGTGACATGCGGCCCATAACCTGTTGTGATAAATTCATTTATTAGACTGCAAAGATGTTCTTACAATGTAATATGTTGTACTTAATAATAAAAGAGCAGAGTTGCATAAAAAGCGGAGTATATGTAAAATAGAATGTAAGAGAAATAATATTAACAAGATAAATGATCATTCATTCTCAACACTGGCAGCAGCCCTTCGTTTCTTCGCTGATGGAAATTACCAACATGGAGTTGGCAAGGATTGGCATCTTAATATTTCCCAGTCAACTTTTTCAAAACTTCTGTCTGAAGTATTAGTTGCAATTGAAGAGAAATTATGCCAGAAATGGATAAGTATCAAAATGGATGAGCAGACAAAAGAAGAAGCCCGAATGTATTTCTTTCGAAAATCGTCGATACCAGGCGTAACCATGGCTATTGATGACCACCATGGCTCTGAACTGTTGCGGTGATGTTTGTTCTTTAGACCTGGACAAAGAAACAGAATTAACTTTCATTGTATGTTTTTTATACATGTACATACATATATTTACTTACATTTGAAGCATACGCTTGTTATTTATGTTATGTAGGTATTTTATTTTTACGCGCTAAATCAAGCGTCGAACGAAAATTATGTAGATGTGCGGTGAACAAGTATTTTAGAATGCATACAAAGTGAACAAAAACATATGCTTTCTGTTTGAACATCTTTTTTCTAACGTATTTTAGAATAACAAAAAGTGAATGAAGCGCGTATTTGTGGTGAAAGTGACTTCCCGAATAGACCTGTATAATATTACAACCAAATACAGTGCACTAGGGAAAACGTCAACTAATTAAAACCGCGGGTGTTGACGTTTAACAAATTAAAAAAAAATTTGTTATTTTTTCTGCTGTTTTTTTTTCTCTCCAACACTTGGAAGAGAGCCTTCTCTCTATTTATTTCATTAAATTTTAGAGTAGGTAATGTAAAAAAAGGGTTGACGTTTTGGGATGTTGACGTAAACGAGCGTTGACGTTTTCCCGAGTGCACTGTAATTGTATTCTTTTTTCTCAGCTGCTGTCAAACGCTAATTAAATTACCAATATTGAGCATGTGTGAACACTTTTTAATTAACCAATAATTGACTCAATTAAAAATACATGTCTGAACACCATATTCACAACCTCCTGTTCTTATTTATTTGCAAATAAAATATCAAAATTTTTATATAAAATTTTTATTTAATTTTTGATTTTTTTTTTCTTTTTACAAACCATCTCCTGAGAATTTCGAATCGAATCAATCAAATCGAAAAAATCAGGCAAATCGCTCCAACTGTTCTCACGTGATGCCATTACATACATGGACCATTTCATTTTTATATACATATGTAGATAACAAAAGAAATTTAAATACGATATAACAATTTACGTACATATATAATTAATGTCTATACAAGTGCAATATCTGTAATTCTCATAATATTTAATATTTGTTTTTTTATTAAGTATTTGCCAATTAAATCAAAAAATTATACCTATTAGGAAAGTGCTATATTTTTGTATAAAATGAAATTATATTATTATAATATCATTGTAACTAGTTTTTTATTACTGATTGGTAACATTTGATATAAATATGTACTGTCGTTTTTAAATATGTGGCAACTTTTTTTTGCGAAATAAAAGAAATATATGAAATTATTGAAATCGTAGCAATTTTCGCTCAGTCGTTCTTCGTATGTATCGAAAATCCTGTTCAGCAAACAAATCAAAACATTGAAAGTACTTTAAAAACGTATGAAACGAAAAACAATATAGAATATAATAATAATAAAATTATAGTAATATTAAATCATGGATATATAAGAATTTTGTTAAGAAAAACATAGCATTTAACAAATCATAACATTAAACATATAGTACAACAAAAATTAAATACAAAAAATAATTTGTGCATATAGGTACATACAATTTCTGTGTGGTAAACAAAGAGACAAAATAAAAATTTGCAGTTAATTGGTGAAACAGAATAATGTAAGTGTTTTTATAATAATAATACAAATAAACGAATTTAGGCCTGTTTATTGTAAATAATTTGATATTTTTAATTATTTTTGTATTTATGCAGATATAAATACATATCTATCTGTATATAATATAATAGTGTAGATACAACATTTCAAATTATATACCTATGTACATACACACATTCATATGTACATTTTATGTTCTTCTTTACAATTTATAATTCAATTGTGTTTGGTTATTAAGGAATTCGAAAACATTTCTGTTCCAACTGGAATATTTTTTATTATATCGGTAGAGCAGTATAAACATTTAGATTGTTATAATAAAAAATGGCCTTGTGAGAAAGCTGCCAGATCACATAATATTGGACATTAAGTAGGTATCTAGAACTGTGTGTTTAAATTATTAACATAGCTGATATTAAAGCTTTACTAATGTCCTTATCAATTTAACTTGTGGCGTTTCGAACGCAATTGTACAACAATTGCATGGTAATTTGAATTCAATTATTAAATTATTTTTTACTATTAAGGAGTTTAATAATAGAGTTATTAAATTAAATTAAGCATTAAATATAAAATCAAAATAGTGTATAAAAACTAAATATCTTGGCTGTATACTTACAATTAAATTTATATTATATGGAGACTTTTATTTAAAAAAAACGCAAAATGCTGAATCAGTCTGGCAAATCTTTTTCGTTTTGTATTTTGAAACAGTATTGTCAATTTGATTTTAGTAAAACGCGTTTAGTTCATGTTCTCCATTATGCGCTAAAAACTAATAAACCAAGATATAAAATTATAAACAATTTGATTAATTTTTGTATAGTGTTTAAATATAAATCTAGATCGTGGCAACAGTTTGTATTTTAATATGTTTTTTCTATGTTGATTGCTCCCGTAACCATATGTAGAAGAACGTTAAAATTTTTGCCCGCTCTCCCTTAGTTTTGAAGTTTATATGAATTTAAAGTAATTTTATATAACAGCATATATTTCTTATAATCAGTGAATCATCTGAACAATATGGGTATCATTGAAAATATGTTTAATATTATATACAATATGGTACAAATATAAGCATTTTGATTCAAAAACTACGTTATGAATCTAAATTTAGAAAATTTCGATATACCGAAAAAGTATTTATTGTGGAGCCAGTATTCGATGTACCCCAGAGTTGAAAGCCCCTGCGACAAAACCCTAGGCCGGCAATGCAGGGGCCAAATTACCGTATTCGATATCGAGTAAAATTTGTCGTAATTTTCTTATTTGAGATTATGCCATTCGATATCGAGCAAGAAATTTAGTACATTTTATCATAATTTCGCTATCGAAATCATTTTTCGATACGATAGCTCATTCGATCACGAATGCGGTAATTTGGCCCCATAAAATTTTAATACTAACTAAAAAAATAAATATTGAAATATAAAGTGTTACTAGGACCTGATTTGTTTCGTTTTGAAGCATATCTTTATTATTTTGTTTTAACAATATTTTTATTTATTTATTATTTTTAATAACCTAGCCTGTTTGTCATAATATGTCACAAATTTTGGAATAAATTATGATGATATATATATATTTTTTGTGTGTTGATAGCTGTCATAATAAACTGATATAAGTTTGGTTTAAACATATGATATTCCAAGTTTAGTAGTTATTACGAATTCAGTCTTTGATATACCCCAGAATTTGATAACTCCAATAGAACATGATCAAAAAATTGATACAAATCTTTTCCATATAAGCATATATATAACAAAAATAATAAAAACTAAACCTTAATGGAGCAGTCATTGTACATTACGTTACTCCATTAATCTAATGTAAATTTTTAGTTAATTTCTTTCAAGAGCTTTAAGGTTAGCTTATTTTGTTACAGTAATCAATTGATATTCATATACAGTGGCCAGTTTTTTGATTCACATGTTAATCATCAATTTATTGGCTTACAAAGTCAGTTAAATTACACAAAAGTTGGTTGTTTTACTAGGAAACTAAAAAATTTATTGCTAATTTTATAATGATAAGGCATAGTTGTAATAAATTTTAGTTAATGTTATTAAAGACAAAATATTTGTTTTTCTTTGATGTTCATTACTTAATAATTAAATTTGTTAGAAATCGCTTTTGAAAAACGTCTTTGATTTAGTTTAGTTAATTGACAACACTAATTTATATATTCTTTAACGTCGTAAACAGGAATCGTTTTCAATCGTTGATAATATCAGAGTTGTTATAGACTAAGCATAATTGTCAATATTCGTCGTTTTTCCATACATACGTAACATACAAAGTAAGTCGTCGGTACGGTTTTCGTAATAAACGTGTACATTGTCGTTGAGTTTCGTATAGAATGTCCATGGTATATACTTTAGTTAAAATAATAAAAAAAACTTTTTAAAGAATACTAAATAATAAGAGTTTAAATACACACATATACAATAAATTACTTTATTAATTAAGTAAGAAAACTGTACATGAAAGAAACAACAAATTTATTAACTAAATTTCCTAATCAGAAAAACTGAAATGAAAATAATATCAACAATATCGAACGCAAAAATATGAAAAAAATAAAAAATGTGATATTCAGTAAAACTGTTGAGAAGAAATATTATAAAATACAAATTCATTAAAATTTCTATAAAAGTGGAGTGCTCTTAAAATTTATGAAAATAAAAGAATCAAAACAGCAATTTTTAGTTGCTATAGTATTTGTGTCTGCAATTGAAATAGAAATAAGAAAAAATATGTATTTGTGTAAGAGCAGTCAGTCATTCGTAATGGGGGTAATGCGTCAATGTGGCATTAACGAATTAGTATAAATGAAAGCTGTAAACGAAGCTTAGCTAACCAACCGTCTAATATACCTTATATATGTATGTATATAAATGTAAAAACAAAAAAATATATAGTTGCCATATTATTTGGAATTAATAAGAACAAAGAAAAGAGGAGCATTATAACTACACTGTAAGGGCAGCTCACCAACAACTTAAATGTTAATTTGTGAAACGATGACGCTATAAGAAAAGACAAGACTTAAATGCTGATATTTTTCATTTTACTTTGTCGGGAGTGGCTTTTACAATATTTCCAAATTTTGAAGATGAAAAGTTATAGAAAATAATTATTTTTTAGTGTCGTTAATTTATGGTCTGTTCCTAAATTTTAAAGAATATCCTTACAATATAAACGTATTTATGTTATAAATTATGCGTTTTTTAGACCACAGCGATTTCACAATATTTTCTTTACTAAATTAATGAGAACTAGTGTAAAAAATTTTGCAATATTTTAGTAATTACTTGAATTTTAGCATATTGAAATCTCACCGATTTCATTTCTTTTAGAACTTGTCGCATTAGTTCAGTAATTTTGGTAATCTTTACAAAATCTAGCATTAATAGAACATAAAATCTGTGCTTAAAACAATACAACTCTTTTTGTGATCCTAAATAACCCATAACATAAGGTAGGTAGGTAGGTAAGAAGGTTGGTGTGAGTCATCCTCACACCCTCACCCAGAGACTAATGGACCATACATTGTGATGCCTTAGATAGGAAAAGAAGTAAGAAAGAAGGTGAAATAAAAGCGAAAGTAAAAGACAAGAAAGGAATAGTAGAGTGCAAAGAGAGAAAACCTGACCAAATCCTACTCAGACGTATGTCCTCCACTTGTGCGACCAGCTCCCAGTCTACTGCCGCGTAGCCAGACCATTCCCATTACGAATCCTTTAGACTCCCCAGCCGACAGCTCGAGACATCACCTAATTCGCCCAAGAATCTGTTACCCAGCCACCTCATCCTACTGCCCTGCAACCTGGAGCAGTGGCACAGAATGTGCTCAACCGTCTCCAGCTCATCCGGGTCCTCACATAATCTGCACATATCCGACAATTCGGATCCCATTCCGTGATAATGCCCATCATGGTCCTAACGCAGACCCTACACCTGCCCAGCAACGATTCCGAATCGGACTTCTTAAGCACCGGCCACAGCGTCCGTGACACTTGGCAGTCCGTGCGGTTTCCTTAGGCCTGATTGGTCGCACTTAGGACCCATTCCTAAGGACCTCTATAAATTTGTAACACTTCACATATGAGGTTCATAGGTCCCAAACGTTTTGTATATATTTACGCTTTATTATTTCGCCCATATCATTTTTGTGTTTAAGTTATATACCTATATAGCTTTTTTATTTTGTAAAGAGTTCCCAAAAAACGGTTTAAGTCCAAGGATTGTGACGGCTACCCCAGTTTAGATTTGTACTTGGGGTCATTGACCTGCATGAATTCCCAAAGGTGCGGTGTTTCTTCTCTGGCGTGGGTACAATTTGATTTTGCAATATTTCTACGTGATTTACACAGTTTTCTTTTTATCCAATTGTTCCGATGTTTTTTTAAGTATAATTGGACTAAAAATTTTTATATTAAGACCTGTAACTTTATCTTTCTTCTAAGTATTTTCAGGTATAGTTTTTTCTTAACAAAATAGAACGTATTTTATACATTCTGTAGGGCCTTTTTCTGGTTGTACGTTTCTTTGCTTTAACGTATTACTCGCCGATCAAACTGTGTATTTGTTCTTCGCTTCCTGTCTCTTGTCTCGGGTTTTATTTTCTGTAAATTTCTTGAAAAACCTTTGTTTTGGAACAATCCATCATAATTGCTATTTCACTTGTTTTCCAAGCTTTAAAATATTTCTTTTTTTTTAAATAAGGGGCTGTGCTTTGCAAAACCCATTATTATTGCTTTTCTGAACAGAAGGATAATAGAAAACATAAGCGAACATAGAATTATTTTATATACCTATTAATTTCAATGATATCTTAAATGCAAATCTAAAAATAGCGTTCTTATTAAATGTATATATTCACCATAAGAATATCATTTCAAAATAAGAAACAAAGTTATTCGCATTTTGAATTATCTCTCAAAGGAGGTGTAAAATGTAAAATTTATACGGCTGGGGAGCCGCTTATATATAATCAAAATTTTTTATTATAATCACATTAATTAAAATATAATTAAATAATATACATACATATATATTGACATGAATATAGTTCTTAAGATACATGTATAATTGGCCACAAGGCTTTCTATGTATTGAAAATAAAGAATTGAATTGAATTGAAAATGTATGCAATTAATAACACGTTAAGAGACCATTTAAAAATTTAATTTTTTCGTTAAGTTTTTCAACTGTCATTTGCTTAAGCAAAAAGCGAAAAGACCCAACTATAATATGCATAAGCGAGCTTAAGCAAATTGCAAAAGTTATCGAAAAGACTGTCAAATGCATAACCAGTTCAGAGTTAACTTTTAGGTGGCTACAATGACTTTGAAACTTTTTGTCCACATAACTTTTATTTTAATTTATAATAATTATTCTACGATATATATTTATTCCCCCACAACCTTTATGCCAAAATTCTTTCAATATGTGTAGCAGGTATTATTAAAAATCGAAGCAGATAAAAATCATCGACTTTATAAATATAAAATTATACGCATGCCTTCCTAACATCGACAATTTTAAAATTTTGAAAGATTTTAATGAAAAATTAATTGAAATTTAAGCTATATATGTAAACATCTTGATAAATGTAGTATACATATACCCAAGACATTAGTAATAATTTAACAAACAAATATATCAGCCCAATCATGAATAAAAATTCCGCGGGAGTTTTTTTCCCTTTTCTCATTTTTCCTATTTAAATTCAATGTTAAAAAAATAAAAAGGGAAAAAACTCCCGCGGAATTTTTATTCATGATTGGGCTGTATATGTATATGTACCTATATGCTGATTTTTCATATAAAACCGGAACAAAAAATGAATGGCACAGCCAAATACAGGAGTAAAACATGTTTTTTAATTGTATAGTTGATGATTTTATATTCTGTTTCTGTGCATTTAGAGTGAAAATTCTTGGCATTTGAGAAATATTTTAAATTAGTTTTGAATTTTTCAGAAAATGTTTTTAAAAAATTAGGTTAATATCGAAGTATATGGATACGCATGTGAGATAATTTGTTGGGTCAGATAGTAGCATTAATAAGCAATCAAGCAGAGTCGATAATACTATGTTCAGATATGAAACTTATGGTGTTTTCTTTTCTGAAATAAAATGTTACACAGTTATTATGTACATTTTTATAATGTTTACCCCACATTTTAAAGATGTCGCATTTTTAATGGTCAGAATAGAACATAAAATTACAACAGTGTAACACTTTTTTTTCATGTACAGCTGTTTTTGTTTTTTTTTTGTTAAAAAAGAAGAAGCAGATAGCTCCTTGGTAAGATCGCTTAAAGTAAGACAATGAATATTTATCAAAAACACCAATGGCACCTTCCCGACTAATACGCAAATTCTTAAAGTATAAAAATTATATATATAGACATACATTACATATATACATAAGAAGTAGGAAATTTGACATACATCAACTTCAGAGTATTCATAATTACGTTCTCTACAAAGCCTTTCACTTTTCCATAATCATATAAAATATTTTATCATCATCAGATAATGAAGATGAATTCAACAAGTCATCCAAAATTTTTTTTCAGCATATAAAAAAGTAGTAATATTTTCCATTTTGTATATTTTTTTTGTTTCTTAACACAAATCACATTCATAAACAAAACAAATGTCAGTTGTAGCGAAGCCAACTTAGCCCTTTTCGGGCTAGATTTAGCCGGATTTTAGTCACTCAAAACGCAAAAAAAAAGAAAATTGGATGTGGTTTTATATGGATTATTTTCCATTTAGCCTTTTTTTCAAAAATGTTTACGCGTTTTGAGTCTCAAAAGTTGGCATCACTGGTCAGCTGTTTTATCGTGCGATTCTCCCCCTCTAAAAATTCAGAGTGTGAAAGGTGCACCATTTTTTTAATTTATTGTGTGACATTTATAGAAAAGAACACACTACACTTTAGCAGTGTTGATATTTTTTCAGAAAAGAACACAAAAAAATTAAAAAAGATGCGAAATGGGAAAAACGTGTAACATTTTTGCCAGAAAAGAAAACGCCATTAATTGAGTCAATATTCGGTTAATTTACAATATTATTTTAAGTGTTCAGGCATACGCAATTTTCAGCTTACTCAATAATCATTTGACAGTTGGAAAACAATACAAAAAATACTCTAAATGGTTGTTGTGTTTCTATGTAAACAAACTTACCTTCACATTGACTTTTCAATGATTTCTTTTGTTGACATTTGCCATTTTATACAATTTTGTTCACTAAACACAGTTGTGAAAAGTGTTGCATTCGAAATTTTACTCAATATTATAACAATTTCGTACTTATTTCGCAATAATTAATTGAGATTTTATATGGAATATTGAGCTCAATAATGGCGTTAATTGCGATTAACGCAATTAAGGCGCATATGTGAACACGCTATAAGACTCTTTTTGATAAATGTGGAGCTTCTCGCGCGTTGCCCAAACAAGTGTAGTTATAATAAAAAATTAAGATAAAATTATTTTTTTAATTGAACTCAATAATTGTATAGACAATCATTTAGAATTAAGAAATGTTGCTTGTAGTTTTATATTATACTAAACCAAATTTTCAATAGCAACAGTCTTATTGTTTGAATACAAAAATTAAATCTGATTCTATATAAATGCACTTTAAAAACATACTTTGATGAAAGACTTTGTTAAACTATAAGTACATTTGCGATAAAAAAGCTCAGCATACAAATCCTTTAAATTAACCTTACAATAACATTTCAACGAATATACTTTTGTTCTGACACATTTTAATGATTGTCTATAATAATTTATCAGTGTTAAACCTAAAGTGGAAACAAGCAAAAGTACTAAAATATTGGACAAGTTTTACGCAGGCGCACAATGCTAGCAGCCAATTTGCCAGTATGCCAATATGCTGGAATGGTAAGATTAAAAGTTACTTTTTTATAAATATATTCAAATCGGTAATGTATATTATATTTATTAGGGAAGATTGCTTAACTTATATATATTATATTCATTATTTGAATTAAATGAAACGATTTACGCATGAAAAATCCAAGAAATAATTTTATTTCCTACGACTATGTGGTATTGTAACGTATTATTTATTTATTTTTATAATATCAATTCTATATACATTTGTTTTAGAATTTTAAGGCCAATACTATTAATCAATTATTTGAAATAAATGTATATAATATATAATAACAAGCATTAATTTTAAAATTATGATGCATTGAGTGAATTACTATTGAATTTTACTAATCTATCATGAACAGGATCGAAACCAGCAATGTGATCTAGACAACAAGTGGAATAGATTAAGTATAATCAACAGAAGTTTATTTTGTCCAACTTAGAACTTCTTTATAACACATTTCGTGGACAAGTACCACAATGGTTGAACATAGAACATAACTTTGAAAATCTGATTTAATAATCATTTTCTTGATGTCAATACAAGAAGTGTTCTTATTAACTTCATTACAATAACACCCTGGTTTACGTCGTTAATTGGAATTGGAGAAACACGATGCAGACCGAAGCAATATATGAAAATATATTTGTATTGATTTTTTTAATTGGTTCGAATATTAATAATTTAAGCTAAAAAAAATTTTAATTTTAATATTTAACATTGTTTTTATTTCATAGTCCCCCCACAGTCTAACATTTGGAAGAAAAACATCTGGAATTCTTACACTGTCGAACAATGTTGTCAGACACATTTCATTATTATTTGCTTTTTTGACATTTCTCTTATTCATGCTGTGTAGTGGTTAAATTAAATAAAAAAGAATTTAAATTAAATAAAGTTTTAAAATAAGAAATATATTTTGTTTACTCCAATTGTATTTCATTATTAATTTTAAAATTTTTTAGTTCACGAAATTTATTTAAACTTCACGACCTAATGGCAGCAAACGAAAAAAGAAATAAAGCAAATGTAAAAAATCAAAATAAATTCCAGCAAAGAAGATGTCAAAAAAGCATGTTCACCGAGTACCAAACACAAAATTGATGCTCTCTTCCCCACCCGAAATTTTTTGCCAAGCTAAATGTTTTCCTTCCAAATGTTGGACGGGGACATACATACAAATATTTGCAAACACCTGAAAGTATTAACAACAGAAAAGTATTAAAAACACAGAAATCGTGAAGGCATGAAAACGTAGAATGTAACTGCAACTTCAATTCCGATCGATTTTGTTTATTCCCAAAAAAAATAAATCTCGGTTTTTAACTTAAATATGGTAACGTTGTGTAACCAAAACAAAAAAAACATATGATTTTTATAATAAAAAGTATAACAAAGGCGAACAAAAAGTGCGCTAACAAAGAAATTTTAAATAAAAGTGAACACAATTATTTAAAAATTGAATTTCAATTGTTGCTGTTTTAAATGAACAAAGACACCAAAACGCAGTTGAAAAGCTACGAAGAAAAAATTTAAGCGAAGCATCTAATCCTCTGTCGTATTCCAGTGCTGTGTAAATATTTTTAATATGTTTAATTTTTTGAGTTTGAGAAAGTTTTCTTGTTGCTGACACCAACTTTGAAGTTTTTATTATATTATTTAAATATTAATGATATAATTAAAAAAAACAATAAAACAATACAATTAATTTTTTAATTGTCAATATAAATTAGTATTATGATTTTTTTTAGTATAATATAAAAAATAACAATTCCACTTTAGATATCTAAAGTGGTTTCATTCCGAAAAAAAT
Organism: Bellardia pandia; assembly: GCA_916048285.2. Classification (NCBI taxonomy): domain Eukaryota; kingdom Metazoa; phylum Arthropoda; class Insecta; order Diptera; family Calliphoridae; genus Bellardia; species Bellardia pandia. Next base: position 16,473,745 of record OU696534.1, on the reverse strand, counting down.
AGTTTTTCGTTTTCTAAAGACTCAATTTACATAATCAAAGCCACTTTCGATCGGAATTGAGTTGTTTGTGTTTAATTGTCAATATAAATTAGTATTATGATTTTTTTTTAGTATAATATCATAAAAAATAACAATTCCACTTTAGATATCTAAAGTGGTTTCATTCCGAAAAAAATAGTTTTTCGTTTTCTAAAGACTCAATTTACATAATCAAAGCCACTTTCGATCGGAATTGAGTTGTTTGTGTTTGTTACACAACTGTCTGTATTTTTTTAATTCTGCACTTAATTATTAATTTTCTAAATGTACAATTGTGGTGGTTTGATTAAGTTTATAAATTTCATAATCTTCCCTACAAGAAATTGCTGATGGAAACTAACACATACAAACACTTGCAGCAATTTTATATTAAATTGTTGCTGTTGGCGTTGCCACAGCGGGGTTTTCTTACCAAATGTTAATAAATATTTGTTAAATTTTCTCTTTTTGAAACAAGACCTTGTTAATAAAAAATGTTACGAAATGGCAACGCTGATTAATACAGGCTAAAAATTAATAAGTATGAGAAAGACAACTGCATGTTAATTTGCGTAGTGCAGGGTTGCATTTTTGCCGTTCAACATGTAAATCCCCTCATAGTGGAATGAAATGTCAAATTTTCATTTGTGGTGCTAGTTTGATTGTGAAAAAGTGAAAAAATTATAAAAATTTAACAAAAGAAAAAGACAAATTTAAACAAAAAAGAAACAAAAAACTTTAAAAAGACAAAAAACTTTAAACTAAATATAATAATAAAGAAAAAAAAGATTAAAACTAAAAATTAAAACAAAAAAGAAACAAGAAAAAACTTTAAAAAGACAATTAACTTTAAACTAAATATAATAAAGAAAAAAAAAGATTAAATCTAAAAATTAAAATTTCTTACAGAAAACGTTTATTTTTAAAAAAAGGGAACGGCAGAAGACGTCAACGAAGTCATCCGTACTCTTATGACGGATGAACTTCTTGACAAGTTTAATTGGGAAGGGCGGTGGGAGAAGAAAGCGCTTGGGAATTTGACACTCTTCAATAAGCTTTTAAGAGGTATGTAATTATTTTGGCCTATCTATGAATTATTATGTACACACTTGTTTAATTTTACTTTTTAAATTTCAGATGTCTTTCCCAAGCAATCTTCCATAGATTTTGAGAGGGGTTTGAGGAAAGCTGTGGACAAAGCCACCACAGGCAAAAACAAAAAATATATGCCAAAAATAACAATTTTAATTATTAATTTATTGTATTACAAAAAAAATAAATTAATTTTCATTTAAATAAATTAATTTAAAAAAAGCATGTTTTTATAAATGTTGTACCAGTCAGCTATGACTGGTTTGTACATCAGCACTGATTAGTCAGCTCTGACGATGTTTACATCAGTGCTGATTAGTCAGCTCTGACGATGTTTACATCAGCACTGATTAGCCAGCTCTGACGATGTTTACATCAGCACTGATTAGTCAGCTCTGACGATGTTTACATCAGTGCTGATTAATCAGCTCTGACGATATTTACATCAGTACTGATTAGTAAAATATTGTGGAGTGAGCAGTTCAGATATATGTTTTACTAGTTCACGAAGTTCACAAGTTGGAAAGAGAAAAAGAATCACACGTACATGAATGTTTACATCAGGTTTTTCACATTGCCCTTAATAAAATGATAGAAACTACTGATGTATAAACCCATCAGCAATACCCATCAGATGATGCATCAAATGACTGTCATTGTTCTTGTAGGGTTCAAATCATTTCCAATTTGTTGCTGACTGTTGTTGCTGTTTTTCTCGTTTTGATGAAATTCAATAATGAATCCATACGTGACTTAGGCCCAATAAAACAGTGCGTATTTAAGTGCCATTTATTTTTAAAGTGCATTTAAGTACAAAATTTTGTTTTTCACTGAAAACTTAAATGCTACTTAAATGGCCAACGATGTTCATTTAAGTGCAACTTAAGTTTTAAACATTGAACATATGGTTTTGACATTTGTTTTTGTTTTTTTTTTTTTCTTTTCAATCATGCTGCTGTATTTTTTAACAGCGCCCAACAAGAAGTCAAAAGTTGGGACTTCTTTTATCCATATTTATGCCACCAAATTTAATATATAAAACACACAAAACAATAAAACGCACAAAACAATACAACAAGTAAACACAAAAACCGAAACACAAAATTGTTGGCAAATTTTATTAAAAAAATCAGCTGTTTTCTGAAATATATCGATAATTTTGTTGACATTTCAAAGTGCTACCATATTTTTACCACAAAATCATAACAGCAATTAAGTATGACTGAAAAAATGAATCTGTATTTAAATGCAACTTAAGTTTTTATGAAAATTAACTAAAACTACACTTAAATACGCACTGTTTTATTGGGCCTTAGTCATGAAGGAGTACTTTAAAACAAGGTCTTTTAAAATTGTGATATTATTTTGAAATTTGAAGTTGAGTATATTTAAATGGTCACTATTCTCCTGCTGCTTCTCATGTAAATGCTTCATGCCGTTAATTGAAGAAGCAGAAACTTATTTCGAAATATAAAATTTTTTGGATGTTGTTTTAGACACTTTGTTGACATTCGTAAATTAATCACCCCTATTCTGACTTTCGATTCGAATCGAAATTTTCTTCGTTTGGCAAATTTGGTATTCAGAGTTTCGATTCCGCTACGTTTCTTTTGATTGTAGGTATTCTGAATTACGATCGTAGTTACGTTTTTCTACGCTTATATTTTAGCAACGGAATTTTTTCGATTGCTCTTTTTATAAACTTAAAAAGTATTTAATTTAATTAAAATTTCAGGTAGTTTTTTATTACTATGTAATATATTTTTATTTTGGCCGAGAAGGCTTAATATTACAAATAAATGAATAAATAAATAAATAAAAATGTTTAAAAAGTGATTTATATAATTTTTTGTTGTACGGCCAATCAAGAGGTGATATGCAGCAACAAAGAACATGGTTAAACAAATGTGTAATGGTAGAACGAAGGAGTTTTGAATTACTGTCACTACAAGCAGGAAAGCAGCCTATTTATTTATTTTTACAGGTCAAAAACAACGATATCAGAGCAATACGAAAAGCTGGCAAGTTTAATGTCAACAAAACAGGATATTGCTTGCGGCTACCATAAACGATCTAAGGAGAAAGTTCAGGTATTTTCTTTTCAAGCTTTTCAAGCCTCACCTCTGTGTTCTGAACCACGTTGTTCTCATCTTCCACCAATAAAGCCACTGCTATGGATTCCATTTCTCCTTCAAATACAAAAATTAAAAATACCACCTCCAGCTTGATAGGATTATCTTTTTATTATTATTAATTCACAAGTCTTTTGTATTATTTTATTTTTAATATTTCTCCTTATTAATCGCACAAATTTTTTTATATTCCTATTGTTTTTTGTTTGATGTGGCTTTTGTTTATTAAAATAGTAACAAACTTGTTCATTTCTTTGTTTCTATTCCACATTTCATAGTAACAAATTGGTTTTGTAAACATTGTTGTCTTCTTCTTGTTCTTTCGATTCAGTTTTTGTTTGGAATACCAATTTTCGATCGTAGCGTAACTGAATGCGGAGACTTAATCGAAACTCAGAATAGAGGTGATTGCTTTTCTATAGGGTTATTCAATCTGACTTGCCTCATAATCTCTATTCAGAGTTTCCCATTTTTCTGAACATATGATGACAGTCTGACATCGCTATTCCTGAATAGAAGTCTGTGAATATTAGCTGTCATTGAAAATAGAAAATAATTGAAAATTTTATTATTAATTATTCGGATATTAACAATAATTACTGGATTCCTTTTAATCTTTGGTTAATTTTAACAACCTGGTTCTTTTAAATATTGCTGATTGAAGTTGTTGTTGAAGTTGATGTTGCTGTTGTTGTATCTACTTATTGCTGTATACATACATATATTTTTTGCTGCCATTTTGTCTTAAGCATTAAACACATTCGAGACAGCAGGCTACACGACTACACGAGTGCAAATGCCGCTGGGTATTTAATAAAGGGTTGCAAATGTTGTCTTGAATGCCACTTAAGACATTTTATTTTTTAGCAAATACTTCAATGCACTTACTTCTTGTTTTGCATGACACAAACAATGTGTGCCAACAACAATAATAAACAACGAGAGAACATAGCTGATGAGTAACAAGTTGAACACATGTATACAAAAAAATTTTTGTTGTATTGTTATTGTGTGCGCTCGCTTAGATTTTTTATATGGTGCAGTGTACAATAATCAGATTTTTACATTACTATCATATACACTACAGCATAGTCTTTAGTGTAGACAGAAAACCAAATGTTTAAAAATCAAAGGCGTAATACAATTTTTAAATAAAAATTTTATTAAGAAACAATTCAATAACTTAAACTAAAAAACAAAACAAAAAATAATACATTAAAACTAAAATTATAATTCAGTCTTTTTGTTACACATTGATCGGCCAAACACAAAACAAACAAACTTTATTTTTTTTGTTGTATTGTTATTGTGTGCTCTCGCTTAGATTTTTTTATATGGTGCAGTGTACAATAATCAGATTTTTACATTACTGTCATATACACTGCAGCATAGTCTTCACTGTTGACAAACAACCAAGTGGTTTTGCGCAGACCTTTAGTATTTAAGCCGCCCTGTAGCCAGCTACTTAATTATTTTGAAAACGACAGCTACATACTCATCAGCTGATCCCGAAATCTGACGTTTTAATAAAAAATAAATTTGTTCTTCGAATTTTTTAAATAACATATTGGCTGAAGAGAATTTTGTTGATTTTATAGAAGCTATTACTAAAATACAACAAAAAAGTAAATAAAAACATTAAAAATAATAAATCCTAAACAATAAAGCACTTACAAAATTTAATCAAACAAAACAATGAAAATATAAACAGCTGTTGCAGTAACCCATTTATATTTCAGTGGTGCCACTTAAGGCTTTTATTTTTTTAAAGTAGCGTTTTTTTTCTATGAAAAATTAAAAACATATGTACATGATTCCAGACATGCTAATAAACTTCACTCATTTTTATTAATATAAAATATAATATTATTAATATAATACATTTAACAACTCTTGATGCATAAATAATCATAACATTTTAATTTTGTATATTGCTTTTTATTTTATTTAATTTGCTTACACATTTTGCTATATGGTCAACACTGTTTTTGTTTTGTCGCCAACAAAAATAGAAATTAGTTTAATTTGACAGCGACGAAAAAATCAGCATGGACAACATCCTGCAGTCGTGTTGCCTGCTGTCGTCAATATAGTCACTTTTATATAAACGTGTGTATTTTATTTTTGACATATTGTAGTCGGTAGCCTGCTGTCTCGAATGTGTTTAATGCTTTACTTATTATTGTCCATATGCCTGCCACCAGAAATATTAAATGTGGTAAACAGCGTTGTCAACTTTGAAATTTCAAAACGCACCAAAATGGAGAAAAAGGCGCACCAAGTTCAGAATTTCGTTTTTGTTTCAAATATTTATTAATTTAATTTGAAATTTTATAATATCATAAATTCTATAAAAAACGTTTTATCAACGATTATTAGTAAAAGTAATAATTGTAAAAGCCTTTTTTAATGAGTTAATAAAGATAAAATAAGCATTTAGCCACTCAAAATTTAACTCACAATATGATATTCGGAACTAAAGTACTAATTGGTAAAAAAGCTAATATCAGTACATATTTGGAACTTTTTTTTATATATGTTTGTTTTGTTAATTTTTTCCAATAAAATTTGTTAGGATTCCACTGGTACTCTAAATGTACGGCCACATATAGTAAACATTTGACTCTAACATGTTTGCTCATATTTGCTTTAAAAGTTAACGCATTTTGTTAGATGGTCACACTAAGGGCAAATATTTGATAAAATTTATTTTACCAAACAGCAGTCAAACAGCGGCAAATACATATTTTGGCAAACATGTTTTCCTTCCGATCAGACTGAAACAAATATTTTCTGTAACAATTTATTTGATCAAACTGTCAAAATATTTAAATTTGTTTTCTCATAAATAAAAACTGAAATGGAAGATTGTTTGTACTAAAGCATTATTTGTACTAAGTGGAGCAGCTTATTTATTATTATTGGAGAAAAACGAATCCAAAAGCCGCAAAAAAAGACAATGGGTGCGTAAATGGATTCAACGTCGGAAAGAGGAAGGATGCTGTGCAAAGTTACTGTTGGAGCTAAGATCTGAAACTCCAGATCTTTACAAAAACTTTTTGAGGATGACGGCAACTGATTTTGATTATTTAGTGAGAATAACGTTATTTCAATGAAAATAGTAAATACTACTGTAGCTAAAGTTAGTGGCACCACTGATAACTAAAGAAGTAACTCGGTTTCGTGAGCCAATATCTCCTTCCGAACGCTTGACAGTTACGCTTAGGTACCTAGCGACTGGAGAGAGTTATAGATCTTTACATTATGTTTTTCGTATTGGCAAAATTTCAGTTTATGGGGGACACCCCTGGGGAAAAAAAAAATGCCACGCCCCCTTAAATGACCCCAGGAGTGCGAAAATCATAATGAATAAGGGGGCTCACGCCCCCTATGGGCGTGGCAGTCGAAAAACGACCCGGCGCACCTACGTAGACAATATGGGTATCAAATGAAAGCTAATGTCTTCACGATTCCAAAAATAGCCATAGTTGCCAGATCGGGCGGTTTTTGTAGCCGATATGGCCATTTTGGCAAAATTTGGGGTGCGTGACCGGCCTACGGCCGGGCTTAGGGGTTTTTAACTCCAGTATGTCTTAATTCTAGACGGCGGGGATCTCGAGTGCTCGGCCTCTGGCCAAGCTAAAAAGAAATAAACAAAAAAAGTCCTTCCCCCATTTTATAAAAATTAACATATCTTCCTCAAATTCTGGACGATCTGGCAACTACGGGTATTTTTGGAATCGTGAAGACATTTCCTTTCATTTGATACCAATATTGCCTAAGTAGGTGGCATGGGTCGTTTTTCACCCCCGCCCCTATTTAACAAAAATGGCCGTATCGGCTGCAAAAACCGCCCGATCTGGCAACTATGGCTATTTTTGGAATCGTGAAGACATTAGCTTTCATTTGATACCCATATTGTCTACGTAGGTGGGCCGGGTCGTTTTTCGACTGCCACGCCCATAGGGGGCGTGAGCCCCCTTTTTCATTATGATTTTCGTACTCCTGGGAACATTCTGAAGGGGATGGCATATTTAGATTTTTTCTCTAGGGGTGTCCCCCATAAACTGAAATTCAGCCTTCGTATTCCTCATAACACTCTTTCAGGAATTATTCCTGAAGTATGCACAAAGTATACAGCCGAATTATTTGAAGGTAACAAAAAATATGTGCAAATATTTTTGGTCAAATACGTAGTTAAATTTCAGATTCCATCAACAAACGATAAATGGGAAACTATTTCTAAAGAATTTCTACAATTGTGGAATTTTCCAAATTGCATTGGCGCGCAAGATGACAAAAATGTTGTAATGACTGCCGCAGCTCATGCCGGAAGTGTGTACTATAACTACAAAGGTAGATAAGATTAATAAAGTTAATGACATATTTCCTTAACTTGATTATTTTGAAGGAACACAGCATTATGCTTATGGCTATTGCAGATGCGTTTTATAATTTCTTATAAATATATCGATGTACATAAGTTCGAACGTGCGTATATCTGACGGTGGTGTTTTTCGGAAAAGTACATTTAATGAAGGTCTTATAAATAACAAACTTAATTTGCCTATGCCAAAACCATTGCCATTAAGAAATGTGTCAGTACCATATGTTCTTGTTGCTTATGATGCCTTTCCATTAAGGCCTAATATTTTAAAACCTTTCAATGCGCGTAATATGACGGCCATTAATCGCCTGTCAAGAGCACGGCGAGTAATAGAAAACGCTTTTGGTATTTTGTTGGCACGTTTTTGCATAATGCGCAGCCCAATTAAGCTTGACCCAATAAAACCCCGAAAAGCGTGCTGTGTGCTACACAACTTTTTAATAAGCAGAAAAAGTTCTTTATACTTTAATACAAATCTTGTTGACCATTATACTACAGATGGCACACTAGTTCCTGGAGAATGGCGCAGTTTTAATAACAACCAGAATCCTGGTAAGCTTTCAGGAAAATCGGTACAGTAGTTACGGAGTCTAAAGGGAACATATTTAAATAATAAAAAACAAAACAAATAAAATAATGTTTTTATTCATTTAGTTTTAAAAGATACTACAAAAAATTAACAAAACAATAACTTAAATAATTCATTAATTTCAAAGTATAAAATAAGATTTTAAATACATACTAGGTACTAAAATACACATTCCGCCCTATTCCCGTTGGCGTTGTCGTTTCTATGTCGTTGTCGTTTTTATCGTCGCTTCGTTTCTATTCTGGCATTCTTGAAACATATTGAAACGAAGACGAGAAATAATTGAAAAGAACCAAAAAGATTTGGCAGCACTATTACAGTGATGCCAAATTTAACTTGTTTTTCTTACATTTTCACAAATTTTTGCTTTTTTTATTTAAAATTTTCAAACGAAAAATAAAAAAATGGCGAATACTGAATTTTATTATTCAAGTGAGGAAGAAGAAATAATTAAAATGACTACACACCGAAAGAAATTACGACAGCAGATTGACATCTTCTCCATTCCCGATTCAGTGTAAGACAATTTATTTTAATAAACACGTTTTTAAATACAAATAAATTAAATAAAAGTAAACTAATTACTCTCTTTTCTAATACTAAACAGCTGATTTTCCAATAATTTTAATTTTTCTTTTTTATGGAGGCATCAAGACACAGGAGCTTTTCTTCTTTTTCTGTTTTGCTCTTGTAAATTTCAAGACGTTCCTCTTCTATTCTCCTTTTCTGGTAATTATATATATCTTTAAAATATCCCTATATGGATTTGAAATAACTGCATCTCTCTTGTAGCAGTTCGGTTTGCGTTCTTTTCAGAAGTTTTGGACCTCACCCTTGTCGAAACAGTAGGTAAATCGTCATTAACGTCTGGTTCTGTGGTTGATGCTGTAAACCTCATCCTTGTCGAAACAGTAGGTAAACCGTCATTAACGTTTGATTCTGTGGTGGAAGTTAAAATTAAATTTTCCAAGGTAGCATTGTGTGTTCCTTGTTCAATTGGGTACGCCAGAACTTGCAATTCTTCTCCGAATCCTAACTCATCACCTGTCGGGTTTACCTGCTTTTTAAATTCTAATAAATTAGCCACAGCTTCTTCGAATGGAGATAACAGAACCTGTTTATAAACTCCTCCTTCTGTTGCTCTACATTCAGCTTTATTCTTTACCAGCTTCTTTTTTACTTTGAACTTCAAGTCCTTCCACACCTTTAAGTTGTATTAAATAAATTTTTTAATAAAATTTTAATTATTTGTTATCGCTATTTTATTCTTACTTACTTTGTGTCAACCATCACTGTAACTAACTGGAGGTCCAAGCGGATTTAATTTTTCTGAAGTTTCTCTCCAAAAGATTTTGAAATTTAAGGGTTTTATGCCCTTACGAAAACCCTTAGCATAAGCAGGCGCCTTTTCCATTTCGAAAACTAAAGTTTCAAACTGTTGCATTGTTGTTGTTTTCATTTTAAATTTATTTAAATTAGAGTCGTTTTAATCTCGTCACTTAAAATGGCGACGACAAAAAATACATGTTCCTTTGTCGTTTTTATTATCGTTTCAAATTAGGTAATAACGTTTCAATTTCGATAACACCAACGGTGATGCCAAATTGTCGTTTTTTTCTCGTTTTAAAACTACAACGCCGATAATAGGGCCGATTAAAAAACAAATAACATATTAAAACAAACAACACAAAATCACAGAAGAAATGCTTTACAAAACATAATCTAAAAAAATTGATTAATTTTAAAGTATAAAAAGAGATTATAAATGAGATTATCGCCCGCCCATGTTCTGAAAAACGCAAAACGCTTAAAATTAGCGTTTTCAAATACAAATTCATATTGAAAACGCCAATTTTAAGAGTTTTGCGTTTTTCAGAACATGGGGGTATAACACTGTTTTCACCAGCTGTTATTTGTCTCTATTTGTTCTTACAATCACTGTTGCCATATTTGACGATTTTTGGTGTCAAAAATTACCTTTTGACGATTTGACGATCTTTCCAACACTGTTTTCTCATATAAAATTTATAATTTGGTTTCGGAAAAATAAAAGAGTTTATTAGAATTTTGGAAACACATTTCGGAAATTCAAAGGAAAGATTTAAATCTCTTCTTTCACATCCTATACAAACAATTTTAGTTTTACCTCATTCTTCGGCAAATATCGAACAAGTATTTAGTCAGGTAAATTTAAACAAAACAAAAATTAGTAATAGGTTAGGAACGTCTTCTTTGGAAAGGATTTTATTCACTAAAGATTTTTTAAAACTAAATAAATGTTGTTGTTTTAATATGAATGTTGTAGTGAGCTTATTGAAAAGTTTAATAGGAAAATGTACCTACAAAATTAAATATATGTACTAAACTTCACAATTTCCAATTATAATTTAGAAATTTCTAATAATATTACAGAATTTTCAAATTGTATTTCAGAAAATGCATTTGAGAAATTTTTAATTGTATTTCAGAATCCAAACATATTTTTAACTTAACTTTGATGAAATACGATAAGAATATTCTGAAATACAACTAGAAACTACAGAAATGCAATTGAAATTTTTTCAAATATAAAATTAAATAGAAAATTCTGAAATATAATTGAAAAATTCTAAAACGCATAGTGTTGTAAAAGGATGATATTTTGTATTTAAAAGTAGAATTTTTTATGTTTTACATTGTTACTATGAAGAAATTGTTTTGTTTATTTTATATTAAAAATTGGCTGAATTTCAGTTTATGGGGGACACCCCTAGAGAAAAAATCTAAATATGCCATCCCCTTCAGAATGTTCCCAGGAGTACGAAAATCATAATGAAAAAGGGGGCTCACGCCCCCTATGGGCGTGGCAGTCGAAAAACGACCCGGCCCACCTACGTAGACAATATGGGTATCAAATGAAAGCTAATGTCTTCACGATTCCAAAAATAGCCATAGTTGCCAGATCGGGCGGTTTTTGCAGCCGATACGGCCATTTTTGTTAAATAGGGGCGGGGGTGAAAAACGACCCATGCCACCTACTTAGGCAATATTGGTATCAAATGAAAGGAAATGTCTTCACGATTCCAAAAATACCCGTAGTTGCCAGATCGTCCAGAATTTGAGGAAGATATGTTAATTTTTATAAAATGGGGGAAGGACTTTTTTTGTTTATTTCTTTTTAGCTCGGCCAGAGGCCGAGCACTCGAGATCCCCGCCGTCTAGAATTAAGACATACTGGAGTTAAAAACCCCTAAGCCCGGCCGTAGGCCGGTCTCGAGAAAAACTTTACTAAGCGAAGCTACAAAAATCGCCCGATCTGGCAACTACGGCTATTTTTGGAATCGTGAAGACATTAGCTTTCATTTGATACCCATATTGTCTACGTAGGTGCGCCGGGTCGTTTTTCGACTGCCACGCCCATAGGGGGCGTGAGCCCCCTTATTCATTATGATTTTCGCACTCCTGGGGTCATTTAAGGGGGCGTGGCATTTTTTTTTTTCCCCAGGGGTGTCCCCCATAAACTGAAATTTTGCCTAAAAATTATATAAATTTTTTAAGAAACATTGCTAAAATTTTCTTAAAAAATTGATTTTAAAAACTATATTTTGAAAAGTAATTTATTACTTATTTTTGTGTTCCTTTTACATTAATTTTTGTGTTTTGTTATTTGTTACTCTTTTTTATTTTAATATTGATATTTATAACTATTTTTAAAACTTCAACATATTTAATTTTTTTTCTACTTTTTGTTTATGTATTAAAAAAATTAATTTAAAAAAATAAATAAAATATTGAATTGATAAAAAGTTTTATTTTATTTGACGATTTTTTATTCAAGATTTGACGATTTGAACCCTTATTTATCTGGCAACTATGTTTAAATAGCTTTGCAAGAAAAAATAATTATTTGCCCAAAAAAAGCGGAAAATATTTGACATTGGGTGGTCACACTCTGTTCACATTAGAGACATTTCTGTTTGCTAGAAAACAAATTTTGTTTTCTCAAAATCATGTTTGCATCCCAAAATGTTTTATGGTCACATTATGGAAGAGAAATATTTGGTGTTTTTTGTCAAATGTTTTACAAGTGTGACCGTACCTTAACCCTGGTTGTTCGTCTACAGTTCAGTAGACCCTCTGTATACTTTGTGCCATCAGGTTATACAAGAATTTTTATTATACAAGAATTTTTATTTAAAATGTTAATTTAATTTTCAAACAAAGATTTTTGAAGAATTTGATTTCATTTATCATATCGTATTTAAAATACATATTATCGTCGTATAGATTTCATGAGTTATGAATTATTAAAAAACTGCAATTAAAAATTAGTAAAAATAAAGATTTCATCACATTTTCGAAAAAATTAAAAAACGCACCGAAATACACAAAAAAAAATTTTGCAGTGTTGAATGAAATGGTACTCAAACAGGTGTATTTTATTGTAGAAAGATTTTTTCTCACACTGAAACAAAAAGTTGTGTTAAATTTGTTTTGGTGCCACCAAAAATTAAAAAGCGCACCGCGCACCAACTAAAGAATTTTATTTATTTTTTTTTATTTATTTATTTCAAAAAGCCCATGGGGCCAAAATTAGCAGTACTACTATCAATTCAATAATATTAATACAATTATTTAGATATATAACAATAATTTTAAATTAGAAGAAAATATAAAAAAAGTAAAGATTAAAATAATAATACTGACGAGAGTCCCTAATATTTGCACAAAACCTATAAATAATGTATAATTGCAGAAAAATTATTGTTAACCCATGATAAAACATACAAACAAAGCACAATTTAAAAAATAAAGTGTTTTTATTACAAATAAATAATAATTTTGCCTGTTTGAATGTACCATGGACAGCTCGAAATAGAGAGAAAAATATTAATTCAATATTCATTTATAAATTTAACAAAATGAGTTTGAAATTTAATAAACTGTGTGAAATTTGCGATACTCATACGGAATCATTGAATTCCATAATCTCGATATAGTCACGCACCAAAAATTTAAAAAAAACACCAAAAATTGTGCGAGACGCACCAAGTTGGAAACGCTGGTGGTAAATGCTCCGATGGACTTTCCAAAACTCAAGGTTCTATTCAATGTACATCTTGTAAATTGTGGCTCCATTTAAATTGAATTGAAAAAAAAAAATGTGCTGATGTTGCTGAAAAACACCTTGGTTTGCTCAAAGATAAACCAGCATCTTTTTTCTTCCAATGTGCAGCCTGTTCTTATACTGACGTTGATGATAGTTCATTTCATCTCGAAATGTTATCTATGAAAAATAGTTTTGAGTGCTTCGTTGTTAAGAGTCAGAGTGACCATGATTCGTTTAAAGATTCCATGGCCCAGATTTTATCAGACTTTAAAAACGAAGTTTCAACTGTTGTGAAAGAGATTAAATCAGATATTATGGATTTCAGGAAACTAATTAATCATGTTGATTCATCTACAAATATGAAAATTTCTGCGTTGGAGTCTAAAAATAATATCCTTCACAGAAGACTCAATCGTGGTGACTTTGTAATCAGTGGATTGCCTTCTGGTCTTAATGATTTCGATTCTGCTGTCATCTCACTGGGTTCTTTTTATAATGTTACTTTATCTAGTTCTGATATTAACCATGTATTTTATATGCACAGTAGGAGACTTATTTTGGTGAAACTCAATAATGTTGGTATGACAAACAAAATAATGAAGGAATATTTTAAGCAACGTTCCCTTACTGTGAAAGAAGTTATTGGAGGTGAGATTGAGAGTCGTGTGTATATTAACGACCACTATTCCCCAGCTGTTTCTACTTTGAATACTCTCTGCCGGAAAATGCTGCATCAAAAAATCATTTTGAAGTATAGGATTGTGAATGCGGATCTTTTAAAAGCAAGACTTATAGCGTATACAGACGACACAGTTAATTTACATTAACAGTCTTAATTGAAATTAACTCGTGAATTATCCCATCTTAATGCGCATTAAGTTAGACGTAAATGCACAAAATCAAACTGAATTTTTTCTGCATTTAGCTATTTCAATATGGAAACATCGTCGGAAATCAATAATATGTTATCAAATTGTTTACTATTCTAAAAGAAGAAGAAGGCAATTGTAAAATTAAAATATTAAAATAATAAAAATTGCCTTTCTTTTATTTCAGAGTGTCCCACTGCGGTCCCCACATGTAGCAACACGTTCAGGTTGATGGTTGCTAGTGCATGAAAAATTTTTGCATTATGGAACATTTTCAGCAAAAGTATTTTCAGCTTTTTTTTCAAATAATCCCAATATCTTTATGGAGTATCCTTTGAAAGTTTGCTAAAAATTCGCACTCTTATTTTGTTACATAAAATAATCAACTTTCAAACACCTAAATATATATTGGATAAAATACGGTTTTTTCAATCGCCACGAAACCGAAATATTGTAATACCTCGACATAATTTACTTGTTTCTGAATGACAGTTTTATGTGCATGCCGCTCGTCTTTAGAATAATCTTCCACAAAGTGAACAACTAAACAGCAATGCTAATAGTTTCAAAAAATTTTTATTAAATTTTTTTAAATAATAATTTTTATTTTAATTTTAATTTATAATTTTTTTTTTTACTTTTAACTTTATCTCAATATTGTTATATTTGTTTTGTTACGTAATACGTTCCTGTGCTATAAGTAAAAGACTCAGTCTTGTTGTACAGGAAATGGAATCAATAAATAAATAAATAAACTCTGATTTTTCACCAAATGCCAAACAAATTTTTTCATAATTAAACAGTTGTTTACAAACAAACAGCTGTTTACTAAATGCAGTTTAAATTCAGAAACTGTCGTCTGTCACGTCAAAATCTTAATTGAAATTAGTGAGATTTTAATGCACATTAACTCTGTCGTCTGTCTACGGTATTACTCTTAGTGATGGAAAGGATGTGGAATACAGGATGGCAGAATGTGCTGAACTCTTCAATGCTAATTCCAATAGTTAGTAACACATTTTTTTATTTTTCTATTTTATTATTAATTTAAATTATAATCACTTGATTTAATAACAATGGAATTTTCTAATTACTATTTTTATATACTTATTTTCCATGTGTTATTAAATCAAATGTTAATTTAGTTTAATTTATCATGCATGAAATATATTAACAGGGATTTATTGACCTAAATTTGTGTCTTATTTTACCTCACATATATTTTTCTAAAAATTTATTTACATTTTCTTTTCAATTTAGTATATCTTAATACTTATTTTGATATTGGTACATTGTACAATTGAGGCCAACTGAATATATATTTTCTTATATATTATTTCCATGCGTGGTATTTTGCACTTTATTTATAACTTATATCCTTCATTAATTTGAATTAACATCGTGCCCGTTATGAATATTGAAATTAACAGTTGCTAATTGAAATTAATATTGTTTTTCAATATACATATGTATGTCATACAGATTTTATTTTTCTAGTTCTTTTGTAATTCCAAATAGAGTACCCTTTATGATGATTGTATTTTGTATTTTCAAAACTTTTCTAGTTTATTTTCTATTTTAATGATAGTGTATTTAAGAATTAGTTTTTTTATTTTATTTTTTGTATGATTTTTACTTCGGTTCTTCTATCTATTTGGTTCCCTGCCATGTTTTTTATATTTTTTTTTAGTGATTTTCTTAGATCCAGTCTGAGGAACTTTTGCGATCAGCTTGAAATATCTCATATTAACTGTCAAAGTATTCGACCTTCTTTAACTAACTGCAAATTTGATGAATTTAAAAATATTATTGATAGAAACTGACTTAGTGGGTATTTCGGAAACGTGGCTTACTCCACATGTATCATGTGGATCTCTTAACATTCAAGGATATAGGCTCATTAGGAATGATCGTTTACATGCTAGAGGTGGAGGTGTAGCTATTTATGTATCTGATAGAATACGGTTTTCGGTTGTTTCTAAAGTCTCCCGTCCTGGCTGTGAATCAGTATTTATTGTACTTAGTCTAGGTGACATCAGCGTTTTGTTTGGCGTTGTTTATCTACCCTATGGTGACTTAGATTTGTTTGAATCTTCCCATTATGAACTGTTATCGAGATATACAAATAATATTATTATTGTTGGTTAATTTAATTGCAATATGTTTGACGGCGACAGCGTACTTCAAAATTAATGGCTACGTGTTGTATGATACTAAAGATCCCCGCGGAAGAGCATGTGGAGGATCTGCTATTCTTATAAAGAACAGAATAAAACATTATTTAATGAACAACATATGTGAGGATTACCTACAAGCAACAAACATTTGTATTGAATTCTGTCAATACAATTTTGTTTTATCATCAATTTATTCGCTGTGCCTGATTAGAATACGTCATACACGAAGAATTACTCACTAACCAAATATCCAACAAGGAAGTTGTGCCATGAGCCACATCATTCAGGTTTTAGTGATATAGTTGACTTTAATACTTTTATTGATGCTTCTGAATCCTTTTCTTTCTCTTGTGTGACGGAAATGGAAATATTTGATGCTATGAATCGAATAAGGTCGAAAGCTATTGGCACTGATGGAATACCTATACGGTTTCTTAAGATAATTTATCCTCATGTGTCGCATATTCTTATGCATCATATTAATTTCATTTTAACATCGTCAACATTTCCTTCCACCTGGAAAATTGCTCGGGTAGTACCAATTCCAAAGTCTAGGATTATACATGGTCTTAATGACTTAAGACCTATTTCTATTCTTCCTTCTTTGTCGAAAGTTGTTGAGCATTTAATGAAGAATCAGATACTTTCCTTCGTCCAGAACCAGATTTCTGCCTCCCAGTATGCTTTTCGCCGTGGACATAGTTCTTCTCTACTACTTCTTAACTTAACAGATGATGTTCGTAATTCATTGAATAGCGGCGATTTTGCGGCAATGGTGTCTTCAGATTTGGCTAAGGCTTTTAATTCTGTAAATTTTTGTGCCTTGATTAGGAAGTTGAAATAATTATTTTGCTTTTCTAAATCGGCTTGTAAGCTTATTTTCTCCTACTTATGTGATAGGTGATGTGCTCCAATGCAATATTGATTATTCTATTGATCGATTCCTACAATGGTCTGCTGATAACTATTTGGCTGTCAACAATTCTAAAACTAAAGCAATTTTATTTAGCACTATTATTTTCCTTTGAGAATTGTTGTTGGCAATACGAGTATTGGGTTTTCTGACAGAATAAAGTGTTTAGGAATTTATAGGGGCAGGCGCTTATATTTTGATTATCATATTGATCAATTGAGCTACAAAGTTATTGGTATAATACGAAGGCTTCATTCAGTTGGTGTTTATCTGCCTTGTCGTATTAAGTATGCTATTGCACATGCAGTTTTAATGACTCATGTGATGTATGGACTGGAAGTTATATCTGGTTGGTTGGTTTACGTGGTAGTTCACTACGTGCGAACACTTAAGTAGAGTCGAAGGGTCCCCGTTTTAAAAGACCTCACCACTCGTCAGATTTAATGTCTTGTACAACATACTGTAGCTAATATGTGTGTGCAAAAAAAGTCGTGTCTTGCTAGACCCAACCTGTAGCTGTGAGATATCTCAGCAGGTCATTAAGTTTTGACCCGGCTACCTCACCAAGGTCGTTCAGTGAATGAATTTATGTCTCTTGACACACAGGCTACGACAATGGTCGTTAAAAGGGAGTCCCAGGCGATTTGCATGCTTGCCTAACGTCCAGTGTCCCGTTAATACTGCCAGCAATCTTGATATATCCTTCCTATTTCGAGTTATCAGTTGCATAGTACGTTTCTCGTTGAAAGATGGCCACATCAACTTGGCTATCCTACATGTGTCTAAATTACGCCATATATACTCAGCCTTTGCAAGAAAATGTCTGAGGATGATACCTTTGATGGTCCCCAGTGGAATCGCTACTGAGACCGCATTGGAGATATATAAGGCCGATCCCGTTCTGGCTAATTCGTCTGCCCGTTCATTGCCGTAGTGGTTCCTATGCGCAGGCACCCAGACCAAGGTAATGTCAGATAGACGACCTAGCCTTGACAGAGCCTGACTAGTGAAGATGAAATTGTGTAGGCATTAAGTGAAAGGAGTGCCGCCTGACTGTCGACAAAAATACCTATATTGCCTCTAATGTTATGATCGTGTAATGTATTACAAGCTGACATGATTGCAAAAATTTCCGCCTGGAAAACACTACACTCATTCGGAAGACGACACGAGATGTCTACCCCAGGTTCGTCACAGAAGACCCCAGAACCAACACCGCAGCTCATCTTAGAACCGTCTGTGTATATCCTAGTGTCGTATTTGTGCACGAGATTACCCCTATTCCACTCACTCCTGAAGGAAATTAAGACCTTGAATATCCTATCAAAATCCGTGTATGGAGTAATGTAGTCAGATGGTTGGAGAACGTTTGAAGGCAACTGGCCAAGAATCTTCGCGTGGCCATATATTCTCGGTTTCCAACAACCGGACACTTGAAGCCTCGCTGCGCTGCAGGCAGAAGTGGCCATTATATGAAGGTCAATTGGCATAAGGTGCAATATAGTGTGCAGTGCCTCTGAAGGACTAGTCCTTAGTGCACCTGTTATGCCTATGCAGGCTGATCTCTGAACTTTGTATAGTTGGTCTACGACATACTTCCTTCTAGTTGCAGTCCACCATACAAGAGATCCGTAAACATTTCCTACCAAATATCTTACGACAGGTGTAATAGGCCACCGTTGCCTTCTTTACCCTGTGTTGAGTATTTAGCTTCCATGACAATTTAGAGTCCAGTATAGTGCCTAGATATTTTGCATTGTTTGAAAGGGGGATTTCGCAGTTTCTCAACATTGGAAGTTTGAAGCTTGGAATCTTGGTCTTCGTCGTGAAAAGTACAAGTTCCGTTTTGCTCGGGTTTACCCCAAGACCGTTAACTGTGGCCCAGTTGTCGAGCAACCTCAAAGCAGAGATTCTGTGATGGCGAGGATAACGCATGTGTGGCCTTCGCCTTGCTCAGTACGGATGATGGACCAGTCATCCATGTGGATGTTGGGGTTCTGCAGCTTTAGACAGTCCAACATCTTGTGTGCATCGGTTGCCATCTTTGGTAACCAAATACGTGCACGCGGTCTCATCGGAATATCTTGAGCAGGCTTAAACCCTCCCATGCGCCACTAATATTAGCGATGCATTTGCTAAGAAATTCCTTTGAGAACACGTCCATGCATTTGATCACCCTGTATCCCCGGTGAATTTCACCAGAGTCAAAACGAGGTGCCGTACCAGTCCTATTAGCGATCAAGTATTCCATAACGAGCTTAGCTAATTTGGACCCCATTCTGTTACTACAGGATTGATGGCACCGTCTTTTTCTGTCGCCAGAGCCATTATAAGATGGTCTTTAACCACCTCATTAAAGGGTCGTCTGGCGGATGTGGTCGTGGTTGACGGGGGGCCCGGAGCGGCTTTTTTTTATCGGCAACCTTTCTCCGTTTAGGCGATTTTTCACCCTCTGTTTGAGAGCGATTTCGCTTGACCCTTTCAGTTGCTAAGGCTTGTTGCTATGTGCTGGGTACCGAATCTAAAAATTTCTGGTATTCATCTACCACAGCCTGGTATTTAGCGCGATCTGCCTCATCACGCTCATGCGGAGCACCGCTGGCAGCATTCTTGTTAATCTTATCCAGAAAGAATAGCGCCTTGGTGTATCGAGACTTGAGGATGTCTTTCTGACTCTTCCTCTTCTTTCTTTTCTTCTTCAATTGATCGCCAGCCTTGGCATCCACTTGAAGAGGAGCATCTGTCAAGCTTTTGTTTGAGGGCAGCAGAGTGCTGTGTCTGTCACCCACGCTGTCTTCCATTGCGACCAAGGTCTCTTGGCTAGAGGCCAGTAGGTCGCCTTCTGAAGAGGAACCGAGATCATCGGCGCTCTTCAGGGAGTTGTTGTTGGTTTTTATATTTTTATTTATTATGCTTTTTTCCATTTTTGGTCCCACGAGTAGGCACGTAAGGGGATGGACCATCCATGCAGTGACGGCGTACATGGACTAGGCAAAATACTCATTACAACCGACCCGTGCCCTGGCGTCGGAGGGAAGCTGTTCGCGACTAGTTTCTTTAACCACTAACTAGCCATTCAGGTCTTCGGCACTGCTATCATCCACCTTGATTTTAAAAGTGGGGATAACCCTTGGTCATGTTGGCTTTAATGCTTATGCCTTCTAACTTGTTCTAACTGTATTTGGTTTTTTAAACAATACGACCAACTCGACTTCGATCTGAGTTTAACTTTTCGTGTTCAAGTAGGAACCCGCAAATTATTATTCCTAGGATTAGAAACTCTGTTTTTGACCGATCGTTTATTGTTAGAGTTGCACGTTGCTGGAACACTTTGCCTCTTGAGCTTCGTGTATTTTCTCAGTCGAATAATGTATTTTGCCTAAAACTTTTGCGGTATTTAATTACTCTTTAGATTGTTATAATCCCCATAAAATATTTAAGTCCTTTTATACTAATTTGCTGGGGAACCATTAACTAGAAGTATTAAGTATGAATTGAAATAATGTTTTTTTTTTTTTTATTTAAGATATCTTTATTCAGGAATAATTCTTGTCATATATGTTAATTCGCCTAGGAAGGCTTTTTATATTACTGTAAATAAATAAATAAAAAAAATATGAGTGACAAAGCAGGATTTGTTTAAATATGTTCAAAATCATTCAGGGAATCAGTAATTTTCTTGAAGTTGAAATTTCATAAAGTTTTTAAAAAACTCACAAAAGCAATTCAGAAAAACGGGTTATATTGTCTTATAGAGTGGTCCATGGTCTTTATTTTCCACATGGTCAATATGAGTGACACATCAGGATTTGTCCAAAAATTCCAAAATTCCTTAAGAGAATCTGTGATTTTCTTGAAGTTGGATTTTCAAAAATTGTTTAAAAAATCAAAGAAAAAACTAATTTCCAAAATGGTACATAATTTTTAATAATTCTTTAATTAATTTAAAATAAAATTTATTTTTATTAAATGCTGCTTAAATATTTTTACATATTTGAATATATTTAACATATGAGATAAATATGTAATAACGTAAGCTCTTACGGCGCACAGTGGCTGAAAATCGTTTTTCATTGGGCAAAAGTCGAATTTTTTTTTTGTCACCGATTTTTAAAATTTGTACACCTTTTTGCAGCTAATATATCCATATTAAGGTAGCCAAAAAATTAGGTTAAACTATTAATAATTGTGGGCGTGGCATGCTGTCAAACTCAACTGTTTTTTTAATTTCAGAAAAAGGTGTTTTTTATTTGTTTTTTTGTCAAAAATAAATGGTTACTACTCGCAGGCTATCATCGATAATGGCCTGCGGTCTTTTTTATAATGTTGGTAGGATTATAGCCTTTAGTTGTTGTAAGTGGTTACCGCTCTAGCGTTTAATATTAGGGGTATTCTGAAATATTTATGAAACTACTATATTTTTCTGAAATTTAAACTTTAGTGGAATAGAACTTCTAGGGAACAAAAGGGAACAAGAAACGTATACCACCCGAAGAAAGGTGAAAGTGTCTTCTTTAACCCTATATATACTTTTGCACCCGCCACGACCCGCCGGTAGAACACTTTTTTTAATTTTAATGAAATTACTCTAAAAAAATTCAAATTACGATAATTTAAACAGCCCTATAGTTACTCGTATACAATGGTGTATTAAATTTTTACTTTTTCGCCTAAAGGTTTATGTTTTTTTACTTTAGACTACGTAAAACTAAAATAATTAAATATAATACCTGCGAAAGGGTTTTATGGCTTTGTTTTGATTAGCAAAAAAATAAGTCATAAAAATATCACAATAGGTTCTACAGTAAACATATGATCTCTTTCTAATATACCTGTTATCAACTGTTAGGGTCAACCAAAGTCATAAACAATTTTATAATAATAATCGCGACATTAAACCACTAAAGAAAAAAAACCAATATTGGCGAGATACTAATTAGTTTTACCTGATATTAACCCTTTCGGCCGCACTTGAATTTAGCTGTGACTACCAAGAGCATCACATATTTTTTCATGACTTTTTATTGTGGATCAAATGACGACTTATGGAACATATACTAAAAATCAGTTATGATTTGGATTTCGGGTCTTCAGGATCCATAAGAAACAATGGAACCAACAAAGTGTTCAGAAGTTCAAAAAAGCAACATGTTCAAGATGAATATCGCAAATTTGGATTAATTATAGATCAGCCAAAACACAGGTCAGGCAATACAAATGATGACAATACCGCACGAAGATTCTTTTCAGATCCAGAAACAGCATCTAAAATAACAGGAGTGGATTTAAACCTTATTTTCAGATTTAAAATAATCCTAGAAGTACTTGCGTGCAATGAAGAAATTGACGCTAGACAATTTGGAGATTATGCTAAGGAAACTGCAAAAATATATACAACCAACTACCCATGGAGAAATATGTCTGCAACAGTTCACAAAATCCTTTATCATGGAGAAGATATCATTAAATATCATTTGGTTCCACTTGGAGATCTATCAGAGGAGGCTCAGGAAAAAAGGAACAAGGATTACAGATTTTATAGAGAGCACAATACTAGAAGAATTTCACGAAATTCCACAAATGAAGATCCATTTAATATATTATTGGCAACATCAGATCCGTTCATATCCAATATTCGAAATCAATGGAAAGTGGAACATCGGGATTTAGATGAAGAAGCCAAAAAACTACTAAAGAACAGAAATAGCGCAGAACAAAATATAGAATATTTGCAATCAATATTTGTTTCAAATGAATAATAATTATAATTGCCTTCATTGTTATTTAAGTACGAAAAACATAGTATTAGTAAATAATTCTTAAAAAAAACCGACTTCAAAATTTCGGCCAAATAAAATGTTAGATTAATTTTCAAAAATGTTTAATATAACTAATGTTGTTGCACTTTTTTGATTGAAAGAAAGAATTTTGAAAATCTTGTTAATCTTCTAAAAAATCGGTTTATGCTAAATCTATAATGTTTTCCCATTAACAGAGCTAAATTTTGACACCCATATTCCATATATTCTCAAAAATCGGTTTATGCTATATATCCCCGATATATCTCAATCAATTTCTGAAATTTTCATTTTTTTTTACCTTAAATATATTTTTCTGCAAGCCATATCTTCCAAATAAAAAAAATTATTTTTAAAATTGATTCATAAATCACAAGTTATTCAACAATTTATAAGAGAAGCACAGAAAAAATATAGATAACGGTAAATAAAAAACCGTATGTCCGTCCGATCTTCATAAAAATTAAATGGGACCGACCTGCAAGCAAACCCTTTCAAACAAAAAAACAATTTTTAAAATTGGTTCAGAAATGGTTATCGTGGAACAAACATAAAAAAGCAACACCATTCGAATTGATAACCTCCTCCTTTTTGAAGTCGGTTAAAAATAATAATAAATAGAACCTACTATTGTTACAAATGCTAATAAAATCTATTGCAGTTTTTGTTTTTAAAATGTTTTTTAAAATTATCAAATCTGACAGAAAAAAGAATAAATTTTTCTGTAGTAACAGTATTATTTTTTTTAATATGTACATAAAAAAATAAACCCATATTTCACTCCAAAAGTTAAAAAAAATCAAAAGTTCAACTTTGACCTAGAAGTCCTTAAAAAGTCATCAATCAATTTTAATGTAATTAAAACTGAGCCAAGCTGAACTAAAAATCTATCCATTAAAAAAAAATTACTTCAATATTTTGATCGGTTCAAAAGTTACAGAATTTTAGCCAATGAAAAACGATTTTCAGCCACTGTGCGGCGTAACATATTTTCAATAAAAATATTCGTAGCTATTCCTATTCTCACTTTCACCACAAATACGTGCCTATTTCACTTTTTGCTATTCTATAAAACGTCGTTAGTAATGTGCATACAAGAAGCCATATGATTTTGAGATGTGCAACAGAAAACATATGTTTCTTTCACCTCAAATGTATTCTAAAATACATTATCACCACATTTATCTGTCATTTTTGCTCGACGCCAGTTTTGCCGCATTAAAAATTGAAAAATAGACAAATAATAAATAAAACAATAGTGATTTTTAACAATTTATTTTAAAAATGTAACTATTGACAAATATTAAAGAAAAACTTGAATTTCATTTATTTTTTATAGTTTTTTTTTTTTTTTTTTGGTGTAGGTCGAAAAAACAAACGTCGCCATTGCAATTTAAGATTCTAGTGGATTTTATGTTGGAACATACAGATATTGCAAGAGGAGTTAGTAAACATTGTAACACCTAGTATTGACGATTTTTGAAAAAAGTACATTTTGACATCTTCTCTTGTTTGTTCATCCATTTTTGCAGAAATCCATTAGGGAAATGCTACCAATACTTCAGAGAGAATTTTGGAAAATGTTGACTGAGAAATATTAAGCTGCCAATCCTTACCAACTTAATATTGATAATTACCCTCAGCAAAAAACCTCAAACATGCTGCAAGCTTGCCAATAGGACGTAAGCATCCGAGCCGCGTTTATGGATCAATTTTTTCTTCTAATTCGGACAAGATATATTCGAATGTCTCTTTGTTAATCCTAAAATATTTTTTAAAACTTTTCTCCGTATTAAAAGAGGGATTCTATTAGCTTTTTGTTAATAAATACCTGATATCATCCATTACATTATTTCTTAAATCTTTAAGAATGTGTTGAAGATGGCGCAAAATTTAAAAGTAATTTCACAATCAGCTGCTTTAGTGATGACATAATTTTGACAACTTTTACCGATAAGTCATCACGCGTATTTTAGAATGCATCGAAAGGTGACCGTCGAAAGTGACTCATCACCATCGTCGAAGTGAAGCGCGTGTTGTCGAATAGATATGATTATTTTCAAACATTTTAAAAAATTAATTACTTCAAAATTATTTTATTGTAAAGGTTAAATTCAGACAGTTATTTTTTAATACTAGGCCTTTCTTAAGGCAGGGTTTTTATTTTGTTTGAGTGCATCTAAATTTGACATCATCTTATGTTTGTTATTAGGGGTTTTATTGGGCTTCTAACTAAATAGCATCTTTTTAACCGAAATAAAATTGTATTCTTTTTTACAATCTGTTTTTTTAAATTTTTATTATATTGCTTTCCATCTTTTTAAATTTAAATCTTGTTTGATATCTGTATTGCAAAACTACTAGCAATATAAAGGGTGTCCCAACTAGAACGCAATTTTTAAATTTGGCGCCATTCGAAGTGGCATTGTTTGACATTTAAACAATTGTTATTGTTTGCCAGTAGAAGATACGAGGTTAGTAAAAATGAATGAAAACGCATTCTCATTGTGAAATTGTTTTACCAAAATGGTGAAAGTTTTGCGGCTACAGTTCGCAAATTGCTATCAATTTGGGGTCACAATAATGCTCCAAAAGAGTCAACTGTAAAGAGATTAATGGATAATACAGAAACTGGTCTGTTAGTGATGTAAATACAACAACGCGCCTTCGACCAGGTCGATCGACGGAAAATGTCGCAGCTGTGCGTGATGATGTCGCTCAAACTCCATCCACGTCAATTTGACACCGAGCTCAGCAAATTGGTTTCTCCAAATCCACTATGTAGCGAATTTTGACGAAAGATTTGCATCTTCATACATACAAAGTTCAATTGACTCAGGAACTGAAGCTTGCTGACCATGGACAGCGAAGGGAGTTCGTTAATTGGGTATTAGATGCTGATTTTGCCGATAAAATCATCTTCAGTGACGAGGCCCATTTCCATCTTGATGGCTTCGTCAATAGGCAGAATTGTCGCATTTGGGGTGAGGAAAATCCTCGAGTGATTCACGAGAAGCAAATGCATCCTCAACGTGTCACTGTGTGGTGTGGTTTTTGGGCTTGAGGAATCATTGGACCTTTTTTTATGAAAATGAGGCAGGTCAAGCGCAAACAGTCAATGGTGTTGGGTATCGTAAAATGATAACCAGTTTTTTCTTGCACAGCCAGAGAAACAATTCAATTGCTGCATCAGTCATTTCCAGGTCGTGTTATTTCGAGTTTTGGAGACCAGAATTGGCCGCCTAGATCGTGCGATTTAACACCTTTAGATTTTTTTCTTTGGGGTTTTTTGAAGTCGATGGTTTACGTGAATACGCCGACGACGACTCAAGCCTTAAAAGAGCAAATTGGACGCTGCATTAATGAAACACCATTTATGCAAAAAGGTCATTGAAAATTTCATTAAAAGATCGCGTGTGTTCCAGCAAAGCCGCGGCGGCCACCTGCACGATATCTTATTCCATACATAACCTCATTCTGTCTACTTTACGATATAATAAAGTTTCACGATTTTTTTAAATATCTGTGTTTTATTTAAAATTTAAAAATTGCGTTCTAGTTGGGACACCCTTTAGAAATTCATTAAAAACGTACATTTTAATGTGTCCAGAAGTCATGATACCCTTTGGTCTCTATATAATACAACCAAAGACTATAAATATATAAAGATGTTGCACGCAGTGTATTTAAAATTGACAAAATTTTGTGCTTCCTCATGATGCGGGAGGGAAGACACAAGGGAAAGAAGCACAAAGAAAGAGCGTAACAATCTGTCGTTCTCTTGTTGTGCATAAGATCTTTTAATTCTCATTTATCATTGTTTGTGTGCATGTGTATGCATGTGTGCATTAAAAATGTAAAAATAAAATAAAAACCTAACAAAAAAATTTTTGTTCTTACAATTTTTGTGCAAATAACTTTCGTCAATAATGTGACCGATTGTGTAATTGTAGGGTAGGTTAGGTTAGGTTAGCAGGCGGCCATGTAAAACGGCCCACTTAGGTCCATAATATTGGTCCCATTGTGATACCTGTTTGGATAGAAGATTATAGAGAGAAGAGAAAGAGTGAAAGAGTTAACAGGGTAGTAGTAGGATGAGTGTAGTGTAAGAGGATGAAAAGTATGAAAGATTTGAAAGGATGAATGTGCAGACCAAAACCTAAAAAAAAAGAGCGCAGAATACCTAGATGGATAGATAAGGCTACTGCAGCCAATTACTGCTTCTGATAAAAGCGTCAATATCCTCCAACTTCAAAGCTGAAAATTCAGATAAGTCGTCGAAGAATGGTTGCCCCAGAAGAATGGTACGAGATCCACTCATTGCTGGGCATTGACAAAGAAGATGAGAGACCGTTTCTTCCTCCTCTTCATTATTGCAACTCCTACAAAAATCATTATAGGGTAGACCCAGTCGTCTTGCATGATTGCCAAATTTGCAGTGTCCTGTGATCACTGACACCAAATTGCTAAGTTGTGGTCGCTGTAATTTCAATAAATACAGCGTGCGTTTCCTGTTTAGTATAGGCCAAATCAGTCGTGTGACTGTACTGGTTTGTTCATTTTCCCACCTGGTTTGAGCTAGCTCACAGTGGAAATTGCTGACTATTTGCTTGCATTTCGATAGCGGAATGCCGCAAAGATGGTCAATGTTGTCGTCAGGTAACATGCCACCTTTTCTTGCCAAATCATCTGCGATACAATTACCTGTTATGTCTCCATGTCCGCGCACCCATATGAGTGTAACTGTCGAATGTCTCGCCATCCTGTTTAAGGATGTCCGGCATTCATGGACCAAGATTGATGTAGTATGTACACCTGTTAGAGACTTTATTGCAGCTTGACTGTCAGTGTATATACGTATATCTCTTCCCGATATTCTGTAATAACTGATCCAATTAGCTGCTCGTTTTATTGCTGATATTTCAGACTGAAGGATGCTACATCCGTTTGGAATTCTGAAAGACATCCTGATTCCGAATTCCTGAATGTAGACCCCACCGCCGACTCTCCCCTTTTTTGGAGCCATCCGTGTATATAGATAAGCTCGTAGTATTAAGGAGTAGGCCCTCCAACAGTTCCATGTCGTCATGAATTATGAAGCCGAAGCTTCGTAAGAAGGAGGGTCTAGGAGTGCGATAGTCGATTAGTTCAGGAAGACATTGTATATTTTCCATGATACTAGCATGTCCATAATGACTATGCTTCCAGACGCCCGTTACACTTAGTCTAACGGCAGTATTCATGGCCATATTTTTGGCCATTAGATCAACTGGAATCCAGTTTAGTATCGCAAAAAGCGACTTAGTAGAAGTAGTGCTTAATGCTCCAGTTATCAGGATCGCAGTCCTTCTTAGTATCTTATTCAAGATGACACAGTTTTAAGTCTTGTCAAGTGCCTTTCACCAGACCGAGACTCCGTAAAATAAAATTGGTTTAATAACTGTCTCAAATAGCCAGTTCATGCATCTAGGGTTAATACCCCAGTTCTTGCCTATAGTCTTCTTGCAGATATACAAGGTTGACATAGCCTTAGATGCTCTTGCTAGTATGTTGGGTTTCCATGATAGCTTATTATCAAGAACAACACCTAAGAATTTTGCCTTTTCCGAGATTGCCAGTTCTGTACCATTCAATCTAGGAAGCGTAAAGGTTGGAATCTTGTACTTTCTAGTGAATAATACGAGTTCCGTCTTGCTAGGATTGACACTTCACCCACTTTCATAGCTCCACCTACTAAGTGATTTAAGTGCATCCTCGATTCTCTGCGATATTGTGCCCAAGTGGAAACCCGAGACAGCCACTGCCACGTCATCCGCGTAAGCTACAGTTTTATGTCCCGTATTATCCATTTTCTTGAGCATATCGTTCATGGCCAAGTTCCACAATAGTGGAGATAGGACGCCTCCTTGGGGAGTGCCCGTAGTGGCCAATCTTGTGATGCATGTCGTGCCAAATTTGGAACGTATGGTTCTTTTACTCAATAGATTCGTTACGAACCTAGTGATTGATTCGTCGAGACCTAAGTCCCGCAGGGCTGATATTATGACTTCAGGTTTTACGTTATTGAAAGCTCCTTCTATGTCCAGAAAGGCTATCATCGTAAAGTTGTCAAATTCTAGCGATTTCTCCATATAGCTAACTATCGAGTGAAGCGCCGTCTCCACAGATTTGCCTTTCATGTAGGCATGTTGAGATGGCGATATAAGTCTTTGATCAATAGAATTCCTGATGTGGATATCTATGATTCTTTCCAAGGTTTTCAAAAGGAATGATGATAGACTAATTGGCCTAAAGTACTTTGCCTTGGTGTGAGAGATTTTTCCTCCCTTTGGAATGAATGTTATATTGTATTCGGTCCAACGCATGGGTAGGTATGACCATGACAAACAGGCTTTATAAATGTTAATAAGCCAGGGAATGACTGAATCTATGTTATATTGCAGATCAGCCGGTATGATACCATCCGGACCCGGAGATTTAAATGGACTGAAGCTTCCTATCGCCCATTTTAACCTCTCCTCGTTAATGTCAATTGAGGCTGTTGTCCGAAGGTATTGTTGTGGTGTAATATCCGCAGAGTGCGACATATTGCCCGGAAAGTGAGTGTCCATGAGCACTTCAAGTGTCTCTAGACCATCACTAGTCCAACTGCCATCTGGTTTTTGGATATAACCGTGGGTCGTTGGTGTTTTCGATAGAATCTTTCTTAAGCGATTGGTCTCAGAAGAGCTCTCCACGCCACTACAAAAACTTCTCCAAGACGAGCGCTTTGCACTCCTAATCTGGTTTTTGAATTTGTTCAACGATGACTTATATAAAGACCAGTTACCTGTTCTTTTAGCTTCGTTGAAAAGTTTGCGACAAATCTGTCTAGATTTCGCTATCTCTGTTGACCACCATGGTGGTCTTTCCTTTCCTCTATATACTGAGAATAAGCATGTTCGAGCCGTTGCCTCGTTTATGGAGCCTGTGAGCATGTCCACAGCTTCCTCAATATGTTCCCTATTGTAGGGGGTTGTGGCAGAATTTCCTTTAAGATCTTATTATGTTCAGACCAATTGGTTTTCCTCCTGTTTAGGTAGGGTATTTTCCTTTCCGGTTTCGTTTTTATCGTAAATGTCAGATATCTATGATCTGAGAAAGAGCAGTCATCAGAGACTTTCCAGTCCCCTATCAACTGTTCATGACTCGCACTAGCGAGCGTTATATCAAGAACCTCCTGTCTATTTTCAACTACAAAGGTAGGTTCTGAACCTCTGTTGACTATCATTAGATCCGAATCTAAAATAAAGTCTAAAATGCACTCACCTCTTTCATTTATATCTGTACTTCCCCAGATAGTGTGGTGAGCATTGACATCCGCTCCTATAATAACGGGAGTCATCTTTGCATTGGCAGTTTGCACCGCAGTTCTCATCAGGTTTCCTGGTGGTGGCTCCACTTGATCATGTGCCATGTAGCATGAGATCATCCACATCTTTGATGTCTTTGATTCCCACGCAGCTGTTACTATGTCTCCATCGCTATACTTAGATAGAATGAAGATATTAATATGGTCTTTGGCCAGAATGCATGATCTTATTTTACCTGCGTCTTTTTTGTACAATAATTTGTACCCTTTTGCATTGAGTCCACGTATATCGCCATTGTTGATCCATGGCTCCTGGACTAACGCTATATCCTCCCCATGATCTGCCATGTGGAGGAGCAGTGCAGCAGATGCTGCCTTAGAGTGGTGAAGGTTCACCTGTATCACCTTCATCATTGTCCGGATCATGGATAACGGTAACGTCTACGTCTTCTGAATCGGAGTTCAGAAGTGCGTCCTCGTTCTC
Source organism: Bellardia pandia (assembly GCA_916048285.2). Classification (NCBI taxonomy): domain Eukaryota; kingdom Metazoa; phylum Arthropoda; class Insecta; order Diptera; family Calliphoridae; genus Bellardia; species Bellardia pandia. Next base: position 16,442,846 of record OU696534.1, on the reverse strand, counting down.
CACTTCATCCAGATAATGAAATAGGTCACCCACCATACCGGAGTTTGATTGGGTATCCATTTCATTTTCTGAATTAGTGGGGTCATCTTGGATCTGTTTGCAGTCCATTTCCTGCGGAGCTTCCAGATTTGCGCCGGAAGTTTCGGGGTCGATCTTGTCGTCACCACGATAAATGCGCAACTTTATACTACAGAATCCGTAGTATAGGTTGTTTTGCCTTTTACGTAGTGGCTCCAAGGATTCCTTATTCAGGAGTACGACCGCCTTCCTAGTCGTTCCTTCAGGAGCGGAGACCTTTATTACTTTCCAGTTATGGGAAGGTAGATCTGGGTTTCCGCTCTGAATGAGCGCCAGTATCTCCTCAGGGTTATGTGGTTCTACCGGAATAATTGCAACTGATCTCGGTCGGCGAGGAATCTCACTAACCGGTATCACCTCCAACTTCGCGCCAGGCCACACTTCCCCTAGGGACGCAATTGCTAATTTTAGCAAGTTTGCTGAGCGTTCTGTTGAGCACGCAACCAATTTGACATGGCCTTGGTACCAGCCAGCATCTACGTTTTGAGGAGATGGTCCTGGATTGTCCTTAAGGATTTTCCAGTACACCTCCAACATTTTACGATAAACTATCATCCAGTTATCCTGAGAGATAGCTCCGTCGCTGTTACTTTTGTCAACAATCGCCCTCATCAGATGGTTCTTGGCAGCCTCACTATAGGGCATGTTGACTGTGTGGGTCTGCTTCGGACGTTTAGTCCTTGGCTGCTGACCCTGTTGTGAAATTGGCTCCTCCTCTGACCTTTGCCTTTTGGGCGCAGCAGAGTCAGCTTGGTCCGCTGATCCTGTGCTGGTTGAGGGATTGGAGCCATCTGATTGGGCCAAAAGGTTCCTGGCCCATTTTAAGTGCGATTTTTCGTCGCTGGTAAGAGTGCTGACCGATTTCGTTCCGAGTCGGTCAACGATTCTTAAGGCGGCACGCCTTTGTACAAAAGCCCTCCTGGATGGATCTTTGCGATTAGGGGGATTTTTATTTGCCGTATGGGCGGGGAGTGGAGCAATTGATGGACCCGACGTCAAGGTCGACGATCCGTCTTGCTCCAAAATCGCAGGAACAGCTGCAGGGTCCGCAGCGTTCAGTTGTGCTGACTTATCAGCGAGGGCTTGTGCAGCTTTAGAAGTACTTGGTTTGATATCCAGAGTGACTTCGCTGCAGGGATGCAAACCATCAGAAGCTTTGATGGTTTGTGTGTGTTTTTTACGATCGGCCAGTTTGGATATCCGTGGCTGACCTTTCGTTATTGTTGTTTTTTGTTTTGTTTTTGTGTTATTCGTATTCATTTTTGGTCCCACGAGTATGCCAGTAAGGGGATAGACCATCCATGTAGTGACGGCGTACATGGACTAGGCAAAATACTGATTTACAACCGACCCGTGCCTTGGCGTCGGAGGAAGCTGTTAGCGACTAGTCTTCTTTCACCACTAACTAGCCATTCAGGTTCTTGGCACTGCTACCAACCACGCTAACCTTACAAGTGGAGTCAATTTTGGTCCGCGGGTTGCACATTAGATTAGATTTAGGGAAGGATAGTGTTACAACTAGTGACCACTATGGTCCAGTGTGTCACTAGCCTTAACATTGCTCCTATATCACCAGTTTGTTCCCCCTTGCTACCATTCGTTTCAGATGTGACACAAAGGCGTAACAAACCGGCTCTCCCCCTAATCACAACCTAGCAATGCAGAGAATGTCTAAGACCATTTGTTAGAAAATGTATCTTAGACATATTTGCATCGCTTAAGCTTTCAGCGCCACTAGTGACCATTTGTGTAAAAATGTATCACAGTCGCGATGAAAGCTTCCCCTATCCGCCACCTGGGGACGCGTCCGATGGGAGACTGACTAAACTCCACAAGTAGGGTAAGAGTATGTGTTTTATTGTTGTACAGACAAAACTATATCAATTCGCACCGAATTAGGTATAATGCTATTTTTTAGACTATTCAATTATGTATGTTTGTATATACTTACCATATATAATTTTTTTTTTTTAATATTTTATTGTATCATCATCAATTAAAATTTTTTGTTTAATAATTACATTATTTGAGATTTTACTTAAAGGTATTACAACAAATATAAACTTATGTTTTTAAAAATAAATATACTAATTAAAAAAGTATATTTCCAGTGTTAAGAAAAAAAGATAGGAAAAACCTAGTCATATACAATCTTATAGACAGTTCAATTATGAACTTCTGTCTCTATTTCTGTATAGAATGAAGTTGTAATAACACGAATGTTTTTTTTTTTTTTGTTTAGTATTTATTAAATTTATTTATCAGTGTTTTAAAATTTTAACTTTTTCTATATGTACTTGATAATTTGTATTTGTATGTTTCCCGTGTGGAATGCTTCCGTAGTAAAATAAGAACTAGTAATTAAGAATCTTCATTCTGTGTTTATAACATTCGTTATTCTTATCAAACCGTAAGGAATAAATTGTATTTTTGGTGCAACTTACGCATTGCTCGGAATCATTTGTATAATTTTTTGCATGAACAAACATTTCTGAAGGATATGACAAAATTTGCGCTGGTTTATTAAATCTAAACGACATTTAACGCAAGATATTCGTTGAGCTACATATGTATGTAACCAACAAAATATCGACTTGATATTAATTCTATTGGCACATTGTTGCATGTAAAACAATCGGCGTCTTCATTAAAATATTCTATATTTTATATACTATACTTATATGATATACTTCCAGTCCTTATAGTATCTTCTAAAATTGTTTGAAACTCTATAGGTAAAAGCATTGCATCATCGTTTGCACAATTTGATGAGGTGCTAAACTGAGTCATTTTTAAGGATAATAACTTAGCTACTGCCAAATTAAATTCATGAACCGATGAATTTTTTAGTGTCCACCTTTGGCACGTATATATGAAAACAACTTTTTTCAAGGATCGTGGTTAAAATGGCTCGTTAAAATGCAAAGTAAATTTGAATTTAATTAATGTATGTAATAATTAAGTGATTATTTTCATTATTTGCTAGTTTTATTTCTCTATAAATATGTAATTCTAAAAATTTATATAATAAAGGTTTTTTATTTCGGTGCGAATCAATATAGTTTCATTTCTACAACAATAAAACACGTATTCTTACCCTACAATAACACAAACGGTAACATCTTTTCCACAGGTTATTTGCATATACATTTTGTGAAAACAAGACTTCTTTTAGTTTGTATGTTTTTTGATTCGGCAATATATGTATGTACATCATTGATGGACATTTCACCAAACAATTGTTTATAATCAACGCCCCCTTTTTCTTATGCTCTTCAGTTTAGTCGCTCAAAAGAGAGATTTTTTTTCTCTTTAGTCGCTCAACAGACTTTGGCGAATGCACATGTTAGCTTGATGCTTAAAGATTTTTTTACAATTTCAGTGGTTGATATAAATGGCAATGCAATTAAAAGAGTATTTTATGATAAACAATGCGTTTGGAAACGTACAATGTCTTTTATGTCATCAAATATTTAAAAGGTACAGAGAAAATGTTATTAAGAGGCATTATGATTCTTTCCATTCTAGCATGAATAAATATAATGACGAGGAAAAAAGAGCTTTTTAATAGACATAAGAAAATATTTTTAAAAAAATTAAGGGAATGGATAAAAGTAGAAGAAAACAATGAAAACAAAAAAGATTTAAATTTAAATAAAGAAATTTCTAGCATGGTGGCTCTAGAATCTAGAGTCTAGATATTGTTATTTCGTTTAATTTAATTCCTCATATGAAAATCTTTGTGTCAACTTTTGCTTGTCACAGTACTTTAAATAACTCTCACATTATCTCACTAATACAAGTGTAAAACGATTTTGTCCACCTCTGATGTACATACATATGTATGTATCAGAGACCTGCAACAAGTATGAACGAGCCGACTTATTCACTAACGTTGAATTTTAAGAACAATACAAAAAAGTATGATTCAATTTTATGCTTATTCACTTTTTTGCACACACAGAAAATTCAGCAACGAGTATAAATCATTTCCAACACTTGGTTCGAACTGCAATGTTTGAAAACAAAAATTCTTGTTTATACACAGTTTGTTTTTTGCATGTCGGCTTTGTTGTGCATGATCTGATTGGAATTGAACTAAAAACACACGAGCCACTTATAAGTAAAAAGCGGCTGGCAGAAAAATATGAAAACATATTTGACAAAGCAATGATAAAATTTGTAATATGTACAGTTTGTCAAATATATCTTTGCACAGCAAAAAAATTAAGGAAAAAATGTAAAATGAGCTGCTTCATACATTTAACGACACAGTCGAACATTCATGTTCGCACAAAACAACAAATGAATAAAACACATGTTCGGCTAACAACACGTTGGCTTTGATGTAAAATGAGCTTCATACATTTAACGACACAGTCAGAATATTCATGTTCGCAAAAAACAACAAGTGAATAAAACTGAATGATTGAAACGAACGGTTGCGTAAACGAGCGTTTTGTGCATTTGAACAAAAACGATTAAATCATAAAAATCAATGTGCATGATTAAGTATACTCGAAAATTTAGTACTCGTTGCAGGTCTCTGGTATGTATCTCAGTGGTACTCAAAAATGAAGATGTTTTGGTGAGAGAATTTTCCCAGCAAACATATTGTCAAACGCTTAAAAGAAGAAAGAGTTTTATTTATGTTAAATATTTTAAAATTTTATTTAATTTTCACCATTTTTAATTGATTTAATTACCAATTCTTACCATAATTTACAGAGTTTGTCTGATGTTAATAATAATCTTGAGTGTAACTTAACAAACAGAGTATAAGGTACAATTCGGTTTTAGTGATTTTGCTCAAAAAAAAAAAAAAAAAAAAAAAAAAAAACAAAATCAAAATCAAATAGGGCTTTTAGAGGAGATACCAGCAAAAAAATTTGTTGGCGGTCACGCCTATTTTCGAGGGGGCGGACCCTTAAAGTTGAAAATATATAGGCCTATATCTCGGGAACAGTTATTTTCATGCATATGGGGATATTTCACGTAGAATTTCAACGTAATAACGGTATATTTAAGATATATATTAGTATTAACGTGGATTTCGGTAGTGGACCTTAGGTGGGGGATATAGCCAAATATGGACCGATATTCTCAAAATCCAGCAGTTAGATTTAGGCATGTATGTAAATGATCCGTGTAAAATTTTGGATTGGTACCCTTATTTATAAGCGATTTATGAGTATTAAAGGGATTTTCCGAAGAGGGCTTTATATGGGGCATACGGTTAAAAATAGACCGAAATTAACAAAATTGTGTGGAATGATTTTTGTATATATGTAAATGATCTGTACAAAGTTTTGAGTCGGTAACGATATTTATACAATATATATAGGGAAAAATGTCTTTTTCAGATGTGGTCCTTGTATGGCAGCTATGACCAGTTCTGGGCCGATCACCATAAAATTTAGTACAACAATTTATTTGCCTATAAAGAGTATTTATGTCAAAGTTTAGCCGTTTAACATTATTTATATTTGTTTTATGCGTATTTAAGTGAATTTCGGAAGTGGACTTTATATGGGATCTATCGTCAAACATGGACTGAACTAAAAAAAATTTCGTTTTGCGATTTCTTTTTGCACAAAACTTAGTTTTGCTGAATTTTGTCTTGATATTCCAATTTTATAGGCATTTATGTATAATTGCGCAATATTTCGGGAAGATTTTTGTATGGGGGCTATGACCATTTCTGGGCCGACCACCATAAAATTTGGTACAACAATTTTTTTGCCTATAAAGAGTATTTATGTCAAATTTTAGCCGTTTAACATTATTTATATCTGTTTTATATGTATTTAAGTGAATTTTGTAAGTGGACTTTATATGGGGTCTATGGTCAAATATGGACCGAACTAAAAAAAATTTCGGTTTGTGATTTCTTTTTGTATAAAACTTAGTTTTGCTGAATTTTGTCTTGATATTCCAATTTTATAGGCATTTATGTATAATTGAGCAATATTTCGGGAAGATTTTTGTATGGGGGCTATGACCATTTCTGGGCCGACCACCATAAAATTTGGTACAACAATTTATTTGCCTATAAAGAGTATTTATGTCAAATTTTAGCCGTTTAACATTATTTATATCTGTTTTATATGTATTTAAGTGAATTTTGTAAGTGGACTTTATATGGGGTCTATGGTCAAATATGGACCGAACTAAAAAAAATTTCGGTTTGTGATTTCTTTTTGTATAAAACTTTTTTTTGCTGAATTTTGTCTTGATATTCAAATTTTATAGGCATTTATTTATCATTAAGCCATATTTCGGGAAGATTTTTGTATGGGGGCTATGACCATTTCTGGGCCGACCACCATAAAATTTGGTACAATAATTTATTTGCCTATAGAGAGTATTTATGTCAAATTTTAGCCGTTTAACATTATTTATATCTGTTTTATATGTATTTAAGTGAATTTTGTAAGTGGACTCTTTATATGGGGTCTATGGTCAAATATGGACCGAACTAAAAAAAATTTCGGTTTGTGATTTCTTTTTGTATAAAACTTATTTTTGCTGAATTTTGTCTTGATATTCCAATTTTATAGGCATTTATTTATCATTAAGCCATATTTCGGGAATATATATATTTGTATGGGGGCTATGAGAAATCATGGACCGATTCTTACTATTTTCCGCACACTTTCTTCTTTTATAGTACAAACAACGTATACAAAATTTCATGGTATTATCTGCAATATATTTCAAAATATTGCAATAAAATGAACGAAAAATATCAAATTTTTATGGAGGTGGTCTCACATATTGGTTCATAACTCTGGTTAACCTAAACCGATTTTGCTGATTTTAAATAGCAAACTTCTCGAAAGCACTTCTGACAGAATTATTGAAGGTTTGGATCCCGAACATATCTTGGGATTTCAAAAAACTGATTTCAACATCCAGACAGACTGACAGACGGACATGGCTTAATCGACTTCGCTATCTATAAGGATCCAGAATATATATACTTTATAGGGTCGGAAAATTATATTGTGGAAATTTCACACGGAATGACAAACTTATATATACGCTTCTCACGATGGTGAAGTGTATAAAAAGGGGTACAATTCGGTTTTAGTGATTTTGCTCAAAAAAAAAAAAAAAAATCAAATAGGGCTTTTAGAGGAGATACCAGCAAAAAAAAATTTGTTGGTGGTCACGCCTATTTCCGAGGGGGCGGGCCCTTAAAGTTGAAAATATATAGGCCTATATCTCGGGAACTACTCGGTGTCTGATAATTTGTAATACATTAAATAAAAGGTTTTAAAAATACCTTTCCAACGATATATATCATGATTATAAAATATGGACCGAATATGGGTTAAATCCGAAAAGAATATTTTTTGACCCGAATTTTTTTTTTTTTTTTGGAAATGGTTCTATATGGCAGGTATGACAAATTATGGGCCGATCTTCTTAAATTTTGGAACAGTTATTTCCATGCCTTGGAGGATATTTCACGTAGAATTTCAACATAATAACGGTATATTTAAGATATATATTAGTATTAACGTGGATTTCGGTAGTGGACCTTATGTGGGGGATATTGTCAAATATGGGCCGTTATTCTCAAAACCCAGCAGTTTGATTTAGGCATGTATGTAAATGATGCGTGTAAAATTTTGGATTGGTACCCTTATTTATAAGAGATTTATGAGTATTAAAGTGATTTTCGGAAGAGGGCTTTATATGGGGCATACGGTTAAAAATAGACCGAAATTAACAAAATTGTTTGGAATGATTTTTGTATATATGTAAAAGATCTGTACAAAGTTTCGAGTCGGTAACGATATTTATACAATATATATAGGGAAAAATGTATTTTTCAGATGTGGTCCTTGTATGGGAGCTATGACCAGTTGTGTGCCGACCAGCATAAAATTTAGTACAACAATTTATTTGCCTATATAGAGTATTTATGTCAAATTTTAGCCGTTTAGCATTATTCATATCTGTTTTATACGTATTTAAATGAATTTTGGAAGTGGACTTTATATGGGGTCTATGGTCCAACATGGACCGAACTAAAAAAAAATTTCGTTTTGCGATTTCTTTTTGTATAAAACTTATTTCTGCTGAATTTTGTCTTGATATTCCAATTTTGTAGTCATTTATTTATCATTAAGCCATATTTCGGGAAGATTTTTGTATGGGGGCTATGAGAAATCATGGACCGATTCTTACTATTTTCCGCACACTTTCTTCTTTTATAGTACAAACAACGTATACAAAATTTCATGGTATTATCTGCAATATATTTCAAAATATTGCAATAAAATGGACGAAAAATATCAAATTTTTATGGAGGTGGTCTCACATATTGGTTCATAACTCTGGTTGACCTTAACCGATTTTGCTGATTTTAAATAGCAAACTTCTCGAAAGCACTTCTGACAGAATTATTGAAGGTTTGGATCCCGAATATATCTTGGGACTTCAAAAAACTGATTTCAACATCCAGACAGACAGACAGATGGACATGGCTTAAGTGATTTCGCTATCTATAAGGATCCATAATATATATACTTTATAGGGTCGGCAAATTATATTGTGGAAATTTACACGGAATGACAAACTTATATATACCCTTCTCATGATGGTGAAGGGTATAAAAATATCAGGGACCATAAATAACAATTATCAATATCAAAAAACAATTTTAAAACAGTTATTTTCAGAAAAAACAAAAATAAGTCCATCTAAAACAGTTTTTTATTTTTGTGTTCAATTGTAATTGAATCGCGTGTGTTTGCTATGCTTCGTCCAACAAGAAGCAACAACAATGCTTAATAAATTTCTGGAAAAAAATGACGATAACCATCCGCATGCGTTCTCATCGCTTGCTCAACGACGACTGAATGAATGTTTTGAAAAGAGTATAACAAATGTGTGTAAAATTCTCTCATTAGTCATACACAAGGGGATTTTCGCAAAATCCCATCAATAATTTAGCAGTGACAGAACAATGTATGGCAGTGCAACATCTTTATATATTTATAGTCTTTGAATACAACAATAGGATATTCTAGCCTGGTGCTATTCAGGGTGACCGATAATGCTGTGTTTTGTTGCTAGAAAGTGTTTCTATCTAATATTTTTCAATATATTTTCTTATGTAATTAGAGCGATTTATAAAATAAATTAATTTTCTAGAATTTCTCCAATGGATTTCTATAATTGTGTAATGTAAAATTAATATGTAAAAAATTTTATTTTTTGAATATATGTATGTATATCAAGAAATATTTCTGATTTTTTCCTTTTTTTTTTTTTTTTAGCCCGGTCAAAGCAACAGTAGTATTGCTAATTCAAGTCTTAATAACAACAGCAGTAGTAATACAAGCACAAATTGCAATAGCAGTATAATTTGTAACCAGAACAATTCAATTATTAACAATAATAACAATATAACAACATCTATTGGTAGCAGCAGTAATAATCATAATTCACTTGTTGCCTCTTCACCAAATACAAATAATTCGCAGACAAATACAAACATTAGCAACATCATTAATAACAACAGCAGTAGCGACGTCTTGATAAATAACAGTAGTAGTAGCAATAGTAACATCATTATTAGTAATAATGGTGGCCTTGCTCTCGACCATCATATTGGCGGCTTAGTAGGTGGCGGAACTTCGACTGCAGCGGCAAAAAATCAATTAGAGCAATTAAATACAATGCGCGAAGCTCTATTTTCTCAGGATGGCTGGGGTTGCCAGCATGTCAATCAGGATACGAATTGGGAAGTTCCAAGTTCACCAGAACCCACAAATAAAGACCCCTCAGGTCCACCAATGTGGAAGCCAACTATTAACAATGGTACTGACTTATGGGAATCCAATTTACGCAATGGCGGCCAACCTACAACACAACCTGTTCAGAAAACTCCCTGGGGCCATACGCCCTCAACAAATTTAGGTGGTACTTGGGGTGAGGATGATGACTGTACAGATGCCAGTAATGTTTGGACTGGTGGACCAGCTGGTCCATCTACTGTTGGTGTGTCTGGAGTAACACCTGGGTCTGGTGCTAGTGGCCCACCTAATGGTCCCCAGTGGAATCAGGGTGTTGGTGTATCTGGATCTGGTGTTCAAGCAGCAGTTACTGCTCCGACTTCAATTACAGGTGTTCAACCTGGAGGTAAAATAAACTTATAATGTATATATACAGTATCGGCCAAAACTTAAGCACCCCCTAACTACATTTTTTTAAAGGTAATTTTTTTTACGAAAACAAAGTCGTTAAATTTTTTTTTTATTTTTTTATATCTTTATTATTGAAAAATACAAACTTAAGGAATTCAGAATTTGATAAAAAAAAATTTTGAAATTCAAAAAAAAAAAAACATTTTAAGTCGCAAATATAAGCGGACTAAACTAAAGCACCCCCAATTTAAGGTACAAAAAAAATGACACATGCACATCTTTGAGTTATAGAGGATATTAACTTATTAATTATATTAGGTGATATTGCTATTTCTTATATGTCAAAAGAGGTTAAGGAGTGGTTCCAGAACAATTTGATAGAAGTTCTCCGTTTTTGTACCTTAAATTGGGAGTGCTTTAGTTTAGTCCGCTTATATTTGCGACTTAAAATATTTTTTGAATTTTAACTTTTTTATTAAATTCTGAATTCCTTAAGTTTGTGTTTTTCAATAATAAAGATATAAATAAATAAAAAAAATTGTAATAACTTTGTTTTCTTAAAAAAATATCATTTAAAAAAAAATGTTCAGATGGGGGTGATTAGATTTTGGCCGAGACTGTACATATAGTTATATATATACATACATGTATTTAGAAATTGTTATAATTTCCATTTGATTAAAATTGTACTTTATATTGCAGGAACTTCAAGCGCAGGTGGTGTAAATTTGCCAGGAACTCCGGGAGCCATAGGAGCAAGTGGAGCTGGTAATGGCTGGGGTGATCCACGTGTTGGTGCCATGGGGGGTGGTGGTGGTCCCTTAGATATGCGCTCCGTTGATCCACGCGATCCTATGCGGGCAGCTTCAGCTGGTGATCCCCGTGAATTAAGAATGTTGGATCCACGTGATCCAATACGTGGTGATCCTCGCGGCATTTCTGGACGACTTAATGGCACATCGGAGATGTGGGGCCAACATCATCCAATTGCGCAACACCAAATGCCAGGTCTAAATAAAATGGGGGTTGGAGGGCCCAATGTTGGTGGAGTTGGTAATGTTGGAGGAGCACCTGGAGGTGGTGGTTTAACCGGACCTTCCTCCGTTGGAGGCTTAAATGCAGCTGGTAATGTAGTGGGTTCACAATGGGGAGCACCTCCGCAGTCTGTCGTTGGAGCACCGAAAGATATGGTAGGTTCGATGGCTCCGAAACCGACAGTTAGCGGTTCTGGTTGGGAAGAACCGTCACCACCACCACAACGTAGAAATATACCCAATTATGATGATGGAACTTCGCTGTGGGGCCAACAAACACGTGTACCTGGAGGAGTAGGTGGTGGAGGTGGATCACACTGGAAGGATATATCTGACCCTCTTAATCCACGCAATCATTTAATGCGCAGTGCAATGGGTGGCCAAAATTCTTCAAATGTATCTAATCTAGGTGGTGCTGGTGGCGGATCTTCTGGAAATTCAGCCGTTACTGGTGCAGGTGGTGTAGGAGCAGCAGTAAATCCTAATAACCCTATGGGTGTTGGAGTTGTCGGCCCTCCAGGGGCACGGCTCGTATCCGCCATTAACGGTCCTGGTGGCATAGGTGGTGGGCCTCATAAACCTGATAACGGCATGTGGCCCCATCCAGCAGGTCCACCTAATGTACCTACAACAGGTGTTGGCGGTAACAGAAATACCGGTGGCTGGGGAGATGTTGAAAACCATAATGTTATTGGAGGCGCCGCCTCCGTTAGTGGGAATGGTGGAGGTAATTGGGGTGATGATAAATCTAACCAAGCTGTCAGCAGCATGGGTCAAGGAGGTAATTCATGGAATGAACCTCCCAATGCTTCAGCTTGGAATAAATCGAATCAAGCAAAATTGGCTGGTGCTTCAAATAGCACAGGATGGGGAGCTGGTGTCTCTAATGCAGTATCTGGTGCTAATGACTCTAACGATCTAAATCCTAACGATTGGACAACAGCTGCACACAATTCTATCATGAGTAAAGCTCAACAACAGCAAAAACTTGGTGTAGGTGCGACAGTGAATCTTGGTGGTATTAATAGTGACCTAATAAAGCAAAGCAAGCAGTATCGCATGTTAGTGGAAACCGGCTTTAAGAAAGAAGACGTGGAGCGGTCATTAATCGCTACGAACATGAATTATGACGAAGCTATTGAGATGCTAAGGACTAATTTGACAGCTGTCAATTCTGGTGTTGGTATGGATAATTGGAGGCGTCATGACGATAATCTGAGTTCCTATGGTGATCATAATGCCGCTGTAGCTGCTGCTGGTGGCTCTTTTCCTGGGCGTTATTCTACAGGAGGAGCGCAACCTGCTATATCATTCCCTCCGGTGAGTTTCAGTATATTATACAATACACAACATTATCATATTAAAAACAAAATTTTACGAGAGAAGTTGTTTAATATCATTCAAGTATTTTATTATTTTTTTATTTAAATAAATTTTATTTACCTTCATTATAATGATAATTTGTCACCATTTTCATAGCATCTATTTTTATAACATGTAAATTTTTATTTTTTCGTTAAATTAATTATACAGAATAATCTTCTAAATTCAATGGGTGGTGGATCTGTTGGTACTAGCGGCGGTAATAATCCACAATTGAATGCCCTGAACTCAATGCAACCTTTGCAAATGCAGAAGTACATTAATCAAGGCCCTCATAATATCGGTGCCGGTGGACCTCAATCTGTGAATGCTGCTGTTGCCTTTGGTCAAGGTTCTAATGTTGCTGCTGTCAATGCTGCAGCTGTAAATGCCGCTGCTGTTAATGCTGCCGCCGTATCAAACAGTACGAATCAACCCTCAACCCAACAACTTCGCATGTTGGTACAACAAATACAATTAGCCGTACACAGCGGTTATTTGTCCAGCCAAATATTAAATCAGCCATTGGCTCCCACCACACTTCTACTCCTTAACCAATTACTTAGCAATATTAAGGTAAGGGAACATATTACATACTGATCAAGCTATGTAAAAGAAGAGCCTGAATGACATAAAAACTTTTTTGTGATTTATTTTGATTATTAAAAACAAATAACTTACTTATTTAGCATCTACAAGGGGCCCAGCAATCATTAGCACGTAGTGGTAATAATGGTAATACGCTGCTGGCCATTGCCAAATATAAGCAGCAAATACAAAATTTACAAAACCAAATAAATGCACAACAAGCAATATACATAAAACAGCAGCAAGCTTTACAACCAACTCTACATCCGGCTGCTACGCATATCAATAATACAAATAACGAATATTTAAGGAGCCATGATGCCATATCAGCTTTGCAGGGAAATTTCTCAGAAATGAACTTAAACAAGGTAGATAAATTACCTCTTTATGATTGAGGTCATAAATAACAAATACTTTTTTATTTTTTTTTTTGTGTTAGTCTGGTGGCTATCAAGGGGCACCAAATCAACAATCTAGGTTAAATCAATGGAAGCTTCCAGTATCAGATAAAGATATCACTACGGATAGCACAGATTTTTCTCGTGCACCTGGCGCCACTAAACAGGGTGGTGGTTTAACCACAACAAATGCGAGTAATATGGGACCTTTAGGTCTACAAGGTGATGGGTAAGTACAGATACTATGTAAGATTGATTTTTAAATTAAATAATTGTTCGGGATGTGTTTGTTCCATTTTATTAACATTTTGTTTAATACAAATTTTGTTTCTCCAATTAAAACCAAATTGAACTATATTATTAAAAACCATTATTTTTAGGACATGGTCAACCGGGCGAAACATAAACGATGGTTGGCCAGACCCCTCAAATGATAGTGAGAATAAAGACTGGTCAGTTGGACATCCTTCAACTGCAACTGCATATACCGATTTGGTGCAGGAGTTCGAGCCTGGAAAACCATGGAAGGTAACTAAATGAATAAAAATCAGGAAATGAATTTCAAAATTCGTCAAGCCAAATCCTTTCTTTATTTCAATCTATATGTTGCTTTTAACACTTAGTAATAACACTTTACTGAACTCATTAAAAGCGTAACGCCTCTCATTGCAAATCTTTGTGAAAACGAAAAAAAAGGACAAGGGATATTGACTTCATTTCCTGGTTTAACAATGATTTCTATGTACAACTTATCTAATTTAAGGGTTCGCAGATAAAAAGCATTGAGGATGATCCAAGTATAACGCCTGGAAGTGTAGCTAGATCTCCATTATCAATAAATCCGACGCCAAAAGATGCTGATATTTTTTCTAATGCTGCTAGCAAAAATTCACCGACTGATTTACCATCATTAGGACTAACGTCATCATCTACGTGGAGCTTTAATCCTTCATCCAGCAATCAAAATTTCCCCAGGTCTTTATATACATACATAGTTTTTTAACTTCATGCTATAAAATATTATTGTTTATTAGTTGGTCGGATAATACACAACAAGAAATATGGTCTTCAATGAACAAGACTTCACGCGGACCACCACCAGGTTTAGGCAGTAATAAATCTGGTGGGGGTGGAGGCGGCGTACCTAATGTAACAAATCCTGGCAATGCCAATGGTTGGCTAGGCGGTGGTCGAACTGCAGGTTGGTCGGGAACAAATTCTAACTGGAACTCAAATTGGTTACTACTTAAAAATTTAACCGCACAGGTAAATACATTTTAAACATGCAAACAAAATCATGCATACTCAAAATTGAAATGTCAATTGTCAGTAAGTAATATATACTGTGAGCATCAAAAGAAACTGTACACCATTGATTTTCATGTTTAAAACATTAATTTATTACTTTTTTTTTTATAATGTAACTTAAAATTTTATAATTTTTATTTCATATATATCCTTTTGTAACTTTTTATTAAAAAACAAAAACAAAACTTCAACAACAACAAAAAATATAGAATAAAAACAAATACATCTTCATATTTCAAGCGTCAAAAGAAACTGTACATTATCTCTATGTTCAATTAATAATGTTACTTAAAAATAATAAGTATTTAGTTTGATTTCCATTTGATTTTTTTTTCTGCTTGCAGTCTTCTGGGCATCGATTCCACAAGTTTTCTAGTAACCTCGGGGGAAATTTTCAGCCATTCCTCCATTATTACTGATTTGAGAGAATCCTTGCTTGTAATTTCCCTTTTTCTTATTTGCCGATCCAGATGTTCCCACAAATGTTCGATGGGGTTGAGATCGGGTGACTGGGGAAGATGATCCAACTGCTTTGGAGTATGGTATAGCAGCCATTCCTTTACTATTTTGGCAGTATGCTTAGGATCGTTGTCTTGCTGAAAGACCCAAGTTTGATCTAAGCATAATTTGTCAACGCTCTGTGCCAAGTTATCTTTTAAAATGTTGAGATAATCTGTTTTATTCATAGTAGTTTCTATGAATACCAAATTTCCTACACCATATACATACATATTTATATTATTAAAATATATATTCAAATAGGTTAACATGGATTATTCTATAAACATCACCGGGGTTTTAATTTTTTTTTTTTTTTTTTTTGCAAAATATTATGTCACACTCCAAACATGGCTCCTGCAGAAATGATCTGTTAGAAGATGATGGCCGTCAATTTGTTTATTCAATATTGTAAATTTATAATCACTTTATTGTGACGACATTAAAAACAATAGTCGGCGAGTGATTATTTGGCGGTAAAATTATATTGTGATTTCATCGCAAATTTTGTGTACCTTATGTTGTTGTTAACATAACACACTAACAGTGTTGCCAGAACTTTTAGAGGTAAAATCTTCAAAAAACAATGATTTTTTATCAAAAAATCTGTAAAATCTGCATCTAGATTTCAAGATCTTCAAAACACATTTAGTACCTTTTTTTTATATAGTTTATTTAAAAAAAGAGATAACAATTCATTGCAAAATACATATGTATATTATAATAATTAATATTTTAATAATTATTTAAGCTTTATGTTTTTTTTTTTTTTTAATAGTAACTTTATGTTTGATATTTCGCTATTTCTTCATATAAATTTCAAATTATTTGTCATAGGAATTATAATTAATTATAATTATTAAAATATTAATAAAAAAAAAACAAAAAAGGTCAAAATATAATAATATTTTTTTTAACAACACAAAAAATAAAATAATATGTACATATCGTCACCTAAAGTTTGTCGTCTATCTAAAGACAAGATGTGAAGAAATCGCGATTTTCAATTAAACAGTTTTCATTTTATAACGTTTTTTGCTTCTCCTGTAAAATTATGATAATGAGGGTTACGTCTTTGGGCATTTTAGGTGACGATATGTAGTTCTAATAAGCAGTTTACAACAGATTCTAAAGAAAGCCAACGAGTTTGGCATGGATGTAAAATCTTTTTGGGCTTTATTTCTAATAAACTTTAATTAGATAATTAATGATATACATCCCTGGCTAGGGTTTCGACAGCGGAAGGGAGTTTAAGGCACAAATATGATAAACATAACGCTAGTGAATGGCATACAGATTTAATAATAAATAAATCTGGAATGCCATTTTTAAAAAGTTGGGCAACGGATTGTTTTTTTTTTTTCGTCATTACAGACAGCGTTGATGCGACTAAAGTCGCAATTTGACCCTTTTACAGATGCCTTGCCACTTTTTGTGTACCTTTTTTTTTTTTTGTTTTACTAGATACATATTAGTTTTTTTTTATTAATTTTTTTATTATATGCATATGTAAACATACATCATATCGATGGTCTCATGTATAAAGGCCCTAACTCGCATATTTGAAACTTTACAGGAGAAGGTAAAAACATAATAGAAACTGTAATATTCAACATGTAACTTTTTTTGTACAACTGCTTATAAAAGCGTTATTTTTTACACTATTTCAATAAATTTTTGTGAGGAGGAGTATTTGCGTTAAATGCATTGGAATCGCAAAAAAAAAACTAATTTCGAAAAAATAGCGAGTTAGGGCCTCTCTACATGAGACCAACGATATACAACATTTAAATGAAAACAAATACGATTTTTGTTTTGTTTATTTGCCATCTTTTTAAAAGTGGTGCCCCTTTTTTTTAAGAAATCAACTTTTTGTGCGACTTTCTCAAATTTGTTGTTGTTGTTGTAACAGCAGTAATTGCTGAGTTGACAGCCCTTGGCCGAGTGATACCGGGTCATTCCGGTGCGTAGAACCGGCTGTCAAATTTGTCAACGGTAACACTGATTACAGGTGCTCCATCTGCTGCAACCCAACCATGTTACTTTTATAATTGATGCCATTAAGGTGCCATCAGACGGAATGTATTTTACATATTTTCTTACCCATATGTAATTCCGTAACACGCATTTTTGTATTTTTGTTTTCGTCCATGAACGGTTGGTATTTTTCGTTTTTAATGCTAGTAATAAAAATAGTACAAATATAAATGAAAAAGTAAAAATGTTGTCACCGAGCTCAAAAAATCTGCATTTGAGACCAAAAATCGTCAAATCTGCATTTTAGAAATTTTGGATATAAAATCTGCAAAATGCAGATAAATCTGCACTTCTGGCATCACTGCACACTAATAGTATTTGTATTTTCGCAATAACTACAGGAAACAAATTATACTTGTGTAATAACGCTATAATCCAGTGTTCCTAGCTAGTATTGTTCAGGATACGAAGATTTTCGGCTATTTACATATATACAACACGATCGCAAACAATACTCACAACTAAAGCATTAAACACATTCGAGACAGCAGGCTACACGACTACACGAGTGCAAATGCCGCTGGGTATTTAAGCCGCCCTGTAGCCAGCTACTCAATTATTTTGAAAACGACAGCTACATACTCATCAGCTGATCCCGAAATCTGACGTTTTAATAAAAAATAAATTTGTTCTTCGAATTTTTTAAATAACATATTGGCTGAAGAGAATTTTGTTGATTTTATAGAAGCTATTACTAAAATACAACAAAAAAGTAAATAAAAACATTAAAAATAATAAATCTTAAACAATAAAGCACTTACAAAATTTAATCAAACAAAACAATAAAAATATAAACAGCTGTTGTAGTAATCCAATTATATTTCAGTGGTGCCACTTAAGGCATTTATTTTTTTAAAGTAGCGTTTTTTATGAAATACGAAAAACATATGCACATGATTCCAGACATGCTAATAAATAAACTTCACTCATTTTTATTATTATTAATATAATATTATTAATATAATAAAATATTATTGATACATTTAACAACTCTTGATGCATAAATAATCATAACATTTTAATTTTGTATATTGCTTTTTATTTTATTTAATTTGCTTACACATTTTGCTATATGGTCAACACTGTTTTTGTTTTGTCGCCAACAAAAATAGAAATTAGTTTAATTTGACAGCGACGAAAAAATCAGCATGGGCAACAACCTGCAGTCGTGTTGCCTGCTGTCGTCAATATAGTCACTTTTATATAAACGTGTGTATTTTATTTTTGACATATTGTAGTTGGTAGCCTGCTGTCTCGACTGTGTTTAATGCTAAAAGCGTAAAAATACAAATATTTCATTCAGTTGTATGACAGCATTAAACAAAGTAGGACTGTTGCGCATGCTTTTTTTCTTTTTTAGCTCATTTTTTGTTGTTTTCAGTACACTGAGAAGCAGCGATCACATACAGCCCAATCGTGAATAAAAATTCCGCGGGAGTTTTTTTTCCTTTTCTCATTTTTCTTATTTAAATTCAATGTTAAAAAAATAAAAAGGGAAAAAACTCGCGCGGAATTTTTATTCATGATTGGGCTGATAAATTTATAAATTTGTTTTATATATCTTATTACAGAATTTTTGTTGCATTAAATAATATTAATTTAGAAATACTTAAATATGTGGGACGAGAATTGAGAAAAAATTATTTTCATTAAATTTATTAAAAGAGGCCGAATGTCTTCTTTGTAATAACAAACGAATTTTTAATAAAATATGCAATTACCAAATCCTCTCTTTCTGGGGAATTGGAAGCCAACATTCGTGGCGTTATTGCCGACATACGGCTCCATATGCTCGAAAAAGTGGTTGAAAATTGGACCTGTAGAATTGGCTTTATTCGAGCCAGCCGCGGCGGCCATATGCCTGAAATCATATTTAAACATTAATGGCATAAAATTATCCTTCCAATAAAGCCAAATTGATGGTCATTAAAACGATTTTCTTGTGTTTAATTTCAATTCGAAGTTCTATACCTCTCAAAAAAACACCCTATAATGATGAAACAGGGGGGTTACTCTCTATTGCGATGCGAAAATAAATTCGATGCGATTAGCGTACAAAATGATACTCTTACGCATCGTAATTAGGTTAGATTCCGTGGGGAGCCGTTCTTGAAAACAGCTCACTTGGGTACATCAACCATTGTGTTACCCGTTGGTGGACAACCTATCGGTTTCACTCCGCATTGGTTGCTTCCCTAACGAACCATCCAGATTCCCTGGCAAAGGTGTTGATGCATCTTGGACTTATCCTTGATAGTTCACCCAAACATGAAAGAAAGGGTGCCCGAGTATCCGTTCCCTTTGCATTGATAGGGCCGGGCATTCACAGAGGAAGTGGATGACTGTTTCCTCTTCCTCCTCGTTGTGACAACTTCTACAAAAGTCATTATGTTGTAGACCGAGTCTTTTGGCGTGTGTCCCAAAAGTACAGTTACCTGTACTTTTGAGGCACAATAAACCTAATTAGGTCGCGACGAAAGCTAAGTAGTGAATTCGTCCTTCCCACATCAAATAAGGGCCATGTGGACCTTGCAATAGAGCAGGTGATCTCGTTTGTCCACCTTACCAGAGCAAGTCTGAGCATTTCATTCCGAATAAGTAATTTCAGACTTTTAATGTTAATGCCAATGAAGGGATCAATCTCCTCATCAGTCAGCGTTGTATCTTTCTTGGCTAGATCATCAGCAATATAGTTACCCTGAATTGAGCTATGTCCAGTGACCCATATTAGCGTTATCCTAGAATGTTCCGGTATCTCGTTCAGAGATACCCGGCATTCTCTGGTTAACCTAGATGTCATGTAGACTTACGGCGGCTTTGCTGTCGTTAAATATACATATATCTCCAGATACTCGATAATACTTTAGCCAGTTTGCAGCCCGCTTTATCTAGCTAGATCTAGAGATCTAGCCTAAAATAGGATTTGATCCCAAATTCTTCAATGTAAAATCCACCACCAACCCTATTTCCCCTTTTGGAGCCGTCAGTAAAGATCCTTATTGCTTCATTGGGGGTATAGAGCCCATCTACCCATGAGATCCTATTCGGGATACATGTAGTCAAAGTTGCCATGAGCATCCTCACAGTGTCTCGTTATAACAGAGTGACCATGGTCTCTTTGAATCCATGAAAAGCCAGCTTTAAGCCTCACAGCAGAGTTAAGAGCCAATTGAGTTGCCATCAAATCCACTGGTAACCAGTTCAGCATAGTAAACAGTGCCTTTGTTGGCGTTGTTTTTACCGCGCCTGTAATCAGGAAAGCACAATTCCTCAGTACACGTTCAACTGCATATTTATGTGCGGAATTCCTAAGTGCATGCCACCACACCAGTACGCAATAAAAAAGAATGGGCTTTATAACAGCATTTACGATCCAATTGATACTTCTAGAGTTAATTCCCCAGTTGGTCCCAATTGCCTTTTTGCATGAGTATATAGCCACATAGGCCTTATTAATCCTGTTCTGTGTGTTTAACGTCCACACGGTTTCTGAATATAGCTTGATACAACCGGTGAGGTTGATAAAATTTTGCGAAGTCTATTTGTCTCAGATGATCCTTTCACTCCATCGCAGAAGTCCCTTCAAGCCTGTTTTTGTAGGCTGCACATGCGCCCATACGTTTCGCCTCATTAAACAGTTTATGACATGTACCTCTTGCATGCGCTATACCTGGATTCCACCAAGGAGGCTTGTTTTTGCATCTGGATAAAGATAAAAATGACTCAGTCAGAACGTTTACAGCATTCTCAATGTCATTAACACTTTCAATGGTCGTAGGATTGGACAGTGATTGTGCAAGGATATCATGTTGTAATGCCCAATCAGTCCTTCTACGATTCTGGGGGGTTACTGCGTATTTCGATTCGAAAGCAAAAGCTTTCGAAATACAATGTAAAAAGAATACAAATTCGAATGATTTTCTTTTCGAATCGAAATACGCAGTAACCCCCCTGAATTATATTCCCACTTGGAATCTGTACATCAGTAATAGTGAAATCAATGTACTGATTATCCGCTAAGGAGTAGTCTTTAGAGACAGTCCAATTAGAGATAATGTTTCTATGCGAAGCACTCACAAGCGTCAAGTCAATAACTTTTCTTATATTGGCTACAATAAAAGAAGGTTCTGAACCTCTATTTACCACTTCTAAACTACTTTTGAGTATAAAGTTGAAAAGATTATCACCTCTGCAGTTGGTATTACTACTACCTCATATGATGTGGTGCGAGTTGGCATCAGATCAAATTATCACCTGTATTTTGGATTCATTCGCCTTCCGTACCGCACTTTTAACTTACCATTTGGAGGATTATCCCCATGGTCGTGAGCCATGTAGCTTGATCTCAGCCAAACAACATCACCATCCTTAGCTTCCCAGGAGGCTATAACTGTGTCTTCATCACTGTAATCAGATAGAATGAAGATATTCATAGAGCCCTCCTTCGATGCTATATCATTCAAACGCCACCGAAGTAAAATAATTAAATAAAGGCTATAAAATCAAGCTTTAAAAATAATGCACCTACTCACCACCAGAGGCGCTGCAATGCTGCATTAAAACAAAGGCTGTTTTCATAAATGCAGTATGCAATACAACATTTCATTGCACAGAGTTCATAATAGCATTTAGAAATATAATTTAAAAATTTTTGTTTTAAGATTCTCTTTAATAGTCCAATATCTTTATATTTTATGTGATAAAAATTTTTAAATTATATTCTACATGCTGTAATGAACTCTATGCAATGAAATGTTGCATTGCATACTGCGTTTATGAAAGCAGCCATTCATAATGCGCAATTGCAGAGTTTTGATATAAAGCTTTCTTCTAATTTCACCACCTTTACTTCTTCAATCTATCCCCTTTCCAAAGAAAGTAACGCAATTATATATAGGCATATTAATTGCCTGAGTGTTACTTCTCTTAACACTGCAGTGTCAGGACAGGAGGGTTCCTTGTCTGCTCTAAGGGCACCTGGGAGACTGTTATTTGGGGCGGCTTAGTCTCTTCCTTCACACCCATTCCCGAAGCAGAGGGTTTCACCGCTTTTGCGTGTTTTTAGAGCGTCTTATATACAACTTGCCATCAGACCCAAACAAATTAACCATTGTCTTATCAGCCCATAATACGTTTTTCAAATTTCTATGCATATGGTACTTTCTTTTCACAATATTTATTATTGCCCCTATTGCCGTTCTCAACTCAACTAAGTTTGGTCGTCTGTCAGTCAACCTGACTTTAACTCAACCAAATTATTTTTTGGAATTGTGTAACACAACGATTTTTAGTTGTAATTGTTATGGCGTTGCCGACATGAAATATCGATTTCATGTTGGCAACATCATGCATTTTATTTGTAAAGTGAAGAAAAAAAACGCAAAAAAATCAAGTTTTTATAAAATAAAAAGAATGGATTTAAGTGTGGATTTATTTTTTGAAGACGAAAATCATGACTCTAATACAAATGTTCTACGTATACGTAAAAAAATACGCGATGATTCCGATCCTCTTGAGCTACCCAGTGCGAAGTAAGAAATTTCCAAAATAAGTAACAAATATGTTTGTATAATAAGTATTATTTTTCATAGAGGCAATTTTCTTTTGCTTAATTTGTAAAAGCTGCTTGTTTATTTCATAATTTTTATAACTGTTTTTCTCCAAATCCTTAATACGTTTTTAAAGTTTAGCTTGTGTCTCGCATTGTTTTCTCAGAAGCTCCAGACGCTCTTGTTCTGGTGATTTTTTTCTTTTCTTGGCTGATGTGTTTATTATCTCAGGTTCATTTGTAAAGATTTGTTCCATGTCGAGATTTTGAGGAGTTTCTAAAGCCGGATTTGTTGACGGACCAACGTTTTCAACGCCGAAAGTGTGTCCAGATGGTGCTACTTGGTCATTTAGTGATAACAGCTGGGACACGCAATCCTCAAGTACATTAAGCGGAATTTCTTGTGAAGGAACACCACCTGCTGCTTGTTGGTTTTGTTTATTATTAGCAAGTTTTTTTTTAATACTTGCTTTGTAATGAATCCAAACCTATATGAAGTAAAAATTCTAATAAAATGTCTGTTTACAATAATTAAGATGTCATATACTTACACGTTGCCAATCGAAGGATGTTCTTGTAGGTGAGCCCAAGCTATTCAATTCTATTGTAAATCCTTCCCACGCTTCCTTACACTGAGTTTTAGTCATCTCAATTTTTTGCTTTCGTTTAGCAAGTTCTGGATTTTTTTCCATCAGCTGCACAAGTCGCTCAAATTGGGCTTTGGTTGTTATTTTGACTGTCCTGCGTATGTGTATTAATCATTTAACCCTTTATAGCCTCATGTGACATTTCTGTAACAAACCAAAAAAATCGTCACAAAGCACACAATAAACGCGTGTATTTCATTTAAAGTAGTGTAACATCTCTGTATCATACAAATAAACAGATTAATGTGTGGTTAAACTCTGCAGATGGTAACTCTTATGTTTAACGTCATTTTTCATTTAAGTTTTTTGAAAAGGTGAAACCCCAAGATTACGCTATTTTTGATTTTAAAAAATGTTACTAAAAGTGCAGAAAACTTTTATTATTTTTTTGTAGATCTGTAGCTAAGTAAACGGTTTTATATAAATATTATTAGCAATGATTAGTTTTATATTTTTTATACGGCAAAAGTGATTTTGTTTGTTTGTAACATTTCTGTTACATTGGGAAAAAATTGTAGTTTATATTGCGATAAAATAAGTTCGTGTTGATGGTTTATTATAGCATTTTATCCTAAAATGGCGTTGCGATCATTACGGGAAGATGAAATAAAAGACATATTATGTCAATATGATAGTGAAGATAGATTGGATGAGGATGCTGACAGTGTTGATGACCCAGATTTTGGTTCACCATTGGAAGGATTTGAAGAAAACGTTAAAATTTAAATAGATTTAAATAGTGATAACGAAAACAATGAAACAATTCCTGATCCCTCCTATCCCTTTCCTGGGCAGAGAATAAACCAGCCACATCCAACAAAGCAAAAGAGAAGAAAATTAAATTTCATGTAACTGATACTGACATTCAGCAGTTTATTGGAGTAGTTTTTATGATGTCACTAATACAACTACTAAGGGTAACCAGTCATTGGAATTCAACTATTGGCACACCGATGATTCAGGAAATAATGTCGAAACAAAAATTTTAAAAAATTATACACTTCTTACATTCCAACAATAATTTCAATCTGCCTCCACGCAATGCTCCAAATGAAGATAGACTTTATAAAATTAGGCCTATTATAGAGAAACTAAACGCTACTTTTGGTACGATTCCAATGGAGGAACACCTTTGCGTTGATGAGCAGATCTGTTCAACTAAAGCCAGAAATAACTTGAAAAGATATAACCCAAATAAACCTCATAAGTGGGGTTATAAGATATACGTCCTTAGTGGAGTTTCGGGTTTTGCTTATAATATCGAACCTGAAACAGGAGCTGAGAATATAGTATTAAACAATGAATCAGATTTAGGAGCATCGTCAAATGTCGTTGTAAGATTAGCGAGACATATACCTAGACAGCATAACTATCAGATTTATTTTGATAACTATTTTACCTCTCTACCTTTGCTAGAGTACTTAGCCAAAGAGGGTATAATGTGTCTTGGAACAGTACGCCGTAACAGAATAGCCGATTGTAAATTGCCAACTGAAAAAGAAATTATGAAAAAAGAACGTGGGTTTTCAACTGAGTATGTTGCTGACATAAATGGTATTGATGTATCAAATGTTATCTGGAAGGACAACAAAGTTGTTACTCTTGTATCAATCTTTGCTGGTGAATTTCAAGTCAAACGTTACAATAAGACTAACAAAAAATACATCAACATTGATCGTCCTTACATTGTTGGAGAAAACAATCGGCATATGGGAGGTGTGGATTTAATTGACAGTATAATGGGAAGATATAAAATACATATAAGAAGCAAAAGATGGCAGGTACGAATGTTTTATCACTTATTAGATCTGACAATGGCAAATTCTTGGCTGCTATACCGAAGAGTAAGAAAAGCAACAAATATCATTGATAAAAACATATCTTCTGCGAATTTTCGCCTTGAAGTGAGTGAAACTCTTTGTAAGCTTGGTCAGAAATCTAATATGAAGACAAAAAGATCTATCGAAAATGAAATTCAAGTTAAAAAACACAAAGGCCCGGCCCAACATGTTCCCCCAAAGGCCGTGCGCCAGGATCAAGTAGGACATTGGCCGATTTGGGTGGAAAAAAGAATACGTTGCAAATTTCCTAAATGTACTGGCGTTTCCCAAACTATTTGTGAAAAATGTGGTGTCTCATTAAGCTACAACAAACAAAATAATTGCTTTAAATCGTTTCACATAACATAATTTATTTATCAACTTTTAACTGAATGTTACAGAAATGTCACACTCCCTATAATCCCTAATTAATAAATAAGGATGCATTTTTAAAACTTTTTAAAAATTAGGTGCCTTTTTATTTACCTAAATATATCTTTTTTCAAAATTGCAGACATTTTCGAGATCGTGGGCTATAAAGGGTTAATTAATTATATTAAGATCAAAAAACACATTTTTTATGTCATCTGATAATAAAAATGGATTTTTTTGACTCTCGTATGAGCAATTCGTCAAACTTTTTTAATGTTGCACGCTTTAGTCCTCGTTTTTCCTTAAAACATCTTTTTTATAGCAGTTCATGAAGTCGGCAATCTGAGACATAGAAAGGCCACCATCTTTTTATTTTTTTTTTTATATTTTTCCTTTCCTGAACTGTACAATTTGTAGCACGACCCATCTTGAATGAGATATTAATAAAATATGAAGAGATCTACAGCAGTTTTACTTTTTTTTAGGTATCTTTCCCACAAAGTATCAAACTCTTTTTGAAAAGCAATATTTTAATAAGCACTAAAAAATTTTAATTTTTTTTTATCATATTCCCAAAAGCAAAAGTACCGTTATTAAAGAGTCTAATACAGTATGTATCTGGTTAAAACATTACCTTACAAGCTAAAATTGTGATATGAAACCGGCAAGTAGTTTCTATTATACGAGGTCTGATTAAAAATAACCGTTATTTTCAAATTTCGTGAGTTACGTATGTTTGATTTTCGCATTTTTTTCTGTTACGTAATATCAGCCATTTTGGATTGTCAGTTTGTTTTTGATAGTTAAAAAAGTTAGTCGTGTTTTGGTGTGCTCTTCGATTTTTTACTATTCGAAAAAATGGATTAAGTTTTGTGTAAAAAATTAAATTAAATGCGAAAGGACATTTGAAATGTTGACTTGTGGCGTTTGGCGAGTCTACTATGAGCAGAACACAAGTTCAATTGTGTTATAATGAAGGCCGAGAAGATGTCAATGACGATGCTCATCCTGGTAGCCCGAGCACGTCAACAACCGATAAAAACATTAAAGCAGTGAAGAAAATGATTTTGGATAATCGTCGAATCACTATAACAGAGGTTGCTGATGATGTTGGCATATCTTTCGACTCATGCCAAGCAATTTTTATGGATGTTTTATGTTTTATGACATTGAAACCAAAGCCCAATCATTCCAATGGAAACGTCCAGAAGAGCCAAGACCGAAAAAAGCACGTCAAGTTCGGTCAAATGTGATGGTTTTGCTTACTGTTTTCTTCGATTGCAATGTCGTGGTGTATCATGAATTCTTGCCACAAGGTCGTACGGTCAATAAGGAATACTACCTTGAAGTTATGCGCCCTTTGCGCTAAGCGATTCGTCAGAAACGCACAGAATTGCAAAAACGAATCATGGATTTTGCACCATGATAACGCACCAGCTCAAACATTGATGCTTGTGCGCGAGTTTTAGGCCAAAAACAAAACCGTTATCATTCCGTATTCACCGGACTTGACCCCCGCTGACTTTTTCCTCTTCCCAAAACGGAAGACACTGATGAAAGGAAAGCGATACCAAAATCGCGTTTCTGATGTATTTCGAGGATTGGAAAAACGCTGGCATAAGTGTACATATTATATCTGAGGGGGATTACTTTGAAGGGGACAAGATAGTTATTGATGAATAAAGAAATAATTTTTGAAAACAATTTAAATAACGGTTATTTATTGATCAGACTTCGTATATTCCAACACTGTATATTAGGGTGGGGCGCTAGTAAATAAAAGTTAATTAATAAAATTCTAGTAGTAATATTTTGCTGTCTTAGACTTAAAAAGATAATACTTGAAAAAAAATATATTCAATTAAGTTTTAGCCCGCGCATGCGTCTTAAAATTTTTGGAATTTTCATAAAAACACTTTTCATTTAAACTTCAATATTTTAAATATTTTATTATTTTGTTAGTAAAAATTAATACATTTACATAAAACACTACATAGACTCTACAACAACTGCGATAATATTGAAGTTTAAATAAAAAATGTTTTTATGAAAATTCCAAAAATTTTAAGACGCATGCGCGGGCTAAAGATATCACTTAATTGAATATATTTTTTTAAAGTCTGATCTTTATAAGTCTAAGACAGCAAAATATTACTATTAGATCTTTATTAATTAACTTTTATTTCTCCCATACACAGCGATCCACCACCCTACTTTGTAGTCAATGCGCGGGCTATTACATTTAAAATATTTTAATAAAATTTTAAAGACTTCTATTTGAACTAGTAACACAACAAAATTTTGCTATTAGAAGACGATCTAAGACAAAACAAAATTTCACCCCACCCTACTGTATATGCTCGTGAATTTTGTATGTCTGTGTGCTGTTTGAAATAGATTTCCGCATCCCCCGTATTAACAGAGGTACAACATCTATCAATATACCAGATATATTGATACATATGGGTTAATCCGAAAATTTTTAAACCATAGGCGGAAATTTAAAGTTGCTTAAAATCCAAATGTTTGTTAATGGAATAATAGGATACATATTCAAGCTTCAAAATATATAAGCAATAACGTTTTACGGTGGTTTGTTTGTTCTTGGCAGAGGCTAACCTAAACGTACCTCTTGCTTTCTTTTATTCTGGTAAAAAAGGGTATTTTCCATGGTCAAAAAAGTGGACAAAACAGTCGTTTCAGTATTTAGCGTTTAGCAAAACTTTAATTTATTTAATTTTCTTTTATTTAAAATAAAAATCATATTTGTAAGTTATCTAATATATATTTACAATTTGAACTAAAAAGGGGTACACTGTGTGTAACGTCCGTAACGGAAAATAGGGTTTTTTAAATTTAACGGAATGAATTTTAATAATTTTGATTTCCAAACTAGCTTTATAAACAGAGTTTTTTTATGCACTTTAATCTGATGAAAAAAAAAGAAATATCTTTATTACACTTTTTTTTAAAAAAATATAAATGACAAAGTGTGTAACGTCCGTAACGGCATGATAATACCCAAACATTTTATTTTAATATTATGAGGTTTATAATGGATTTTCACTTGCTGAATCTTAATCTGGACCTTGAATTGCTCTATATTGCCGAGAACTTGAAAAACTTCACCTCAAAATAACAAAAAGTGTGTTTAAATAACATGCGATCCCCCAATCTGCAACTTAAATTGAGATGAATTTCAAATTCTTCTGAACCTAAAATAATTCCTGAAAATCAATAATTAGTAATTAATAACCATGCTGTAAACCGCAACCCCCATGCCCCCTTCAAATATTTGGTGGTACGCCAAAAAAATGGATTAAGTTTTGTGTAAAAAATTAAATTAAATGCGAAAGGACATTTGAAATGTTGACTTGTGGCGTTTGGCGAGTCTACTATGAGCAGAACACAAGTTCAATTGTGTTATAATGAAGGCC
Source organism: Bellardia pandia (assembly GCA_916048285.2). NCBI lineage: Eukaryota > Metazoa > Arthropoda > Insecta > Diptera > Calliphoridae > Bellardia > Bellardia pandia. The sequence continues at coordinate 16,413,556 of OU696534.1, read as the reverse complement.
GAGAAGATGTCAATGACGATGCTCATCCTGGTAGCCCGAGCACGTCAACAACCGATAAAAACATTAAAGCAGTGAAGAAAATGATTTTGGATAATCGTCGAATCACTATAACAGAGGTTGCTGATGATGTTGGCATATCTTTCGACTCATGCCAAGCAATTTTTATGGATGTTTTATGTTTTATGACATTGAAACCAAAGCCCAATCATTCCAATGGAAACGTCCAGAAGAGCCAAGACCGAAAAAAGCACGTCAAGTTCGGTCAAATGTGATGGTTTTGCTTACTGTTTTCTTCGATTGCAATGTCGTGGTGTATCATGAATTCTTGCCACAAGGTCGTACGGTCAATAAGGAATACTACCTTGAAGTTATGCGCCCTTTGCGCTAAGCGATTCGTCAGAAACGCACAGAATTGCAAAAACGAATCATGGATTTTGCACCATGATAACGCACCAGCTCAAACATTGATGCTTGTGCGCGAGTTTTAGGCCAAAAACAAAACCGTTATCATTCCGTATTCACCGGACTTGACCCCCGCTGACTTTTTCCTCTTCCCAAAACGGAAGACACTGATGAAAGGAAAGCGATACCAAAATCGCGTTTCTGATGTATTTCGAGGATTGGAAAAACGCTGGCATAAGTGTACATATTATATCTGAGGGGGATTACTTTGAAGGGGACAAGATAGTTATTGATGAATAAAGAAATAATTTTTGAAAACAATTTAAATAACGGTTATTTATTGATCAGACTTCGTATATTCCAACACTGTATATTAGGGTGGGGCGCTAGTAAATAAAAGTTAATTAATAAAATTCTAGTAGTAATATTTTGCTGTCTTAGACTTAAAAAGATAATACTTGAAAAAAAATATATTCAATTAAGTTTTAGCCCGCGCATGCGTCTTAAAATTTTTGGAATTTTCATAAAAACACTTTTCATTTAAACTTCAATATTTTAAATATTTTATTATTTTGTTAGTAAAAATTAATACATTTACATAAAACACTACATAGACTCTACAACAACTGCGATAATATTGAAGTTTAAATAAAAAATGTTTTTATGAAAATTCCAAAAATTTTAAGACGCATGCGCGGGCTAAAGATATCACTTAATTGAATATATTTTTTTAAAGTCTGATCTTTATAAGTCTAAGACAGCAAAATATTACTATTAGATCTTTATTAATTAACTTTTATTTCTCCCATACACAGCGATCCACCACCCTACTTTGTAGTCAATGCGCGGGCTATTACATTTAAAATATTTTAATAAAATTTTAAAGACTTCTATTTGAACTAGTAACACAACAAAATTTTGCTATTAGAAGACGATCTAAGACAAAACAAAATTTCACCCCACCCTACTGTATATGCTCGTGAATTTTGTATGTCTGTGTGCTGTTTGAAATAGATTTCCGCATCCCCCGTATTAACAGAGGTACAACATCTATCAATATACCAGATATATTGATACATATGGGTTAATCCGAAAATTTTTAAACCATAGGCGGAAATTTAAAGTTGCTTAAAATCCAAATGTTTGTTAATGGAATAATAGGATACATATTCAAGCTTCAAAATATATAAGCAATAACGTTTTACGGTGGTTTGTTTGTTCTTGGCAGAGGCTAACCTAAACGTACCTCTTGCTTTCTTTTATTCTGGTAAAAAAGGGTATTTTCCATGGTCAAAAAAGTGGACAAAACAGTCGTTTCAGTATTTAGCGTTTAGCAAAACTTTAATTTATTTAATTTTCTTTTATTTAAAATAAAAATCATATTTGTAAGTTATCTAATATATATTTACAATTTGAACTAAAAAGGGGTACACTGTGTGTAACGTCCGTAACGGAAAATAGGGTTTTTTAAATTTAACGGAATGAATTTTAATAATTTTGATTTCCAAACTAGCTTTATAAACAGAGTTTTTTTATGCACTTTAATCTGATGAAAAAAAAAGAAATATCTTTATTACACTTTTTTTTAAAAAAATATAAATGACAAAGTGTGTAACGTCCGTAACGGCATGATAATACCCAAACATTTTATTTTAATATTATGAGGTTTATAATGGATTTTCACTTGCTGAATCTTAATCTGGACCTTGAATTGCTCTATATTGCCGAGAACTTGAAAAACTTCACCTCAAAATAACAAAAAGTGTGTTTAAATAACATGCGATCCCCCAATCTGCAACTTAAATTGAGATGAATTTCAAATTCTTCTGAACCTAAAATAATTCCTGAAAATCAATAATTAGTAATTAATAACCATGCTGTAAACCGCAACCCCCATGCCCCCTTCAAATATTTGGTGGTACGCCCATACATGCAATGATTACGTGCTGGATTTTCCGCTTTCTTGCTTTGATCTCAAAATTTTGCCAAACTTCAATTCAATTATAAACGCGTGTGGTGACAAATGCAGGCAGAACAAAAAATTTGTTAAGCGAAAAGTTTGGCAACTAGCTTAAAACATGCTCGAGATTTTCACAAATTAGCAAAAATGCAGGCAGAACAAAAAATTTGTTAAGCGAAAAGTTTGGCAACTAGCTTAAAAAACGCTCGAGATTTTCACAAATTAGCAAAAAATATATATAAATGGCGTTTTCCTAATTTAGGTTGGTAAAAATTATGTCAAAACTACATCTGACGAAATATCAAAAACGGATAAATGTAAAAAATATTCCAGCTCTTAGATCATATCATTATTTTAAAGAAATAAATGAATATAAGCTAATACAAGAGTAATGAAATATTCCATAATTTTTTTTGTAACTAATAAATTAATAATTACGAGGTTAAAAAGATTTTTAAATACATGAATATTTTTTATATACACAATTTGGTTCAATGGAAAACGTGTAACGTCCGTAACGTAATGTCCGTAACAGACAAAAATTAAAATTTTTGTTCCACGGGACTACTTAGATTTCTTTTCTAAGCTGGATTGATATTGTCATATATTCCACTTAATTTTTTGTATTTGGACTTTTTTTTGTTTATTATGCAAAATTAGCTAAAAAAAAAAATAAGGAAATGCACATAAGCCTCAAAATCGACTTCCATTTTTTGTAACGTCCGTAACGGAACTTTAAGCTAACATAACTTTTTTTCAAAAACAGTTAACCGTTAAGTTTAAAACAAGTTTTAAAGTACTCCCAAATAACTGCGTTTTGCATGAAAATCAGGGACCGTAACTCTTATGACTTTTATCAAAAAAATCAAGAAATAAGAGTTATTTTTGATTTTTATATTTTTAGATAGAAAATAAGAGTTATTTTTGATTTTTATATTTTTAAATGAAAAATAAAAGTTATTTTTGATTTTTATATTTTTAAATGAAAAATAAAAGTAATTTTTGATTTTTATATTTTTAAATGAAAAATAAAAGTTATTTTTGATTTTTATATTTTTAAATGAAAAATAAAAGTAATTTTTGATTTTTATATTTTTAAATGAAAAATAACTTATTTTTGATTTTTATATTTTTATATCAATAATAGAAATCAATTCAAAATTCGTGACATAGGTACGCGGTACGCCACCTGTTGAAGAAAACTTATTTGTAATAGATGAAAGCTCTGTTGCAAGCTGTCGATCTGTTTTAGCAGACGGTTTAAGGTCAATGGAGATGAATTATTCGTCTTCGGACGACGATGATACTCCTACGACAATAAATGACAGCGTCCGCAAAGCTTATTTTGAAATAGACAATTACAATGAAAAGCGTTTCGATACTTCTGCTAATTTATTGGAATATTGGGAGAACAAAAAATTTGTGTTTCCATGGCTTCGAAAATTAGCTTTAATTGTTCATTCTGTACCTGCCACTCAAGTCAGTGTAGAAAGGTCATTTTCAGCATTCAGATTAATATTGGGAGATTTGAGATATAATTTATCTGAGGAACATTTAAAATCAATTATGATGGTAAAATTTAACACCTGAAAACGACCTCTTAACACTGACTTGAATGGCAGCCAAAACTTATAAGCTATTTCTATGCATTCATGTTTTTATAGCTGATAATGGATAATTCACATAATAAATTATATTCATACAGAAATTTGAATGAAGCAGCATATTATAATACATACGGCATCAACAAATACATAAGAGGTTTGAATTGATTTTTATTTGATATAAAAATATAAAAATCAAAAATAACTTTTATTTTTAATTTAAAAATATAAAAATCAAAAATAACTTTTATTTTTCATTTAAAAATATAAAAATCAAAAATAACTTTTATTTTTCATTTAAAAATATAAAAATCAAAAATAACTTTTATTTTTCATATAAAAATACAAAAATCAAAAATAACTCTTATTTTTGATTGTTAAAATAAAAATCAAAAATTTAAAAATCATGCAATATGTTGGATGCATTTCGCCTAAGAATCATGATGGTGTAATTAAAAGTTTTCTACGATGTTCATTTATGGATGATTTATTTCTTCAAAAATTGAAAAATAACTCTTATTTCCGGTCCCTGATGAAAATATATCAATGTGAACGCCAGCTGTGTCAATTTTAACAAGCAAATTTGCGTGCGACTGTAACATCCGTAACAGAGACCTGCAACGAGTACTAAATTTTCGAGTATCATGCACATTGATTTTTATGATTTAATCGTTTTTGTTCAAATGCACAAAACACTCCTTTACGCAACCGTTCGTTTCAATCATTCAGTTTTATTCACTTGTTGTTTTTTGCGAACATGAATATTCTGACTGTGTCGTTAATTGTATGATGATCATTTTACATCAAAGCCAACGTGTTGTTAGCCCAAGGCATATTTATTATAAGGTAGGAGCCACATTACAACAAGTACAACAATACAAAAACAACATGGTAATTTGTTTTTGCTTGAGGTTTTTCATTGTCAAAAACAGCTGACTGAAAATTACAAACATTCGTTGTTTTTATTTGTATTTATTCAGGTCACTGCAGTTATGCTCGATCACTTGTTTTGAAGAGACGTGTGCCCCTATTGCGGTTCACAACTTTTTTTAATAATTTGGTCGTCTTTCATAAATCGGTATTCCCATTCACAACTTAAATGTAGTTGACTTTTTGGTTGTGCGGCTGATTTTTTGGTTGTGTTTAATAGTATTGCGGTTCACCATTTTGGATGATTTTGGTTGACAAAAACGATAAATATACAAAACTGCTTATTAGCAGTTGAGTCTTTGTCAGTTATAGATTTAAATAAAAGTTTTAATACATTTCCTTTAAAAAAATAATACAAAAAAGATAAAAAAAAATTGAAAAATCGTAAGTATAGGTGTTTTTTGATCTTAATATAATTAATTAAATGATTAATACACATACGCAGGACAGTCAAAATAACAACCAAAGCCCAATTTGAGCGACTTGTGCAGCTGATGGAAAAAAATCCAGAAATTGCTAAAGGAAAGCAAACATTTGAGATGACTAAAACTCAGTGTAAGGAAGCGTGGGAAGGATTTACAATAGAATTGAATAGCTTGGGCCCACCTACATACATGAACATAGGTTTGGATTCATTACAACGCAAGTATTAAAAAAAAACTTGCTAATAATAAACAAAACCAACAAGCAGCAGGTGGTGTTCCTTCACAAGAAGTTCCGCTTAATGTACTTGAGGATTGCGTGTCCCAGCTGTTATCACTAAATGACCAAGTAGCACCATCTGGACACACTTTCGGCGTTGAAAACGTTGGTCCGTCAACAAATCCGGCTTTAGAAACTCCTCAAAATCTCGACATGGAACAAATCTTTACAAATGAACCTGAGATAATAAACACATCAGCCAAGAAAAGAAAAAAATCACCAGAACAAGAGCGTCTGGAACTTCTGAGAAAACAATGCGAGACACAAGCTAAACTTTAAAAACGTATTAAGGATTTGGAGAAAAACAGTTATAAAAATTATGAAGTAAACAAGCAGCTTTTACAAATTAAGCAAAAGAAAATTGCCTCTATGAAAAATAATACTTATTATACAAACATATTTGTTACTTATTTTGGAAATTTCTTACTTCGCACTGGGTAGCTCAAGAGGATTGGAATCATCGCGTATTTTTCTACGTATACGTAGAACATTTGTATTAGCGTCATGATTTTCGTCTTCAAAAAATAAATCCACACTTAAATCCATTCTTTTTATTTTATAAAAACTTGATTTTTTTGCGTTTTTTTCTTCACTTTACAAATAAAATGCTCGGTGTTGCCAACATGAAATCGATATTTCATGTTGGCAACGCCATAACAATTACAACTAAAAATCGTTGTGTTACACAATACCAAAAAATAATTTGGTTGAGTTAAAGTCGGGTTGACTGACATACGACCAAACTTAGTTGAGTTGAGAACGGCAATACGGGCAGTGTTTTTCAACTGCTAACGTTGACAACCTAACTTTAACATAGTGTTGTTGTATTACAATTTATTTTAATATTGAAAACAAAACAAACAAAAAGAAAAAAACCTGTTACAATCAAAAGAATTTATAACAACAAAATCAAACGTACACTTGCTAGTGACAATGTCAACGCATTAAGTGTTAATAATATGAACAAAAAACCAAAAACAAGTAATGCACATAGTGCATCAAAAAATTATAATTACTTTTCCCCGCTTCAAACTATTGACGATGATAAAATCGATGATGGTGATGAAGTTATTGTTGAAAAAATAGTCAAGGTTCAAATACCTCCAATTACCATATTAAAATGCAAAATCGAAGAAGTTCACGAGCTTTGTAAATTAAACAAATTAACTGACTATTCTATAAGAAAAATGTCAATCGGTTTAAAATTGTTTCTAAAAACTAAAACTGACTATGATACCATCAGTAGTGTTCTCAATGGTAAATACGAATTTTTCAGCCATGCCACTAAAGCTGAAAAGCCGTATAAAGCTCTTTTATTCGGTCTTGATAAACATGATCCATCAATCATAAAAAAAAAGACTTACCGCGATATGGGACTTCAATGTTTAGATGTTAAAATTGGCTGTCAAGAAGTAGAAAAGAAAAATATTGTTCTGCAAAAGAAATAAATAAAAAATTAAATGTAAAATTATCGCCTCTGATTCTCAACATATTTGTTAAGAGTTCCACAAACACATTTCCGTCGCTGATCGCAGTTTTGCCCGAGTTTTACCTGGTGTTGTAGCCCAAACACAAAAACTTATTGACTTACTGTAGTCGTTGCTGTTGTTTTTGTTTCTGGTTGGTGTCCGGCTGTTGGAGTCTCACTGTTGTTGCAGCATTTATTTTCTCAAGCGGAAGAACTATATTTATCTGTGGTGGGTGTGAGTGATCATCTGTATCTTTTATGCAAATATATTGCGATTTAAACGAGGTGGGATCTTATAAATTATAATTTTAGTATTCTAAGCAGTTTACCATTGTTGTTTTTGCTTCTGAATTTACATAAGTACATACATAAATATTGTACAGCTGTTTATTACAAACAGTAGTGCCAAGTTCTACCCCTCTATTGTATATTTTCTGGTATGCCTGAAGGTATGCTGTGATTTTAATGAGTAATAAACGATTATTACATACAACATCTCCAGAGTACACTGAGAGAACAGAAAGTAAAAGATATCTAACTTCTTTCAACATGCAATCTTCAAATCAAAACAACTCGAGTAATGTTTTCTCGTGGCATAAGTTATGTAAGCTATTAGATGAAAAACTTAGTGATGTTACTAGGAAGTCTGATCTAAATGAACTAAAAGCTGAAATAGATGAGCTGAAACAAGAAAATGCTAAACTAAAAAAGGATGTGAATAAACTAACATCCAGGTTGGAATCTATTGATCGTCGTTCTCGTTCGTCTAATATTGTAGTCTCTGGACTTAATAGTAAAAACAATAATACAGCTAAACAAGAAGTTGAAAACCTATGTAACAACGTCCTCAAAGTAAATGCGAATATTATGTCTATACGTATGATTGCTGGTGGAAAATCATTTTGCTTTACACTGGCGTCTAGTTTTCAAGCTTATAATGTAACAGCAATGAAAAAGAAATTAAAAGGCAAAAATATCTTTATTAATAAAGATTATACCGTGGATGAACAAAATGTGCGTTATAATTTACGAAATCTGAGCAAAAGTATCACCAAATGCAATAAGACAGTCAAAGTAAGGCTTGGCGAATTTTGTATTTACGTTGATAATAAAAAATATACCTACAAGTCTGATAAAATTGAAACTACTTCAAATAGTGATGCAATATATCTTCGTAAATTGCTTGCAAGTACTGATTATGCTACTGAAATTAATGTCATAAACGTGAACCAACCTATTGAGAATCTTCCTAATACTTCGATCTCGTAATACTAATATAGTACATTTAAATTACTATCATAAAATGTTGCAAATTTGGCAAATTCAATAAATTTTGGCTATTTCTTAACCTATGTAAATCAATTTGATCTATTTTTTTATTCGAAACCCACGTTCTTAGTGAGAATCAATATCGTCTTAATTCTTATTTTCAAAATTATTTTCTAAAATGGATTCCTGCAAAGAAAATACACAGAGCTGGTCGTGTAAGTGGTGGATGTCTTTTTGGATTTAAAAAAGAGCTACAAAAGAAGAAAACATGTTAAGATCAAAGAATTCTCAAAATCATGATATGTACCCACAACTTAATCATAACTTTATGCCTGTACCATTATTAAATTACTCGACACGTGTCACCTGTCTTCTTATTAAAACTAGAGGTGGATTATTAGAACTGAATGGCAGATATTTTATTAATGCTGCATAAACTTGTTGTACAATATGTAATACTAATGAAGTAGAAAATACATTTCTCTTTTTGGGAGTCTGTCCAATTTATAATGAAATACGTAGAGCCTGTTTTAATAAAATAAATCTGTCTGTAAATGATGTTATCAGTATTCTGAATGGTTATAATTTTTCTACTTTAGATAAATATATTGAACTATGTTTAAAATACCGTAAGCTAATATTAAATGAGTTTTCCTAGTCACATATTTTATATACATATAATAAAATATAAAAATCACATTTTATGCCAATCTGGCTCACAACAAATATGTTTGGCCATATATAGATTAAAAATAATATTTAAGACTGAATTTGTATAAAAAGAAGAAAAAGACTGAATTTGTATATTAAAATATTATATAATCTATTAATAAATAATAATAATAATGTTAAAATTGTTATAAAGAAGAACTCATACAATGTAGAGTATATAATATACGTTGTCTATTTTAAAAGACAAACAATTACAATGAAAGAACTTCGACAAAAATATTCTATAATTGAATATTTAAAGGTAAAATGGGAATTCCAAAAACAAAAACGGAACCAAATAACGCAATGTTACAACTGCCAAATGTTTGGTCACGGTTCTAACCACTGCAGAGTTAAAATGTTTTGTTCAAATTGCGCTGGTAAGCATAAAACATCTGATTGCAAAGAATCTACCATTAAGTGTGCGAATTGTAGTGGCGCCCATAAATCAACATTCGATCAGTGCCCGAGTAAGATAAATTATCTAAATATAAAGCAACGTGCTCAACCAGCCCCAAGACGTCTAGTCCGTGCTAAGGCGAAGTTCCCTCTTCTGGAAATTATAGCAACAATTTCCCTAACACATTGCGCCAAAGTCCTCCAATTGCTACTGGTAACTGGCAAACTCAAAGGGATATCACCAACAGTTTCAACAGCAACAACTCGGTTAATAACAACCTTTCAAATGATTTATTCTCTCTTGAAGAAATAAAAAACTTAACTTTAGAGTTAATCACAAACCTCAGAAAATGTAAAAATAAGGCGGATCAGTTCGAGGTCATCACCAACCTTGCATGTAAATTCTTATCATAATGGAACAAAATGGAATCAATATAATAACTTGGAATGCAAGAGGCATTCGCAATAAATATTTAGAATTATTTCAATTTTTAACCAGCCGTAGTATTCATATTTGTTTAGTAACCGTAACCGGTCTTAATTCTAACTTATCCATAAGCAACAATGAATTTAAAGTTTATAGAAATGATAGGATAAATGCTCGAGGAGGTGGTGTAGCAATTATTATAAGAAAAAATATTTCGCATGAATTATTACCTATTGTTAACACATCTGTTATTGAGAATATTGGCATTAAGTTATTTACTACCTTAGGTCTAATTAATGTTTACTCATGCTACTACCCTGGTGGTTCAGCGGGTCCTGATGGCGTGAGGAAACAACAATTCGCAGCTGATATTCGTAGACTCAGTAGTAACGATAGGTATATCTTAGGTGGCGATTTTAATAGTATACACCGGCATTGGGGGTGTTGAAGGGCAAATTGTTGGGGAAATATTTTGTATGAAAAATTAAAATCCTACAATATTGATATTTTATTCCCTTATGATAATACTCACATACCTTCAAGCGCTAATAGACAAGGTTCTACACTGGATTTTTTCCTGACTAATGATCCACTTATAATGTCCCCAGCGGAAGTTATAAACGACCTGAGTTCGGACCATTTACCTGTTAAAATTTCACTAAATGAAAATTATAATGTCACACATTTTTTCAGATATGATTTCCAAAATGCTAATTGGAATCATTTCTCCAGATTTTTAAATAGAAACTTAAATTTACCCGATATTAACAACATTTTGAATTATGAACACATCGATCAAATTATTATGAATTTCGAAAATGTTTTGAATGATGCAATCGCTTGTAGTGTGCCCAAGATATATCCTTCGTTAAGAGAAAAATCACTGCCCTACTATATTAAGAATATGATACAACGAAGAAATGTTTACCGACGGGATTGGCAAAGATACAGAGATCTGAACGACTTTTATCACATGAAGATAATAAACCTAAGAATTCGTAAGGAAATTGAATTATTTAGAAATAAATCTTGGGATTCTTTACTGTCAACGCTAGATAAAGGGTCTCTGCCTTTTTGGAATTTTACCAAAATTTTAAGGAAAAAGTCCAATAGTATTCCTATTTTAAAACAAAATGATTCTCGATACACAACCAATCAAGAAAAGTGTGAAATTTTAGCGCAGACATTTGCTTCTAACTTCTCCATCTCATCTCATCTAGATGACCCAATCACGACTTCTTTAGTTAATAATGCTCTAGAATCGTACAGATCATTGAGAGTTAATCCATTGTATGTATATTTAATACATAGTTCACAGATTGCTGGTATAGTGAAAACTTTAAAAAATAAAAAGTCTCCTGGCATCGACGGTATAAATAATAGATGCCTTAAAGCACTTCCTAATAAAGGAATTAAATTTTTAACAATCGTTATTAATTCCTGTTTTAAGTTCTGTTATTTTCCTCAAAAATTTAAAGTGGCTAAAGTTATCCCAATTAAAAAACCAGGTAAACAATCTGACTGCCCATCTTCTTATCGTCCCATCAGCTTATTGTCGAGTGTAGGCAAAATCTTGGAAAAAATCATTAAAATTAAATTGGTCGATTTTATGGAAGCAAATAATATAATTCCATCTCATCAGTTTGGGTTTCGTAAAGAACATAACACAATCCATCCTTTAATGAGAATTAGAAATTTAGTTAAAACAAACTTTAACCAGCAGAAATCAACTGGCATAGTTTTATTGGATGTTAAAGCTGCCTTTGATACAGTCTGGCACGAGGGACTAGTTTACAAAATGATTAATTTAAATTTGCCAATAGCATTGACGAAAATAATTCACAGTTTTCTCACTTCCCGTTCCTTTCAAGTCCACATTGGCTCTAACCACTCTGAAAGCCATTCTATTACGGCAGGCTGTCCTCAAGGGTCATGCTTATCCCCTATTCTTTATAATTTATACACATCTGATTTACCTCAAGTAGACTACTGCACTTTGTAAATTTTCGCAGATGACACTGCAATTCTCAGCTCTGAAATTCTGGCTGCTGATATTATAGCCAATCTACAAAGAGCATTATCTGATATTGTAACTTATTTCGATAAGTGGAAAATCAGGTTAAACTATGATAAAGCACAGGCGATATATTTTACAAGGAAGCGGAAAGAATATTACATACCACAAACCAATATTATTATGAATATACTCCTATACAATGGGAACAAAAAGTTAAATATCTTGGCATTATTCTTGATCCGAAAATGAAGTTTAAAGATCACATACCTTATATAGTAAATAAAGTTAACTTATTAACCCGTATACTATACCCCTTCATAAATCGGAATTCTAACCTTAATATCCATAATAAAAAACTAATTCTAAAATCCATTTTTCATGCTATAATATTCTATGCAGTCCCCGTTTGGTCTACTAACGCATGTTGTCATATAAAAAAATTGCAAATAGCTCAAAATAAATTATTAAAACTTATGTACAATCTTCCTTATGATTTCTCTACCACACGTCTTCATAATATTACGGGCTTGGAATTAGTTTCAGACAAAATCAATAGGCTTACACAAAATTTTAATATCAGATGTCAAAACTCCGATTTTGCTCATATTAATGAACTAGTATCATCATAGGTTTTCTTTTTTATCTAATCTGTAGTGAAGTAGTATAAGCGTAAGCATATAACATACTCATGTCATGCCTTAAATATACCTCAGAGTATGTAAAGAAATTCAAAAGCTCCTATAGAAAGTAATTAATAAAGCAAAACATATTAGTTTACAAATTAAGCCATGACGAGGTGATATGTCATGTAGGGTACAATTCTCCCACCCAATTGTTCAACGCCTTGACAGTAAGATTACCCCTAATTTATAACTGTCCCTAGAATACAACCGTTTCTCTACTTATCTACTTACCATGGCCCTATTCTTCCTAGCATCCATTTAATTAAATAATTAGCGTTTCATCATTTCAATTCAATTCACAATTTAATAAGAATAAGATCTTAAAGTTAAAGGTTAGTAGGTATATTCAAAAACTTATGTATAAACATAAGTAAATATTTATAAGGAAAAAAAATCTATACTTAAATTATTTATGATGTGTTCGATGTCTTCGATGTTGTGGGTTTTGATGTTGTTGATTTTGATGTTGCTTGTTTCGACGTTGTTGAGTTCGATTGTTGCTGGTTTCGACGTTGTTGATTTCGATGTTGCTGGTTTCGATGTTGTAGATTTTGATGTTGTTGTTCAATAATCAATTTTGGTTGCACTCCCACCTGGGTTTTAGATTTTTTCTTTGTACAGAGTTTTGTAATTTTGTTTTTGAATTTAGTTATAATTGTTTAATTTTTTGTGTTTTTATTTGTGTAAATTACTCATTTGCTGATCTGGGATATTTTTTTTTATTTCTTGATTTCCCTTTTTCTTTATAAGGATGACCTTTTCTTTATAAGGATGACTTTTTCTTTTTTTTTTAAATTTGGCAACAAATAAAAATAATTCGCATAGGTATTTATGTTTGTATATTTTGTCTAACACTCCAAATGATATTGTTTTGTTTGTTTCATTTTTATACCTATTTTTAATTGGCGTTGTTGGTATTTCTTCTTAGTTTATTTTTATTTCATGCACTTATTGCTTGTTAAGTTGTTGAGTTTTATCTTTCACATTTGTTGTATTATTTTGAATGACAATTTTAACAATAGCTTCAAAACTACTATATATATATAAGTATTCCATTTTATTACTATTCGAATGAGCCAGTTGTAGAAAAATATTCTTTCAAGAACAAAAAGAAATTAAAAAAGGGTTAAATTTTATGTTCTTATGTCTTTTTTTTAATGTAATTTATAGATACTTCTTATAAATTTTTTTAATTCTATTTATAGTTATAAAACACATTTTTAAAATTGAAGACTTATTTTCCACTGTTTTTAAACAAAATTTAGCTTAATATTAATAAATATCCTTTTTATTTTTATTTTGTATATTAACAAATTTCATGAGTTGAATTTCCATGATTTGTTATTTAGGGACACAGTTTCAAAAAAATATATCACTTAAATAGTGTTAATAAATTTTTTAAGCCTAACGCCACGTATTTTTTTTCTTGAGCTTTTCCATCAATTTATTTAACGAGAAAATTTCTTAAAGCCGCGTTATATATTATTATACAACTTAATTTAATTCAGTAGCACTTTTAGTTTTTCCTTTTGACTTCGCGACAATATCCGCACTATAATTATTTTAGGCACTTTTCTTGTAGGCTGTTAATTTACAACTGACTTCTCCGTTGTTAAAACTCGATATCCTCAACAAAAAATTTCCGACTTCTTCTTATTTTTCCTTCTACTCGCTAACGACCGTACGTTGATAATTCATTCCTTCTTTATGTTTTTCGCATTTCTCAGCATCAGTCTACGTGTCACTTCCCTGATTGGTTGAGTAGAACAACGGGATTATCATACCACTTGCGAATGTGTGGACAAGAAGAAGTATGACATTAAATAGAATAACGGGATCGTCACATCACTTACGAATGTGAGGATAAGAAGAAGTGTGACACTAGAAGAGATACCAATTGACATCAAGAGAAATTAAAATGTTGCAGCATTAAACTGCGACGACAGTAACGACGTCCGTAAAAGGGTAAAATGCATGTATTTTATCGTTGGTTTATATAACAACAAATGCATGTAATTAGTTCTTTTTTTTTTTGAGACAGAAGCGCAAGGCAAAAAAAAATCCGTAACAAAACTGCTTCGTATCAGGGTTATAACTAAAATGATCGAACAGGCAGGATTTTTCTATTATCTCATGGAGAATTTGGAAATAAATTGAAACGTGTGGCACGACCCACAAAGCCGGGCTATACATAACTCTATCCCTTGGCTTTTTGGATTGAAATAATTATGCGCGGATATCCGACGCGTGATATTTACCTATATAATTGCCGTTTAAATCTTCTAAGTCGTATAACGCATTGCCAATTTTCCTTAGTATTCTGGATTTTAAAAATTTGGGGTTAAATTTCGCATTGATACCCTTTTTAAAATCGCTTTGGCTGTGATTTTTGCGAAATACTTCTTGTCCGACTACAAAATTTGTGGGTTTGGATCTGGTGTTATAGGTCCTGCATGCTTTTTCATGAGCAATATTGAGGTTATGGCTTATCTTTTCCCTTATATGTTGAAGTTTATCGGAATGTTTCACCACCGTATCATCTGACAGGATATTCAATTTTTCCAACAGTTGGTACGAGGAGCCGTGTAGGAGCATATTTTGGCCAAAAATGGCAAAGTAGGGCGAACATTGGGTAGCTGTATGAAAATCACTACGTAGAATTGACAGTATTTTATGAATATCCCTGTCCCAGTTTGTGTAATCGGACTCGTCTTTGACAAAATAACGAATTTTGGAAATAATTTCCCGGTTTGCTCTCTCGGATGCGTTCGCTTGAGGTGAATAAAATCCGGTTGTTATGTGAGAAATACCGTAAACTTCAAAGAAATCCCTAAGTTCCTTAGACGTGAATTGTTTGGCATTGTCGCTATGGACATATTGCGGTACCCCATAAGTACAAAAGATCTCCTTCTGAAAAAAATCAATAACGTTACTGGCTGTAGCCGATCTCATCGGTTTTAGGAATAAAAGTTTACTAAAATGGTCAATGACTATAAACAATTGACAATTCCTGGACTTAGTGCATGGGTAGGGTCCCAAAAAATCGCAGTATAATCTTTGGAAAGGACGGGTCGTTATAATTTGGTTTCCCATAGGTGGACGTAGGGTCTGATTTGACGGTTTTATCTTTTTGCATTCGTCGCAATTCTTGACATACATTTTGACGTCACGTGCCATCTGAGGCAAGAAATATTTTTGTCGAATGCGGTACAGTGTTTTATTATAACCTCCGTGGCAGCCTTCGCTATGAGCAGACTTTATAACGTCAGCAGTTAAGGTTTTGGGTAACCACAATCTCCAAAGACTTTCTTCGTTATCATCGCCTTTTCGAAATTTTACTCGTCTATAAATTAGGTTTTCAGAAGAACGTATATCGGGTAATATTTCACTATTTCTGAGGATTTCTTCTCTTAGTTCCTTTACTCTGGACTGTCAAACTCGGTGGATTTAAGATCTACTTCAGGAACTTTAAGGCAAATTTGGATTTCATCCACGTCTAAGACGCAAATCACAGCTGCCAGACATTCCAACTCTGTCACCGTATAGTTGCGCTGTGCCTTATTTAGTTTTTGAGATACAATCGCAATCGGGTGTTCTCTGTCATTGTCGTCTAATTGGAATAACACTCCTCCGACGCCAACTTGCGACGCATCACATTGAATAACAAACTCTTTTGAAAAGTCTGGTTGAGCCAAGAGGTACTCGATAGAGCTGTTTTCAATAGATTAAAGGAGCTAATAGCTTCTGGACTAAGTCGAAACGGTTTTACGGACTTACGTAGGCAGTCAGTAAGTGGACCTGCTAGATCTGAGAAATTCTTAATAAATGCACGGTACCAATTTGCCATGCCTATGAACCGTCTAACTTGGCGGGGTGTTTTGGGTACAGGAAAATTGACCATAGAGGCTACTTTCTCTGGATCGACTTTGAGAATGCCACCACCTATCCTATATCTGAGATATTTAATCTCTCGTTGACAAAATTTGCTTTTGCTCACATTTATTGTGAGGCCGGCCGATTTTAAACACTGTGAAACTTCAGACAATACGCGCATATGGCTATCGAAATCCTGACTACATATGAGAAGATCGTCTAGGTATATGAAGACGTTTTCCCTTAACCTGGATGGAATGGTTTTATCCATCAGGCGACTCATCGTTTGTGGGCCATTGCAAACACCGAATGGCATCACTCTATACTGATAAAGTGCCCTACCAGGCACGGCAAACGCAGTCTTTTCCTTAGAACTTTCTGACAATTTAATTTGGAAGTACGCATCCTTTAGGTCTACCCCGCTAATAAAATGTGTGTCTTTAAGACGGCTCAGTAGTCCGTTAATATGTGGGAGCGGATAGGAATCCTTTTTCGTCAGTTCATTAAGTTTGCGACAGTCTAGACATATTCTTATTTTGCCTGGTTTACGTACGGTGACTATAGGACTGCACCAGGGAGAGTTCGATTCCTCTATTACGTCTAATTCTAGTAGTCTATCGAGTTCTTCAAATACTTCAGCCTGCTTTGGAGGGGACAATGGGTAATGTTTTGCCTTTACCGGAGTTGCATCACCTGTGTTTATATCGTGTTCTAACAGATGGGTGCAACCGAGTCCTAATTTTTCGTATGAGGGAAAGTTCATAATAACGTTTCAAGTTTAAGCTTTTGCTCTGGAGTTAGATCATGGTAAAGTGCCTCAGTTTTGCTATTGTCTGCCTCTATGCACTCGATTTTGGGAAATATTTGTGGGGCGATAGCGTAAGCGCGCCAAAAATCGACTCCAAGATATCCTTCTTGAGATAGAGTCGGCACTATATAAAAGACTATCGATTTTATAACTCCTTTAAAATTCACAGGGAGCGAACAATACCCTAAAACTTGATTTTTGGAACCGTTTGCGGTTAAAATACTGGCTCTAACTGGTTTCACGTCGATGTTGTATTTTTTTTACAAATTCTAAGCTTCCTTTCCCCAGGATTTTAGCATAGGGTCTACCATCATCAGAGTTTGTCAAATAAGTTGTTTCAAGGGTCTTTCTAAAAGTTTTTCTAAGAGCATAACGAGATCTGCATTTGATGATTTGCCGAGAAACTTTTGTATTAAAAGGTTTACATGAGTCAATGTCTTTTGGGGTCGAATAGAATGGAGATTGGGTTGGTAAGTCAGGGTTACAAAAATCAATGTTACCTGGTGCTGAGTCAATTCGAGGTTGTGCTTGTAATTCAGGGTTGTGAAAGTCAGTGTTGTCTGTTGCTTGGTGTAATCGAAAATGTGATTGTACGTCAGGGTTAGGTTGAGGACCGGAGAGAAAATCCCCCTGTGAGGGTTTACTCTCAGGGTCAAAGCAAATTTCGGGATCTAACTCGTTGAACGAGCACTCCCGATCGCTTGCTCGCTCCGACGTCTGTTTCCCGGATGAGCATTGTTGCATTCCGGAGTCGTAATGCCTCTCTGTCCGCATTTAAAACAGAAGAGTGAGCGAGTGGTTTCTGGACAATAGATGTAGCTATGTCCTAATTTCAGACAGTTCCAACATTTAATTTTGGAATAGTCTCCCTTAACGTATTGCTTATTAAGTCTTAACGTTTCTATTTGTGGATCGAATTCTTCGTCCACCTCATCACAACTTGTCGATTCACCTACTGAATTGATCGTAATCTCATCAACCTGTCGAGGTCGATTAGTTGGGTACCTGAGCGCATTGTTTGAAATGAGTGATCTTTCAGCTTCCCTAAGTAAATCACGGTACGAATCTAAATCATCGGGACTAGACACGAAGGTCATGTTTAAAAGTTCGGGCCTGATATTTTTCCTTATTATTTTGATTAAGGAGTCGTCACCTAAGGGTCTCTCTAACTTTAGGTTCATTTTAACCAATGATGAATGAAAGTCATCGTAGCTTTCCTTCAGGTGTTGTTTCCTAGCGGAAATCTTCATTAAAATGTCGAAATCACTTTCTAGAGTGCCGAATTGTTTAATAATGGCTCTTTTTAAAAGCGGATAGGTTGCCCTAGAATTCTTTTTTATGTATGTCCAGAACCAGGTTTCAGCTTTTCCTTTTAGGAAAATATGAAAATTTGCCATTAGGTAATCTTCTGGGCACTGGCTGCGTTCGGTGAGTGTATCAATTTTAAACAAAAAATCTGATACATCTTCATCTCCACTAAATGAGACATTCCAGTCTTTTAGTTTTATGAAGAAGGAAGCTGAGGAGGCGTTTGAATGAACATTTGAAGCTTGGGAGTTTATACCAGGGGATTGTTGTGTACCCCGATTTTCGCGTGACTGACCTAAGTTTCTCCTAATGTCCTCTATCTCTCTCCTAAAATCTTCCTGTGTGTTCCTCATGGCATCCCTTACGTACGCTATCAAGGTGTCCATGGCATTGCTATTTGGTGAGGAAGAAATCGGCTGAGGAGGTAAAAGACCAGCATTGTCTTGTGAAGCCATGTTTAAACTGGTATTTAGACCTTCTTGTGTCGTGTCTCGCAAGGATGTGTTAAAGCAATCACTAGATTCTAGAGATCTCGGAACAGAGGAGGTCCTTATTGCCTTTGTACTGGTATCAGACTTTGAAGTCCCTAGACTAATTGTGCTACTCGACCTATTTCCTATCGAAGTTCGACCACGACCCGTAACTACTTTGATCGGTTTACTGTCTTGAGCTCCTGTGGAATTCCTACCTCTCCCACTAGAAGTTGCCAGATTTGGGTTGGTATTTCGTGTAACCGATTTATTTGTATCGCTTTTATCTGTGCCTGATCGCGTGTTATATTTGTGCATAATGCACCTACAGATTCTAAATTGACACGAGCCCGATCCCAGTAACGCGCTTTCCTAGCCAAAAAGGTCAGAAAAGAAAAGAACAGTTCGAGTCCTAACAACGAATAATCAATGAGGAGGTTTCCCGTTCAGATAAAATGGGAAAAGTTTTCTCGTTAAGATAAAATGAAAAAAAAATGCTCAAAAAAAAAACTAAGTGTTATAGAAATAATGACAATAATATATCTTTTCGTACATTCGTGTATATGTAAAAAAAAATTTTCTTTGCTCGTAATTAATTGTTGTTTTGTAAAATTTGTATTTAAATTTTTAGGTTTATTATTATCAAATCAAATGTATTTGAGTAATTTGGTTTTAAATGATTATAAAAAAAATTGTTATTGTTTAAATATCACAAAATTTATGGATGCTAAGATGAACTGGCCATGAAAGAAAACGGTTGTTCTGTCAGAAGATACGTACATACGTGAGAAGGCGAAGGTACACTAAGTACACTGACTCTTCCCTAACATCGGTTGGCTGATCATCCTGCTTCTACAACAGGCTGATGTCTCACAAATCTTTAAAAAAAATGAATTTCTACTTCCTGCAACTAATCTTGGAATCTGCGCAATTCTACGGTCTTAATAATACCCTTACTTTTCATGACCTCAAGTTATCTAGCAACGTGCCTACCATTTTTAAAAGTGATAGTCAGGCAAGGACTTAGATAATTTGAAGTTTTTATTGAATTTTCATCCCATAGAAAATGAAACCATCACCGCAATAGTGCTGATCTTCTATCAGATCGCGCCAGACTTGTGATAATCCCATATATCAACAGGAAAAAAAATCATCGGTAAACTGCCGTTCCCAAAATTCAGGATTGTCCCCGATTATGCCATGTTTCGCATCGCTATTGAAACCAGGATTAACTTCCCCCAGTAATCAAGACTTATGTCAAAACAAGACACCATAAAAACAATAAAAAAATTTCATTCGACCTTTACGTTAACCTGCGTTAACTTTCGCGAATCTAACACAGCTTGGCGATAACTTACGTAAGTTTACGTTAATTACGTTGACTTACTTAAGTTACGCAGCCTTGTGCTGACTTACTCGAGTTTGTGCAGATTTACGTTGATTTACGTATCTTCATGACGTGTTAAGTTTGCTTAATCTGCTTTATGTTTGTTAATTTAACTTTACGTTGGTTAATTTTGCTTGCGTTGTTTTGTAAGGAAATAAATTCAAATTGCTCGTGAAAAAAAATTCTGAGAAATATGTGCACGAAGGCTATGATAAATATTATGTCTCTCCTTACTCTGTTGGCTAATCAAATCTGTTTCTGTGACAGGATAAGATGTCTCAACAGTTATTTTCAAAATTTTATATTTCTTCTGCAAGCATCAAAAAAACTATGTCGTGTTACTAAATGATTTCAAACCTGGATTATCTCGCAACATGCCTACCATTTTTAAAAGAGATAGTCAGGCAAGGACTTAGATAATTCAGGTTTGTGCAACATTATGTCCCATGAGCACAGCATTATTTGCGCAATACTACTGACCTCTATTTGGAATCAGTACCAGACTTGCAATAATCCTTATGATCAGGAACAAAATTTGGGTGAAAAAAAAAACGACAAAGTTTGTAGTGCGTATCATGTTTTGCATAGCAGTTGAATCCAGTTTAGAAGATTCCAGACTTCAAGACTTATGCAACAGATAGCTAGTTAGATGCTTACAAAAAAAAAAATTTAAATCACAAATAAAAAAAATATAACCATTTCTTCATTTCCCTAAAGTGCTTTGAATGGTTTTAATTTTAAAAGAAAATTATTGTCATCCTGCGGGTGGCTTTTCGTTGGGCGCCATATATGTTACGCTCGGCTAGACTTTCCTAAGAAAAATCCTTGTCTTAGTTTTGATTAACCGAAATGGACAATATTGGTTAAGTGGCATGAAGAGATTTTCCCTGCTAGCTCTTTGGTAGAAATAGTTCTTAACCCGTAATCCGAAAGCGTAAGCATATAACATACTCATGTCATGCCTTAAATACACCTCAGAGTATGTAAAGAAATTCAAAAGCTCCTATAGAAAGTAATTAATAAAGCAAAACATATTAGTTTACAAGTTAAGCCATGACGAGGTGATATGTCATGTAGGGTACAATTCTCCCACCCAATTGTTCAACGCCTTGACAGTAAGATTACCCCTAATTTATAACTGTCCCTAGAATACAACCGTTTCTCTACTTATCTACTTACCATGGCCCTATTCTTCCTAGCATCCATTTAATTAAATAACACTGTGCTAGAATTTGACACTTTTTTTTTTTGTGACAAACGGGGCACCTGGCGGGTTAACCTAATTCGGGTACGCTGAATCCAGTGGTGCTAACCGTTTTTTTAGGTTAGCTCGTTTTTTTCGAAATATACCGTTATTTCGAAAATGGAGGAGGTAGCACAACATATATTCGCGTAACTCAAAAACGGTTTAGTTTATTGAATAAACTGAAAAAACCGAAATTCCGCAATAAAATTTTCTTTAAGTAAGAATAAACTTTTTTGCAATATGCGCAGTCGTTGTAGAAACATATTTTTTTTTGACCAAAAAAAATTGTTTTTTTTTTTTAGCAAAATTTAAAAAATTTTGTTTTTTAAAACAACATAAAAAATTGGAAAACGCAGCTGTGCTTCTAATTGTGGAAAAATTCGGCGCAATTCGGTAAAAGCAATTCCATCTGGGTTCAATGTTTTTATAACATTTTTTACAATACCCAGTTTGATGTGGAGTGGAGGAAGCAATCGGCACAAGTGGTATAATATTAAAATTAAAGTATAAATAAGAGTTCCTCAACCCCTTCAATGTCGTATGGAAAAGATTTTGCTTCCTCCACTCCACATCAAACTCGGTATTGTAAAAAATGTTATAAAAGCATTGAACCCAGATGGAATTGCTTTTACCGAATTGTGCCGAATTTTTCCACGATTAAGCGGCATGAAAGTAAAATAAGGTATGAACTCTAGCCACTTTATTAAATTAGATTTATATTTCATATCATAATGTTTTTATTTTGCAGGAATTCTTAATGGACCGGACATTCGTCGTCTAATGAAGGACCAACAATTTGAACTTGCATTGCATGATATGGAGCTATTGTGCTGGAATTCTGTGAAATCAGTAATAGAAAATGTATTAGGAAATCATTGGTCTGAAAATTGGAGATATGCTAACCGCATTTAAAAACTTAAACGTCAAAATGTCATTGAAAATACATTTTTGCATTGTCATGCAGAAAAATTTAATGACCAATCACCAGCCGAGTCTGATGAACTTGGCAAGAGATTTCACAAAGTAACAGCCAGATTCGAACACTGGTATAGTGGCAAACAACTTGATTTGCTATTACGGGATATTTGTTGGAATCTGCAGGAGGAAGAAGAATAAATTTGTAAATAAAAACTTACCCCCTTATTCAAAAACAATTATTAAATTTAACAAACATATTACAGATTTGCATATAAAAATTGGCTTAATAAACGTTTGTTAAATTTAATAATCGTTTTTGAATAAGGAGGTTAAACATTAATTAACAACAAAAATAAATGTTTTAATTTTTGAAGTTTCGTCTGGTTATTATATATTTCATCTTTTGTGAATAAAATCAAAAGTTGTAGACAGATTTTAATTATTTATGTCTTGTTTTGTTTGGAACTTTGTTTGCTATACCTGCAGAAAAAATTAGAAGCACAGCTGCGTTTTCCAATTTTTTATGTTGTTTTAAAAAACAAAATTTTTGAAATTTTGCTAAAAAAAAACTATTTTTTTTTGGTCAAACAAAAATTATGTTTCTACAACAACTGCGCAAATTGGAAAAAAGTTTAATCTTACTTAAAGAAAATTTCATTGCGGAATTTCGGTTTTTTTAGTTTATTCAATAAACTAAACTGTTTTTGAGTTACGCGAATATATGTTGTGCAACCTCCTCCATTTTCGAAATAACGGTATATTTCGAAAAAACGAGCTAACCTAAAAAAAACGGTTAGCACCACTGGATTCAGCGTACCCGAATTAGGTTAATCCGCTAGGTGCCCCGTTTGTCACATTTTCCAACTAGCACAGTGTAATTAGCGTTTCATCATTTCAATTCACAATTTAATAAGAATAAGATCTTAAAGTTAAAGGTTAGTAGGTATATACAAAAAAAAATTTTAGTAAATATCTTAGGTATAAACTTAAGTAAATATTTATAAGGAAAAAAAATCTATACTTAAATTATTTATGATGTGTTCGATGTTGTGGGTTTTGATGTTGTTGATTTTGATGTTGCTTGTTTCGACGTTGTTGAATTCGATTGTTGCTGGTTTCGACGTTGTTGATTTCGATGTTGCTGGGTTCGATGTTGTAGATTTTGATGTTGTTCAAGAATCAATTTTGGTTGCACTCCCACCTGGGTTTTAGATTTTTTCTTTGTACAGAGTTTTGTAATTTTGTTTTTGAATTTAGTTATAATTGTTTAATTTTTTGTGTTTTTATTTGTGTAAATTACTCATTTGCTGATCTGGGATATTTTTTTTTTTATTTCTTGATTTCCCTTTTTCTTTATAAGGATGACCTTTTCTTTATAAGGATGACTTTTTCTTTTTTTTTTAAATTTGACAACAAATAAAAATAATTCGCATAGGTATTTATGTTTGTTTATTTTGTCTAACACTCCAAATGATATTGTTTTGTTTGTTTCATTTTTATACCTATTTTTAATTGGCGTTGTTGGTATTTCTTCTTAGTTTATTTTTATTTCATGCACTCATTGCTTGTTAAGTTGTTGAGTTTTATTTTTCACATTTGTTGTTTTATTTTGAATGACAATTTTAACAATAGCTTCAAAACTACTATATATATATAAGTATTCCATTTTATTACTATTCGAATGAGCCAGTTGTAGAAAAATATTCTTTCAAGAACAAAAAGAAATTAAAAAAAAAACCAAGGGTTAAATGGTTTTATGTTCTTATGTCTTTTTTTTAATGTAATTTATAGATACTTCTTATAAATTTTTTTAATTCTATTTATTGTTATAAAACACATTTTTAAAATTGAAGACTTATTTTCCACTGTTTTTAAACAAAATTTAGCTTAATTTTAATAAATATCCTTTTTATTTTTATTTTGTATATTAACAAATTTCATGAGTTGAATTTCCATGATTTGTTATTTAGGGACACAGTTTCAAAAAAAATATCACTTAAATAGTGTTAATAAATTTTTTAAGCCTAACGCCACGTATTTTTTTTCTTGAGCTTTTCCATCAATTTATTTAACGAGAAAATTTCTTAAAGCCGCGTTATATTTTATTATACAACTTAATTTAATTCACTAGCACTTTTAGTTTTTCCTTTTGACTTCGCGACAATATCCGCACTATAATTATTTTAGGCACTTTTCTTGTAGGCTGTTAATTTACAACTGACTTCTCCGTTGTTAAAACTCGATATCCTCAACAAAAAATTTCCGACTTCTTCTTATTTTTCCTTCTACTCGCTAACGACCGTACGTTGATAATTCATTCCTTCTTTATGTTTTTCGCATTTCTCAGCATCAGTCTACGTGTCACTTCCCTGATTGGTTGAGTAGAA
The DNA here is from genome assembly GCA_916048285.2 of Bellardia pandia. NCBI lineage: Eukaryota > Metazoa > Arthropoda > Insecta > Diptera > Calliphoridae > Bellardia > Bellardia pandia. The sequence goes on along the minus strand of OU696534.1, from coordinate 16,388,587 downwards.
CAACGGGATTATCATACCACTTGCGAATGTGTGGACAAGAAGAAGTATGACATTAAATAGAATAACGGGATCGTCACATCACTTACGAATGTGAGGATAAGAAGAAGTGTGACACTAGAAGAGATACCAATTGACATCAAGAGAAATTAAAATGTTGCAGCATTAAACTGCGACGACAGTAACGACGTCCGTAAAAGGGTAAAATGCATGTATTTTATCGTTGGTTTATATAACAACAAATGCATGTAATTAGTTCTTTTTTTTTTGAGAGACAGAAGCGCAAGGCAAAAAAAAATCCGTAACATACAATAAATTTTTGGTTGTATTATCGAACAATATGAGTCTTTGACATAATCATTTACATTAAATGATTTTGAGGCTAATTTCAAAAACTAAAGCTTAAAATGTAGTTAATCAGGATTTCAAAATCGTTAGAAGTTAACTCTTCCATTTATTTTATTCTTACAATAATAATTCTAGTTATTTGGAAATATATATATTTACCAAGGTTAACTTTTTGCAAATGACTCGATACTTCATAAATAAGAATCTTTTTAAATAATCGCTACAATTAACGCAATAATGCTGCAATAAGATATATCGAATTTTCGATAAAGTAAATTTGTGGTAAAGTTTTATGATTATTTAACAAATATTAAAAATGGTACCATGGAGGTCTAAAAAGTACATTTTATTTATATAGTTGGTACGAAAAACAAAAACCCATTTTCCATCACTGATTCAGTTATGTGATGGAAATAAAAAACGAAAACAATAATAATAAACAAATTTTGACACTTATAAACATTTTGACAATTATAAATTGGTACACTTACAATATTATTACAGTAACGGAATGTAGTTTATTCAGAAAGTATTCCGTGCAGTTGTTTTTAACTAAATAAACATTTAAAATTCTAAGAAAATTTATTTTCAATTGAATAACATTCATTCTAAAAACTAATGGCGTTTTCTTTTCTGGCAAAAATGTTACACGTTTTTCCCATTTCGCATCTTTTTTAATTTTTTTGTGTTCTTTTCTGAAAAAATATCAACACTGCTAAAGTGTAGTGTGTTCTTTTCTATAAATGTCACACTATAAATTAAAAAAATGGTGCACCTTTCACACTCTGAATTTTTAGAGGGGGAGAATCGCACGATAGAACAGCTGACCAGTGATGCCAACTTTTGAGACTCAAAACGCGTAAACATTTTTGACAAAAAGGCTAAATGGAAAATAATCCATATAAAACCACATCCAATTTTCTTTTTTTTTGCGTTTTGAGTGACTAAAATCCGGCTAAATCTAGCCCGAAAAGGGCTAAGTTGGCATCGCTACAACTGACATTTGTTTTGTTTATGAATGTGTATTTGTGTTAAGAAACAAAAAAAAAATATACAAAATGGAAAATATTACTACTTTTTTATATGCTGAAAAAAAATTTCGGATGACTTGTTGAATTCATCTTCATTATCTGATGATGATAAAATATTTTATATGATTATGGAAAAGTGAAAGGCTTTGTAGAGAACGTAATTATGAATACTCTGAAGTTGATGTATGTCAAATTTCCTACTTCTTATGTATATATGTAATGTATGTCTATATATATAATTTTTATACTTTAAGAATTTGCGTATTAGTCGGGAAGGTGCCATTGGTGTTTTTGATAAATATTCATTGTCTTACTTCAAGCGATCTTACCAGGGAGCTATCTGCTTCTTCTTTTTTAACAAAAAAAAAAACAAAAACAGCTGTACATGAAAAAAAGGTGTTACACTGTTGTCATTTTATGTTCTATTCTGACCATTAAAAATGCGACATCTTTAAAATGTGGGGTAAACATTATAAAAATTTACATAATAAAGGTGTAACATTTTATTTCAGAAAAGAAAACACCATAAGTGTACGGATTTTCAGTTGCATTTGATATTGACAGTTGTTTACGTTAAAGTATTTTGTATGTAAATTTAAATGTAACTGTAATTTAAAATAACTGAAATTTTACTTAAAACCAATATACTTATTTTTCTTTTCTTTTTAACAGAAAGTTCATTTAATTTTAAATGTCAAAATAGCTGACTTAACTATCAAAAGAACAAGTCACGACTTCCGTGAAAATAAAAGATTTTTCCTTTGTTTATGATATTTTCACTATCAAAAATTCAACTGTGAATTCGGTAAAAACAAAAGAATTTTCAGTTATTTTATATATGTAATTTAACTACCAAAACATGTTTGCGTGTAGTTACAAAAACAAAGAGTTCCTATATTAAAATTCACATAATAATAATAATTCCCTATTCTATGTTATAATTCTAAAGAGTCAATTTGAATTTTAATATAAGATATGTAAGATTATAACAATGAGATTTTTCTAAAATTGTGTATTATTTTTAACAATTGAAGAAAATTGCAGTTTGGAAGTTAAAATACATAAAATAACTGAAAATTCTTTTGATTTTACGGAATTCGGAGTTGAATTTTTGACATTTAAAATTAAATGGACTTTTCGTTAAAATTAAATGAATAATAAGTAGACCGGTTTTTAACTGAATATTAATTTATTTTATATTACAATTTCAGTTAATTTTACAGAGAGAATTTTTTGAGTGTAAATATAAACACCGTTTGACATAACAAAAGTACCAAAAAAAAAAATCAGCTGTGTCTTCAAATCCACCTTAAAATAAATATGCCTTGTGTTAGCCGAACAAGTGTTTTATTCATTTGTTGTTTTGTGCGAACATGAATGTTCTGACTGTGTCGTTAAATGTATGAAGCTCATTTTACATTAAAGCCAACGTGTTGTTAGCGGAACAAGTGTTTTATTTATTTATTTTTATTTATTTATTTATTTAGTAGTATTTTCAATACTTTTTTCCTCACAAAAATAAATTACAATTATATTGCTATTAAATCATTTTTTATAAAATTCACAATTTTCCTGTTGAAAACGCATATACTTCTCTCATTCTTCACATCATTTGGTAGCATGTTATATAGTTTAAGGCCCTTGTAAAATAAAGTGCGCTGTCCAGCTGCTGTTGATACCCATTGCATTCTGAAGTTGGTAGAATTGCGTAGATAATACGGTTGTATTTCACCAACATACTCCAATTGTTCACACAAATATTGAGGTGCATTACCCATTTTCATTTTCTTTATGAAGTAAATTGTATTTAATTTCAGCCTCTGTTGAATATTCAGCCATTTTAGTGTGTCAAGCATGAGTTGAACTGATGTATACCTGTTGCATCTTAAAATAGCTCGCATTGCTCTGTTTTGCAGTTTTTGTAGTCGTTTAATTTGTAGATTTGTACAGCACGAAAATAATATTGTGGATCCATATTCAAAATGTGGTTTTATTATTACATTATAAATGTTTATTGCCGTTAATGTTGACACTTTCGGTCTTAATCGTTTAAAAAAACCTATCTTTTTTCCAATTTTCTTGCAAATAAATTCAATATGTTCCTTAAATTTAAAATTTTTGCCAATTACAAAGCCGAGATATTTAATTTTTTCTACTTTTTCTATTTCTGTATTGTTTATTTTCATCACAATTTCACTGTTCATATTTATTTCAATTGCCTTAGTTTTATTTTCATTTAATTTCAGTTTATTCATTTTTAACCATTGGTCTATTTTCGATAAGTCATGCACTACATTTTCGTGACATTGTGCATTATTTTCTGCCTCACTAAAAATCAGAATATCGTCAGCATATAACACTATTTCACTTTTCTCTATAATGTTTGGCATATCAATTATGTAAATTATAAATAGCAGTGCACTTAATATTGATCCTTGAGGAACACCAAAGTCATTGTTAATTGCATTTGATTTAACTCCATTCACTTTTGTTACTTGTTTTCTGTTCGTTAAATACGATTCAAACCATTTAAGTTCCTTATCACGAATGCCATATAAATATAATTTTTGTACCAGTATTCCTCTGTCTATCGTTTCAAAGGCTCTTTTAAAGTCTAAAAAAATTGCCAAAATTTTGTTGTTTCTCTCAATTTTTTTCCACCTGCTTATTATATAATTCACCACCGTTTCGCACGAAAAGTTTTTACGGAAACCTGATTGATATTTCGAGAAAAGTCCGTTTCTTTCCATATAATTTTCTAATTGCATTTTCACCACTTTTTCAATTACACTGGTTTACAGCCAAAAAATACCAAGAACGCCACTTATCTAGATAAGTTAATTGGGACCTCCTGAACACGAAAAACGCTGTAATTTTTTTTTTCTAAGTACCGTTTTTTAGATAACGGTACTTTTGTGTTTTTCGGTGTATGGTCCCATTCAAACCCTTGTGGAGCCCAACCAAATAGCCCGATCGAGATGAATGGCAATGGAATCGTTGGAAAGGTAATCGAATGCCTTTTTCGCCGATATGCTGCAAATTTCCATCTGATAAGAATTAGCTGAGTTATGGCACCTCAAAGTTCGAAATTTGCCTATTTTTACGTTTTTTTCAAAATTTTTCTTTTTTATTTAATTTTTTTTCTACGTTACAGTTAATATCTGGAATGTTTTATTTTTTATCCAAATAGTTTATTTAATTACCAACATTTTAAGCGTAATTTGAAAAAAATCGGATGAAAAATATACTTTTTATTAAGGATTTTGTGGAACGACAATATTTTCATCTTCATTGCTTACACACTATATTCGGCGTAAATTCAAAAAATTTAAATTAAAAATAGTCCGCCATCATTTGTTCGTCCCACCAGCCTTTGTAACGTCTCTCGATTTCTTCCATTTCTTGGTGAAATCTTTCACCTTGTTCATCACTTTCGGAGCCCAAGTTGGTGGGGAAAATATCCAAATGACTGAATAAGAAGTGTAATTTAGGTGTCATATTTGAACCTAAAGGTTAAAAAGAATACATTTTAAATCATAACGGCCTTTTTGATATACATGTTTTCACTCAACGCTTACCAATGGCATTGAATTTTTGCAGTAATGTATTGATCTTTTCTGCGTAATCAGGACTTCTGTAGTTTCCCAAAAAGTTGTGAACGATGTCCTGGAATGCTTCCCATGCCTCCAAATGAGCTGGACCTTAACACTCACTAAATGCTTGGCCACCGTACAGAGCCCGAATTTGGAATACGAAGCCATCAATTCCAATCGGATATGGAAAATACATAAAGGAAAGATATGAAACAATGAAGGAACTTCTCGATCTCATACATTATGACCAACATCAATGGAAAGTTTGCTCTGATTTTAAATTAGTTGCCATACTATCTGGATTGCAAGGGGGCAATACGAAGTTTCCCTGTTTTCTATGTCTATGGGACAGCCGTGACCGTCAGAATCACTACACCCGAAAAGTTTGGCCCGAGCGAAGTGAACGTACGCAGGGAGTGTACAATATCAAAAATGACCCACTCATTCCTCTGGAGAAGATAATACTTCCTCCATTACATATTAAGCTTGGGTTATTTACAAAGATTGTGAAAACGTTGCCAAATGACAGTCTTGCCATGAATTACCTTAAACAAAAATTTCCGAGAGCCACAGCGAGCTAAATTGAAGCTGGTATATTTGATGGCCCTCAAATTCGGGCTCTGTACGGTGACCAAGCATTTAATGAGTGTTAAGGTCCAGCTCATTTGGAGGCATGGGAAGCATTTCAGGACATCGTTCACAACTTTTTGGGAAACTACAGAAGTCCTGATTACGCAGAAAAGATCAATACATTACTGCAAAAATTCAATGCCATTGGTAAGCGTTGAGTGAAAACATGTATATCAAAAAGGCCATTATGATTTAAAATTTATTCTTTTTAACCTTTAGGTTCAAATATGACACCTAAATTACACTTCTTATTCAGTCATTTGGATATTTTCCCCAACAACTTGGGCTCCGAAAGTGATGAACAAGGTGAAAGATTTCACCAAGAAATGGAAGAAATCGAGAGACGTTACAAAGGCTGGTGGGACGAACAAATGATGGCGGACTATTTTTGGTTCCTCATTCGCGAAGATCCATTCGAAAAAAACGTAAGAGTTCAAGTCGCTCGCCATTTTAATTTAAATTTTTTGAATTTACGCCGAATATAGTGTGTAAGCAATGAAGATGAATATATTGTCGTTCCACAAAATCCTTAATAAAAACTATATTTTTCATCCGATTTTTTTCAAATTACGCTTAAAATGTTGGTAATTAAATAAACTATTTGGATAAAAAATAAAACATTCCAGATATTAACTGTAACGTAGAAAAAAAATTAAATAAAAAAGAAAAATTTTGAAAAAAAACGTAAAAAATAGGCAAATTTCGAACTTTGAGGTGCCATAACTCAGCTAATTCTTATCAGATAGAAATTTGCAGCATATCGGCGAAAAAGGCATTCGATTACCTTTCCAACGATATGCCATTCATCTCGATCGGGCTATTTGGTTGGGCTCCACAAGGGTTTGAATGGGACCATACACCGAAAAACACAAAAGTACCGTTATCTAAAAAACGGTACTTAGAAAAAAAAAATTACAGCGTTTTTCGTGTTCAGGAGGTCCCAATTAACTTATCTAGGCAAGTGGCGTTCTTGGTATTTTTACAAAATAAAAATTTGTAAACCAGTGTTATTTTTTCGCATGTTTTTAGTGTATTTATCGGCCGATATTCATTCGCATTTTCGCGTACTCTTTATTTTTTCAACGGGAGTCACCATTGTCTCCTTCCACGAGTCAGGAAATATTCCCGTTTTTAAAGAGTCATTTACTATACGTAATATTGCACCTCCCACAAGATTCCAATTGTCTAGTATAATCTTGATCGTCACTTTATTAAAGTCCGGCTTATTTTTCATAACTTTGCACACCTCTTTAAGTTCGTTTATATTTATTTCCTTAAAACTAAATTTAGAATTTGTTTCAGGTACATGACTTATATATTGCACATTTTGTATACTATCTCTAATTTCGCTTACACTATCCACAAAATACTTGAGAAGCAATTTGGTAACTATCTCTATATTCAATCTGACCAAATATGACAGATTGTATCACAGGCCTATTCTTTCTTAGCACTAGGTCCTTAATTTTTCTCCACATTTCTTTTTGGTCTTTGGCATTTTCTATTTTATTTTTCACATATAAATTCTTATTAGAGACAATTTTGTTTTTATACATATTTCTTATTTTTTTTATATTTATTCCATGCTTCCTTCGTATTCTCTAACTTAGCAATACGATATGAGGAAATTTTTTGTTGCTTAAGAAACATTAAATCGCGAGTAAACCATAGAATGTTATTATTCTCTCACTTTAATTTTCTTTGTGAACTTTTGTATAGCACCTTCAATACTTAGGTCAAATAATTTTACATTTTGGTTGTCATTCTTATATGCATAATATAATTCTCTACTGAACACATTCTTTTTATATTTAAACTTCTCTATTTCCTTGTATTGCGCCTTATTGTTTGTAGTATATTTCGTTTGTATGTTTATATTGATTGTTTCATGGTCCGAAATTTTGTTATTGTGGTTTATGTGCACAGATGCTTTTTGTCTATTTGTTATAATATAGTCTATTATTGTTCTTGTATTTGAAGTCACTCTTGTATACATATCAACTATCTGTTTTACTCCATAGTCATTAAAAATGCTCTCTAATTTTTGTTTATAAAATCCATTGTTCGACCAATCAATATTGAAATCACCTGCTATTATCATTTCACAATTATATTCACAAAGTTCTTCCATTATTTTTTCAAATTGTTCGCAAAATTCAGCCTCACTATGACTAGGTGATCTATATACTGCCACTAAAATCAAACATTCATCTTTATATTTTATTTTGCATGAATTTATCCAATATTTTAATCCATTTGTTCTTTCCATAGTTCTTGTAGCAAAAGTAATTTTATACTCGACAGCGTCGACACCGAGAGAAGTGTTATAAAAAGTTTTTTGTGAAATTAAAAATATATGACAACATATTACAAATTTTATCATTGCTTTGTCAAATAAGTTTTCTTTTCTTTTCAGTCTCGTCTCATCGAACTGTTCGGACGTGTTACTTTTAGTGCGGCTGAATTTTCGGTGAAAAAATCGTAATAGGTGAAAAAGTGTAATAGGTTGAAATAACACAAAAAGTGAAAAAATAACTCGTAATAGGTTAAAAAAAATCTACGGTAATATCAGTAATTAAAAAAAACACTAAAAATCGCATAAAAATTGTATGAGCGTTCCTCTCAGATGTAATTCTGAGAAAGAGCTTAGCTCGTCTAGAAAAACTAAATGGGTATCTGAGGAAGAATCCATAAAAAAATCTACGGAGAATTTTCTCACTACAAGAGCCGCAGAACGGCGTCGTTCCTGTTCGCCCAATATAGTGATTTCAACAGATGAAAAAACATCATCTTCAACAAATAGTGCAGTCAAACCAAAAAAACAAGTAGGTATGGATAAGTACATCACCGTTCTCAAGCGACAGAGGAGCCCGACGTCTGCTCAAGTGTCATCAAATTCAAAAGCTCCTAAGACCGTGAGAAATAATCAAAATAGGTTTGCTCTCCTCCAGACGGATGAGCCAGAACTTACTAAGAAGACGTTTAAGCCCCCACCAATTTATCTGAGAGAGCCGACTTCCAGTAAATTGGTACAAGGAATTATTTCGGTAATAGGTGAAAACATGTTTAGCGTAACCTCAATTAAACATGGAAATATCTGCGAGACAAAGATCCAAGTGAATAGGGAAGATGATTTTCGAAAATTGTCCAACCAGTTGGAGAGGGAGACTAGGGACTTCTATACCTACCAGCTCAAAAGCGCAAAAGGACTCCAAGTCGTTCTAAAGGGTATAGACCCATGTGTTGATCCTGCGGAGATAAAGACCGGCTTAATGGACAAAGGGTTCAAAATTAAGAGTGTTGTGAATATTAGAAACCGTGAAAAGATTCCACAGCCTATGTTTAGGGTGGAATTGGAACCTGGAGATGTTGTCTTAAAGAAAAACGAGTCCCATCCAATCTACAATCTCATTTATCTTCTGCATCGTAGAATTACCGTGGAGGAACCGCATAAGCGCATTGGACCCGTCCAGTGTGTTAATTGTCAAGAATTTGGCCACACCAAAGCGTACTGTAAATTGCCGTCTGTTTGTGTTGCGTGTGGGGAACTACATCCAACTGCTCTATGTAATAAGTCCAAAACTGACGTAAAAATAAAAAAATGCAGTAACTGCGGAGGTAATCATACCGCAAATTATAGAGGTTGTCCAATTTACACGCATTTGAAAGCCATAAGTACCAACAAGACGTCAGTATTACCTGATCATCATCAACAGCCTATTTTGGCATCGAGTGATAATTTCCCGCAATTGTTACGGTCCACTAGTCATGTAAACGCGCCTAGTTCTAGACAAGTTTCTTACGCTAACGTGGTTAAATCTAATATGCCAGGTTTGGAGCAGGCACCTAAATCACAATATTACGAGCCTAATATTAACACTCTAGAGACTACATTGCAGACACTTGTCCAAACCATGAACACTTTTACGACCACTATGACATCCATGATGCAGGAAATGCTGAAAATGCAATCCACTATCTTACAAGCCATTTTAAAAAAATGATTTGTTTAAAAATTTGTTTTTGGAATGCGAACGGCCTCCGCCAACATAAAAACGAACTGGAACACTTCCTGATGGATAAGCAGATTGATGTCATGATGATTGCTGAAACTCACTTGACGGCGACAGCGTACTTCAAAATTAATGGCTACGTGTTGTATGATACTAAAGATCCCCGCGGAAGAGCATGTGGAGGATCGGCAATTCTTATAAAGAACAGAATAAAACATTATTTAATGAACAACATATGTGAGGATTACCTACAAGCAACAAACATTTGTATTGAATTCTGTCAATACAATTTTGTTTTATCATCAATTTATTCGCCGCCTCGATTTTCAATAAAAGAACACCAATACTACAGCTTCTTCAATTCCCTTGGAGCTAGATTTTTAGTTGCTGGTGACTTTAACGCCAAACACACTTTTTGGGGTTCACGTCTGGTGACCCCGAAGGGTCGTGAACTCTTCAACACCATTGCCAAAATGGGATTAGATGTACTCTCAAGCGGGCATCCCACCTACTGGCCGACGGACCGACGGAAGATTCCCGATGTTATTGACTTCGGAGTAGTGAAAAATATCCCTGTAGAATCGATACAAGTGGAGCCTTCATTAGACTTGTCTTCAGATCACTCTCCTTCTATTATTTCAATGCGTTTCCTTCAAGGGAATGGCTCTCCATTTCGGGACATATCTAAAACCAGAGTAAGTTGGATAAAGTATAAAAAGTATTTAAGTTCCCACTGCACGGAAAATGTAGTGTTGAGAACTACCGAGGATATTGATGGGTCGATTGGCAAGTTTACTGAGGACATACGAAGAGCTGTACATCACGCCTCCACATACGACGTTGAGTGCAGAAGTGGGACAAACAGAACTTATTTCGCTGAACTCGATCATCTCCTGTCAGAAAAAAGAAGAGTTAGAAGAGAGTGGCAAATCCACAGGTCTCCTGAACTGAAAGCTAGGCTACGGGTATGCAGAGATATACTAAGAAATTTCTTAGAAACCCAAAGAATGGCTTCACTTAAATCTTACTTGGAGGGTCTTGATAGTACCCCACAATCTGACTATTCGTTATGGAAGGCGGCACGAGGTTTAAAAAGACCAGTTAGAGGAAAGCCTCCTCTGCGAAATCCGACTGGTGACTGGGCTAGAAATGATTCCGAGAAGGGGACTTTATTTGTTAATCATTTGAGAAAAGTGTTTACTATAAACAACTCAAATAATGCATCTGATTTGCCTCCACTCGTTATTAGACCTCCTGTACCTCTAAGACTAAACTTTCGTGATGTCCAAAACGCTATTGGTACTCTGAACCTTAGAAAGGCTCCAGGTATGGATGAAATCAGCAATAAAATGCTTGTGGAGTTACCTCGTGTAGCAAGAAAGATTATCCTCTTTATCTTCAACGCTATTTTACGCCTAGAATACTATCCTGCAGATTGGAAGGTGTCTATGATCACTATGATTCCTAAGTCAGGGAAGGACCACACCAAAGTGGAGTCATATAGGCCAATTAGCCTACTGCCGACAATTTCTAAACTGTTCGAAAAATTGTTAATGACTAAATTGACTCCAATTCTGAATGACACTGAATGTATTCCAAATCATCAATTCGGATTCAGAGCTAAACACAGTACCATCGAACAAACTCACAGATTGGTAAATGTGATAAGAGGGTCGTTTGAAGATAAAAAATACTGCTCCGCCCTTTTCATTGATGTGTCCCAAGCGTTTGACAAAGTTTGGCATGACGGTTTAATGCACAAAATAAAATCAACTCTGCCTGCTAACACCCATAAACTCATGGAAAGTTATTTATACGGTCGCAAATTTAAAATCAAAGAAGGTGATTTTTTAAGTACCGCTCAGCCAATTGAATCAGGTGTGCCACAGGGTAGCATACTGGGCCCTACTTTATATTTGATTTATGCCTCCGACATGCCGTCAGACCCCAAAATCCACACGTCAACTTTTGCAGACGATACAGCCTTTGTCAGCGTCCATAAGGACCACCAAGTTGCATCACGGAATTTGCAGAATTATGTTTATAAACTAGAGAATTGGCTAGAGCTTTGGAAAATCAGGGTAAATGAACAAAAATGTATTCATATCACTTTCACATTGCGAAAAGATACCTGCTCGTCCATCAGAATAAATAATCAAATTATTCCTCAACATAATGAAGTCAAATACCTCGGCATTCACCTCGACCGCCGTTTAACTTGGAAGTCTCATATTGAAGCGAAACTTACACAAATGAGATTAAAAGCAGTGCAACTTAATTGGTTAATCGGCAGAAACTCTACATTGAAATTGGATTGCAAACTTTTGTTGTACAATGCAATTCTAAAGCCAATCTGGTGTTATGGAATTCAATTATGGGGTACTGCCTCAGCATCAAACATTGAAAAAATTCAAAGGGGTCAAAATAAAATTCTACGTATAATTACTGCAGCACCATGGTATGTTAAAAATTCTCGAATCCACAAAGATCTAGGCGTGCCATTAGTAAAAGTCGAATTTACAAAATATGCGTCACAGTATGTCAGCAAACTCGAACACCATCCAAACCCACTTGCACGAGACATCCTTAACTTTAGTGGCCACAATCGGTTGAGAAGGAGGGATACCCGTGCTTTAACTCAAGCGCAAACTAGATGACTGGATCAGCTGATGTGAAATTTTTTTAGTATCATAAAAATTTTTGTCTAGCACTGGCTGGGCTTATTATTTTCTTTTTAGTATTAAGATTTGAATACTTATTGTCATTTCAAATATGAAGATTCAATAAATAATTAACTGCAAAAAAAAAAAAAAAAAAAAAAAACGAAATAAAAAAATGCTAACATATTAATTAGGTAGTAAATGCACATTTTTTATGTTTTCATATTTTTCTGCCAGCCGCTTTTTACTTATAAGTGGCTCGTGTATTTTTAGTTCAATTCCAATCAGATCATGGCACAACAAAGCCGACATGCAAAAAACAAACTGTGTATAAACAAGAATTTTTGTTTTCAAACATTGCAGTTCGAACCAAGTGTTGCTGAATTTTCTGTGTGTGCATAAAAAGTGAATAAGCATAAAATTTAATCATACTTGTTTGTATTGTTCTTAAAATTCAACGTTAGTGAATAAGTTGCGGGTCTCTGCATAAAAAGCGAAAAAGCATAAAATTGAATAATACTTGTTTGTATCAAAGACTATAAATATATAAAGATGTTGCACTGTCATACATTGTTTTGCCACTGCTAAATTATTGATGGGATTTTGCGAAAATCTCCTTGTGTATGACTAATGAAAGAATTTTACGCACATTTGGTATGCTCTTTTCAAAACATTCATTCAGTCGTCGCTGAGCAAGCGATGACAACGCATGCGGATGGTTATCGTCATTTTTTTCCAGATATTTATTAAGCATTGTTGTTGCTTCTTGTTGGACGAAGCATAGCAAACACACGCGATTCAATTACAATTGAACACAAAAATAAAAAACTGTTTTAGATGGACTTATTTTTGTTTTTTTTTCTGAAAATAACTGTTTTAAAATTGTTTTTTGATATTGATAATTGTTATTTATGGTCCCTGATATTTTTTCTTAAGGTGTTTATATCTGGCTAAAACTCTTTCTTTTTTTCTTATTTTAAGCGTTTGACAATATGTTTGCTGGGAAAATTCTCTCACCAAAACATCTTCATTTTTGAGTACCACTGATATACATACATATGTATGTACATACATATATTGGCGAATCAAAAAACATACAAAGTAAAAGAAGTCTTGTTTTCACAAAATGTATGTGCAAATAACCTGTGGAAAAAATATGTTACCGTTTGTGTTATTGTAGGGTAAGAATACGTGTTTTATTGTTGTAGAAATGAAACTACATATATTGATTCGCACCGAAATAAAAACCTTTATTATATAAATTTTTAGAATTACATATTTAGAGAGAAATAAAACTAGCAAATAATGAAAATAATCACTTAATTATTACATACATTAATTAAATTCAAATTTACTTTGCATTTTAACGAGCCATTTTAACCAAGATCCTTTAAAAAAGTTGTTTTCATATATACGTGCCGAAGGTGGACACTGAAAAAAATCCATCGGTTCATGAATTTAATTTGTTAGTATCCCTAAAAATGACTCAGTTTAGCACCTCATCAAATTGTGCAAACGATGATGCAATGTTTTACCTATAGAGTTTCAAACAATTTTAGAAGATACTATAAGGACTGGAAGTATATCATATAAGTATAGTATATAAAATTTAGAATATTTTAATGAAGACGCCGATTGTTTTACATCCAACAATGTGCCAATAGAATTAATATCAAGTCGATATTTTGTTGATTACATACATATGTAGCTCAACGAATATCTTGTCATATCTTTCAGAAATGTTTGTTCATGCAAAAAATTATACAAATGATTCCGAACAATGCGTAAGTTGCACCAAAAATACAATTTATTCCTTACGGTTTGATGAGAATAACGAATGTTATAAACACAGAATGAAGATTCTTAATTACTAGTTATTATTTTACTACGGAAGCATTCCACACGGGAAACATACAAATACAAATTATCAAGTACATATAGAAAAAGTTAAAATTTTGAAACACTGATAAATAAATTTAATAAATACTAAACAAAAAAAAACATTCGTGTTATTACGACTTCATTCTATATAAAAATAGAGACATAAGTTCATAATTGAACTGTCTATAAAATTATATATGGTAAGTACATATGTACATACACACATAATTGAATAGTCTAAAAAATAGCATTATAATTCGGTGCGAATCATCGATATAGTTTTGTATGTACAACAATAAAACACATACTCTTACCCTACAATTACACAATCGGTCACATTATTAACAAATGTTCTTTGCACAAAAATTGCAAGAACCAAAAATTATTTTGTTAGGTTTTTATTTTATTTTTACATTTTTAATGCAATGTACAACACACATGCACACAAACAATGATAAATGAGAATTAAAAGATCTTATAAACAACAAGAGAACGAGAGATTGTTACGCTCTTTGTGCTTCTTTCCCTTTTGTCTTCCCTCCCGCATCGAGAGGAAGCACAAAATTTTGTCAATTTTAAATACACTGCGTGCAACATCTTTATATATTTATAGTCTTTGTTTGTATTGTTCTTAAAATTCAAGGTTAGTGAATAAGTCGGCTCGTTCATACTTGTTGCAGGTCTCTGATCCGTAACGCAGGATTAGCCCATATTTATCATTGAAAATATCATATTTCATCATTCGACAAAATCTTATTTAATTTTATACTATAATAACAATTTTTATCAATTATTTCGTATTTTTATCTTTGTTATATGTAGATTGATAGCTCAACATTACGTACCTTATGCATGCAGCATGGACCATTGCTGAATTTTCATATGTATTTGAATCAGGGCATAGCTCTATGCAAATACGCTACACGTGAGGAAGCAAGTAAAGCACAAATGACCTTGAATAATTGCTTTTTAGGCAACTCGACCATTATTGCTGAGTCACCCAGTGAGAATGAAGTTCATTCAATATTGCATCATTTGCCTCAACAGAACGCCAACACTACTGCCACACAGCAACAACAACAAGCACAACAACAGGGCCAAGCCTCAGCCCATAATATCCCATCCGCAGTAAATAATACAGGAGGAGTAAGTGGAGGTGGTGGAGGCAGCTCAAATACAAACAATGTCAATAATGTTAACAATGCCTCAGGTTCCCAAAATCCCTCGACAGCGGGTGGCAACGTTAATGGGATTAATCAACAATCTAACAACCCTGCAAACAATGCCTCTAATATTAATTCAGCTAATAATGGCAGCAACAACGCTAATTCCGGCCAAAACGGAAATCAACCATCCAATCATAATTCTCATCCAAATATAAGTACACAAAATACATCAAATATTGCTGCAAATAACAGCAATGTTGCAACAAATAATCCTTCAAATGCTAATACCAACACGGGGTGGCGTTCAACTGCCCAACAGCCCCAACAGACACAAAATTCTCAAACACGACCCTCCGGTGGACGTGATGACTTCGAATTCATTTCCAAATATGTGTGTTCGATTGTGGATGACTAGATAAGGCTTACTAGTTTATAACCAATTCCCTCAAATCCTCTTTCTACTATCACACTTCCTCAAATACCACTACTACTTCCTAGCTTACAACAACCATATAGAAGATTTCTCAAGTAGTTTTAACTATATACATATTATAAAACAAACAATAAATAACGAGATTGTATTAACAATTAAAAACAAACAATTGTATATATCATAAAACGAAAAAAAAAAAGAAAACAAAAGAAACCCAGCGACATAAAAACGAAGACTGTTATTTATGACATTTACAAAATTTTAAAACTATTGTTTATTCAAATTACATAGAAAATCATGTACTGCGCTTTACTTAACTACATACATACAAACACATGTTTAAACTTCAAGACGTTTATACATATATAACTAGTATTTATTTTTTGGTTTGTTCAAAGTTATTGAACGTAGTCGTATATTGGTATATTTTTTTGCATTTTTTTCGTTAAATCAATTAATAGTTCTTTTTGTTAAATGCTAAAAAGCGCAAAAGCGTTTAAAGGGCATATTCAACTCACCTCCTACGCCAAGTGTCCTAATGAAATGCATCATGTTTCCAAGTTATGTAAGCATAGGAAAGGTAGTTGCTCATTTAGATCAAATAAACCAAATGCAATTCTTGTTAGTACATAGTATTATCTCATAATGTAATGTTAATTGTGTTACATAAAGTGTGGATTATTCATTTTATAATTAAGCATCTTAAAACCATTAAGTTCTTAAAAAAAATTCTCTCTCTCTTATTGTTAGTTACTCAATACAGTTGACCACGGAAACATTTGTTTCGAGGCAATTATATATACATATATACGAACCATCCGTTAATATAAGCAATGAATACCAATTTGGGTATTCATCACATACAAGTCTGGTGGATTGGTTTTGTAACCTTTCCACATTAAAAAGCCATGTTTTGCAAATTTACGCAATTTCATAGTTGGAAATGGAGGAGAAACAAACACTTCGAAAATGGATCAAATGTATGTAATTATAAAAATCTATATTTAATAATAAAATCATAAACTGTGTACTTTTATGTTCGGGTATTGGATAATATAAATTATGTGTGAGAAAATAAATTTAAATGGAAATAAGTATATATACATATAATATATTTCAATTCCGAGCTATTCTTCTATTATTTAAAATAAAAAAATTATATGATAGATAAAAATGACTATATTATAAATAAAATTTGAAACAAAAAATACGAATGGCTTTTTCACTTATTCATAAATTATCAGACGTGTAATATGTGTATGTTTATCTAAGGTGCTTTCGAAACAATACACCGTTCACAACACGTTTTGTGCGTATGTTTTTAAAATTTTCTGAAAAAAAGTTTTTTTTTTTTGCTGTTAATTATTTATTGAATCTTCAGAAATGAAATGACAATAAGTATTCAAATCTTAATACTAAAAAGAAAATAATAAGCCCAGCCAGTGCTAGACAAAAATTTTAATGATACTAAAAAAATTTCACATCAACTGATCCAGTCATCTGTTTTGCGCTTGAGATAAAGCAAGGGTATCCCTCCTTCTCAACCGATTGTGGCCACTAAAGTTAAGGATGTCTCGTGCAAGTGGGTTTGGATGGTGTTCAAGTTTGCTGACATACTTTGACGCATATTTTGTAAATTCGACTTTTACTAATGGCACGCCTAGATCTTTGTGGATTCGAGAATTTTTAACATACCATGGAGCTGCAGTAATTATACGTAGAATTTTATTTTGACTCCTTTGAATTTTTTCAATGTTTGATGCTGAGGCAGTACCCCATAATTGAATTCCATAACACCAGATTGGCTTTAGAATTGCATTGTACAACAAAAGTTTGCAATCCAATTTCAATGTAGAGTTTCTGCCGATTAACCAATTAAGTTGCACTGCTTTTAATCTCATTTGTGTAAGTTTCGCTTCAATATGAGACTTCCAAGTTAAACGGCAGTCGAGGTGAATGCCGAGGTATTTGACTTCATTATGTTGAGGAATAATTTGATTATTTATTCTGATGGACGAGCAGGTATCTTTTCGCAATGTGAAAGTGATATGAATACATTTTTGTTCATTTACCCTGATTTTCCAAAGCTCTAGCCAATTCTCTAGTTTATAAACATAATTCTGCAAATTCTGTGATGCACCTTGGTGGTCCTTATGGACGCTGATAAAGGCTGTATCGTCTGCAAAAGTTGGCGTGTGGATTTTGGGGTCTGACGGCATGTCGGAGGCATAAATCAAATGTAAAGTAGGGCCCAGTATACTACCCTGTGGCACACCTGATTCAATTGGCTGAGCGGTACTTAAAAAATTGCCTTCTTTGATTTTAAATTTGCGACCGTATAAATAACTTTGCATGAGTTTATGGGTGTTAGCAGGCAGAGTTAATTTAATTTTGTGCATTAAACCTGATGGATAAGCAGATTGATGTCATGATGATTGCTGAAACTCACTTGACGGCGACAGCGTTAATGGCTACGTGTTGTATGATACTAAAGATCCCCGCGGAAGAGCATGTGGAGGATCGGCAATTCTTATAAAGAACAGAATAAAACATTATTTAATGAACAACATATGTGAGGATTACCTACAAGCAACAAACATTTGTATTGAATTCTGTCAATACAATTTTGTTTTATCATCAATTTATTCGCCGGCTCGATTTTCAATAAAAGAACACCAATACTACAGCTTCTTCAATTCCCTTGGAGCTAGATTTTTAGTTGCTGGTGACTTTAACGCCAAACACACTTTTTGGGGTTCACGTCTGGTGACCCCGAAGGGTCGTGAACTCTTCAACACCATTGCCAAAATGGGATTAGATGTACTCTCAAGCGGGCATCCCACCTACTGGCCGACGGACCGACTGAAGATTCCCGATGTTATTGACTTCGGAGTAGTGAAAAATATCCCTGTAGAATCGATACAAGTGGAGCCTTCATTAGACTTGTCTTCAGATCACTCTCCTTCTATTATTTCAATGCGTTTCCTTCAAGGGAATGGCTCTCCATTTCGGGACATATCTAAAACCAGAGTAAGTTGGATAAAGTATAAAAAGTATTTAAGTTCCCACTGCACGGAAAATATAGTGTTGAGAACTACCGAGGATATTGATGGGTCGATTGGCAAGTTTACTGAGGACATACATCACGCCTCCACATACGACGTTGAGTGCAGAAGTGGGACAAATAGAACTTATTTCGCTGAACTCGATCATCTCCTGTCAGAAAAAAGAAAAGTTAGAAGAGAGTGGCAAATTCACAGGTCTCCTGAACTGAAAGCTAGGCTACGGGTATGCAGAGATATACTAAGACAATTCTTAGAAACCCAAAGAACGGCCTCACTTAGATCTTACTTGGAAGGTCTTGATAGTACCCCACAATCTGACTACTCGTTATGGAGGGCGGCAAGAGGTTTAAAAAGACCAGTGAGAGGAAAACCTCCTTTGCGAAATCCGACTGGTGACTGGGCTAGAAATGATTCCGAGAAAGGGACATTATTTGTTAACCATTTGAGAAATGTGTTTACTATAAACAACTCAAATAATAACGAATCTGATTTGCCACCACTTGTTATAAGGCCTCCTGTACCCCTAAGACTAAACTTTCGTGATGTCCAAAACGCTATTGGTACTCTGAACCTTAGAAAGGCTCCAGGTATGGATAAAATCAGCAATAAAATGCTTGTGGATTTACCTCGTGTAGCAAGAAGAATTATCCTCTTTATCTTCAACGCTATTTTACGCCTAGAATACTATCCTGCAGATTGGAAGGTGTCTATGATCACTATGATTCCTAAGTCAGGGAAGGACCACACCAAAGTGGAGTCATATAGGCCAATTAGCCTACTGCCGACAATTTCTGTTCGAAAAATTGTTAATGACTAAGTTGACTCCAATTCTGAATGACACTGAATGTATTTCAAATCATCAATTCGGATTCAGAGCTAAACACAGTACCATCGAACAAACTCACAGATTGGTAAATGTGATAAGAGGGTCGTTTGAAGATAAAAAATACTGCTCCGCCCTTTTCATTGATGTGTCCCAAGCGTTCGACAAAGTTTGGCATGACGGTTTAATGCACAAAATTAAATTAACTCTGCCTGCTAACACCCATAAACTCATGGAAAGTTATTTATACGGTCGCAAATTTAAAATCAAAGAAGGCAATTTTTTAAGTACCGCTCAGCCAATTGAATTAGGTGTGCCACAGGGTAGCATACTGGGCCCTACTTTATATTTGATTTATGCCTCCGACATGCCGTCAGACCCCAAAATCCACACGTCAACTTTTGCAGACGATACAGCCTTTGTCAGCGTCCATAAGGACCACCAAGTTGCATCACAGAATTTGCAGAATTATGTTTATAAACTAGAGAATTGGCTAGAGCTTTGGAAAATCAGGGTAAATGAACAAAAATGTATTCATATCACTTTCACATTGCGAAAAGATACCTGCTCGTCCATCAGAATAAATAATCAAATTATTCCTCAACATAATGAAGTCAAATACCTCGGCATTCACCTCGACTGCCGTTTAACTTGGAAGTCTCATATTGAAGCGAAACTTACACAAATGAGATTAAAAGCAGTGCATGCAACTTAATTGGTTAATCGGCAGAAACTCTACATTGAAATTGGATTGCAAACTTTTGTTGTACAATGCAATTCTAAAGCCAATCTGGTGTTATGGAATTCAATTATGGGGTACTGCCTCAGCATCAAACATTGAAAAAATTCAAAGGAGTCAAAATAAAATTCTACGTATAATTACTGCAGCTCCATGGTATGTTAAAAATTCTCGAATCCACAAAGATCTAGGCGTGCCATTAGTAAAAGTCGAATTTACAAAATATGCGTCAAAGTATGTCAGCAAACTTGAACACCATCCAAACCCACTTGCACGAGGCATCCTTAACTTTAGTGGCCACAATCGGTTGAGAAGGAGGGATACCCTTGCTTTAACTCAAGCGCAAAATAGATGACTGGATCAGTTGATGTGAAATTTTTTTAGTATCATAAAAATTTTTGTCTAGCACTGGCTGGGCTTATTATTTTCTTTTTAGTATTAAGATTTGAATACTTATTGTCATTTCAAATATGAAGATTCAATAAATAATTAAATGCAAAAAAAAAAAAAAAAAAAATAAATTAAACCGTCATGCCAAACTTTGTCGAACGCTTGGGACACATCAATGAAAAGGGCGGAGCAGTATTTTTTGTCTTCAAACGACCCTCTTCACATTTACCAATCTGTGTGTTTGTTCGATGGTATTGTGTTTAGCTCTGAATCTGAATTGATGATTAGGAATACATTCAGTGTCATTCAGAATTGGAGTCAACTTAGTCATTAACAATTTTTCGAACAGTTTAGAAATTGTCGGCAGTAGGCTAATTGGCCTATATGACTCCACTTTGGTGTGGTACTTTCCTGACTTAGGAATCATAGTGATCATAGACACCTTCCAATCTGCAGGATAGTATTCTAGGCGTAAAATAGCGTTGAAGATAAAGAGGATAATTCTTCTAGCTACACGAGGTAACTCCACAAGCATTTTGTTGCTGATTTTATCCATAACTGGTGCTTTTTTAAGATTCAGATTACCAATAGCGCTTTGAACATCATTAAAGCAAAGTGTTAGCAGTACAGGAGGTATAATAACGAGTGGAGGCAAATCAGATGCATTATTTGAGTTGTTTATAGTAAACACATTTCTCAAATGGTTAACAAATAATGTCCCTTTCTCGGAATCATTTCTAGCCCAGTCACCAGTCGGATTTCGCAAAGGAGGTTTTCCTCTCACTGGTCTTTTTAAACCTCTTGCCGCCCTCCATAACGAGTAGTCAGTTTGTGGGGTACTATCAAGACCTTCCAAGTAAGATCTAAGTGAGGCCGTTCTTTGGGTTTCTAAGAAATGTCTTAGTATATCTCTGCATTCCCGTAGCCTAGCTTTCAGTTCAGGAGACCTGTGAATTTGGCACTCTCTTCTCATTCTTCTTTTTTCTGATAGGAGATGTTCGAGTTCAGAGAAATAAGTTCCGTTTGTCCTATTTCTACATTCAACGTGATAAGTGGAAGCGTGATGCACAGCTCGTCGAAGATCCTCGGTAAAGTTGCCAATCGACTCATCAATATCGGCGGTAGTTCTCAACACAACATTTTCCGTGCAATGAGAACTTAAATACTTTTTGTATTTTATCCAACTTACTCGGGTCTTAGTCATGTTCATAAATGGAGAACCACACACTTGAGGTAAATGCATTGAAATGATAGTAGGAGAGTGATCTGAGGACAAGTCCAGTGAAGGATCCACTTGCATCCATTCTACAGGGATATTTTTCACTGCCCCAAAGTCAATAACATCGGGAATCTTCCGTCGGTCCGTCGGCCAATAGGTGGGATGTCCACTTGAGAGTACATCTAAGCCCATTTTAGCAATGGTGTTGAAGAGTTCACGACCCTTCGGGGTCACCAGACGTGAACCCCAAAAAGTGTGTTTGGCGTTAAAGTCACCAGCAACTAAAAATCTAGCTCCAAGGGATTTAAAGAAGTTATGGTATTGGTGTTCTTTTATTGAAAATCGAGGCGGAGAATAAATCGATGATAAAACAAATTTGTATTGACAGAATTCAATGCAAATGTTTGTTGCTTGGAGGTAATCCTCACTTATGTTATTTATTAGATAATGCTTTATTCTGTTCTTTATAAGAATTGCCGAACCTCCACAAGCTCTTCCGCGGGGGTCTTTAGTATCGTAGAACTCGTAGCCATTAATTTTGAAGTACCCTGTCGACGTCAAGTGAGTTTCAGCAATCATCATAACATCAATCTGCTTATCCATCAGGAAGTATTCCAGTTCATTTTTATGTTGGCGGAGGCCGTTCGCGTTCCAGAAACAAATTTTTAAATAAATCATTTCTTTAAAATGGCTTGTAAGATAGTGGATTGCATTTTCAGCATTTCCTGCATCATGGATGCCATAGTGGTCGTGAAAGTGTTCATAGTTTGGACAAGTGTCTGCAATGTTGTCTCTAGATTGTTGATATGCGGCTCAGAATATTGGGGTTTAGGTTCCTGTACAGACCTGGCATATTAGATTTAACGACGTTTGCGTAAGAAACTTGTCTAGAACTAGGCGCGTTTACATGACTAGTGGACCGTAATAATTGAGGGAAATTGTCACTCGATGCTAAATTTGGCTGTTGAGGATGATTAGGCAATACTGACGTCTTGTTGGTTCTTATGCCTTTCAAATGAGTGTAAATTGGGCAACCTCTATAGGTTAGGTTAGGTTAGCAGGCGGCCATGTAAAACGGCCCACTTAGGTCCATAATATTGGTCCCATTGTGATACCTGTTTGGATAGAAGATTATAGAGAGAAGAGAAAGAGTGAAAGAGTTAACAGGGTAGTAGTAGGATGAGTGTAGTGTAAGAGGATGAAAAGTATGAAAGATTTGAAAGGATGAATGTGCAGACCAAAACCTAAAAAAAAAAGAGCGCAGAATACCTAGATGGATAGATAAGGCTACTGCAGCCAATTACTGCTTCTGATAAAAGCGTCAATATCCTCCAACTTCAAAGCTGAAAATTCAGATAAGTCGTCGAAGAATGGTTGCCCCAGAAGAATGGTACGAGATCCACTCATTGCTGGGCATTGACAAAGAAGATGAGAGACCGTTTCTTCCTCCTCTTCATTATTGCAACTCCTACAAAAATCATTATAGGGTAGACCCAGTCGTCTTGCATGATTGCCAAATTTGCAGTGTCCTGTGATCACTGACACCAAATTGCTAAGTTGTGGTCGCTGTAATTTCAATAAATACAGCGTGCGTTTCCTGTTTAGTATAGGCCAAATCAGTCGTGTGACTGTACTGGTTTGTTCATTTTCCCACCTGGTTTGAGCTAGCTCACAGTGGAAATTGCTGACTATTTGCTTGCATTTCGATAGCGGAATGCCGCAAAGATGGTCAATGTTGTCGTCAGGTAACATGCCACCTTTTCTTGCCAAATCATCTGCGATACAATTACCTGTTATGTCTCCATGTCCGCGCACCCATATGAGTGTAACTGTCGAATGTCTCGCCATCCTGTTTAAGGATGTCCGGCATTCATGGACCAAGATTGATGTAGTATGTACACCTGTTAGAGACTTTATTGCAGCTTGACTGTCAGTGTATATACGTATATCTCTTCCCGATATTCTGTAATAACTGATCCAATTAGCTGCTCGTTTTATTGCTGATATTTCAGACTGAAGGATGCTACATCCGTTTGGAATTCTGAAAGACATCCTGATTCCGAATTCCTGAATGTAGACCCCACCGCCGACTCTCCCCTTTTTTGGAGCCATCCGTGTATATAGATAAGCTCGTAGTATTAAGGAGTAGGCCCTCCAACAGTTCCATGTCGTCATGAATTATGAAGCCGAAGCTTCGTAAGAAGGAGGGTCTAGGAGTGCGATAGTCGATTAGTTTGCGGTATGATTACCTCCGCAGTTACTGCATTTTTTGATTTTTGAGTCAGTTCTCGACTTATCGCATTGAGCAGTTGCAAGTAGCTCCCCACACGCAACACAAACTGTCGGCAATTTACAATACGCCTTGGTGTGACCAAATTCTTGACAGTTGAGACACTGGACGGGTCCCTGACGCTTATGTGGTTCTTCCACGGTGATTCTACGATGCAGAAGGTACATCAGATTGTAGATGGGATGGGACTCGTTTTTCTTTAAGGCAACATCTCCAGGTTCCGATTCTACCCTGAACATGGGCTGAGGGATCTTTTCACGGTTTCTAATATTCACTACGCTCTTGATTTTGAACCCTTTGTCCATTAAACCGGTCTTTATCTCCGCAGGATCAACACATGGGTATATACCCTTTAGAACGACTTGGAGTCCTTTTGCGCTTTTGAGCTGGTAGGTATAGAAATCCCTAATCTCCCTTTCCAGCTGGTTGGACAATTTTCGAAAATCATCTTCCCTATTCACTTGTATCTTTGTCTCGCAGATATTTCCATGTTTCATTGAGGTTACGCTAAACATGTTTTCACCTATTACAGCAACAATTCCTTGTACCAATTTACTGGAAGTCGGCTCTCTCAGATAAATTGGTGGGGGCTTAAACGTCTTCTTCGGAAGTTCTGGCTCATCCGTCTGGAGGAGAGCAAACCTATTTTGATCATTACTCACAGTCTTAGGAGCTTTTGCATTTGATGACACTTAAGCAGACTTCGGGCTCCTCTGTCGTTTGAGAACGGTGATGTACTTATCCATACCTACTTGTTTTTTGGGGTTGACTGCACTATTTGATGAAGATGATGTTTTCTCATCTGTCGAAATCACTATATTGGGCGAACAGGAACGACGCCGTTCTACGGCTCTTGTAGTGAGAAAATTCTCCAGAGATTTTTTTATGGATTCTTCCTCAGAGACCCATCTAGTTTTTCTAGTCGAGCTAAGCTCTTTCTCAGAATTACATCTGAGAGGAACACTCATACAATTTGTATGCGATTTTTAGTGTTTTTTTTTTTAATTACCGATATTACCGTAGATTTTTTTAACCTATTACGAGTTATTTTTTCACTTTTTGTTTTATTTCAAGCTATTACACTTTTTCACCTATTACGATTTTTTCACCGAAAATTCAGCCGCACTAAAAATAATACGTCCGAACAGTTTGATGAGACAATACTGAATTCTTACAAAAAGTAACCGAAGATGGTGGGTTCGCCCGGTGAAACTTACTCGAGATGAGGAAGGTTTTTATAGAACATGTGTTCAACAATTAGAAAACAAGTACGAAAAATATTTTTTTAAGGCAACACGAATGACAGTGACTAATTTTAATTTATTATTAACATTGCTTAAAGAAAAACTAGAGCATTTTTCAAACAGGAGAGCTATAGATGCCGAGACGCGCTTGGCGGTCACAATAATGTAAGAAAATTCAAGTATTCTTAGTGTTTTACTATAAAAAGCATAATTTCAGGTTTTTAGCAAAAGGATGTAGTATCCAAGCTCTTGCTTGGGCATACAAACTGGGTATTTCAACAGTTCGCAAAATTGTGTATGAAACGTGTGATGCAATTTGGGATGAGCTGCATACAATTGATTTGTCATCTCCTAACGTGTGCGAATTGAAAACAATAGCGGATAACTTTTATATAAAAACAGGAATGCCAAATTGCTTGGGAGCCATTGATGGCAAACATATGCGGATATTCTGCCCAAAGAAAAGTGGTTCGTTATATTACAACTATAAAAAAATGTTTAGCATCGTTTTATTGGCAGCTTGTGATGCTAACTACGTGTTCACATACGTTGATGTCGGAGCTTTAGGAAGCCAGAGTGATGGTGGTGTACTGGCTCGAAGTGAATTTGGAAGGAAATTGTTAAACACTTTGGAAGTTCCTCGCAATGCCAACTTGCCTGGAACTGCGATCAATTTTCCGAACTATTTTGTCGGTGACAACGCATTTCCATTAAAAGAGAATTTAATGCGACCATTTCCTGGGCATAGCTTATTGTTATCTAAGGCGAGAGTGCATATTGAAAATGTTTTTGGGATTTTGGCCAATAGATGGAGGGTACTTCATACAACAATTCACATGCCCCCAGATAATGCAGACAAAGTTGTCTTGGCCAAGGTTGTGCTTCACAACTTTTTAATGCTTAAAAACGACCGAAACTACTTCACTGCTGAGCTTGTTGACCACTTAGGTGAAAATAGAGAAATTCAACGTCAGTTGAGAGAAGTTTATTCCCTACCCTCATACCAACCAAGATCAGGTAACCGCTCCTCTACAACTGCATTTCAATTAAGAGAAATGTTAAAAGATTTCATTGAAAATAATGATGTTTAATATAAACAAATTTTTATAAACACAAAAATATTGTTCTACAATAATAAATTAATAAATATAAATAAAAACGTAAAAATATTGTTCTACAATAACAAATAATGCGCGATCAGTTATACATACATATAATAAAAAAAAAGTAAATATTAGTGATAATAGTAAATTATGTATTAGTAATAGTAAGTATGTAATTAGTAATAGTAAATTAATAATATCAAAGTAATTATTAATAAGTATTGGTAATAAGAAAACATAAAATATGGCTCTACTAAAATTATAAAAAAATAAATTTAATAGAAAATATTGAATTGTTCGTTGTAGACGTCTAGATTTCAGTGGTGCCACTTACAAATATTTCACTTCTATAAAATTAAAATCGCTTATTCAAAATATATATACTTATATCTTGAAACCATTTAAAAACAAATCAATTTATTTGTTTATAGCTCTTTATTGATATTGCATTTTTAATACATACTTGTTTTTGATGTTCTTTTCTTTTGAATAAAATAAAATATTTCTACACGCTAATTTGCTTAACATGCTTTGTAATATTGTCAACACTGTTTTTGTTTTGTCGCCAAAAAAAAAATAGAAATTAGTTTAATTCTACAAAATATGCGTCAAAGTACGTCAGCAAACTTGAACACCATCCAAACCCACTTGCACGAGACATCCTTAACTTTAGTGGCCACAATCGGTTGAGAAGGAGGGATACCCTTGCTTTATCTCAAGCGCAAAACAGATGACTGGATCAGTTGATGTGAAATTTGTTTAGTATCATAAAAATTTTTGTCTAGCACTGGCTGGGCTTATTATTTTCTTTTTAGTATTAAGATTTGAATACTTATTGTCATTTCATTATATGAAGATTCAATAAATAATTAAAGGCAAAAAAAAAAAGTTTAATTCGACTGCAACGACAAAAGTAGCATGGACAACAACTTGCAGTCATGTTGCCTTGCCGTTGTGAAAATAAACGTTTTCATATAAACGTATGTATTTTATTCTTGACATATTGTAGTCGGTAGCCTGCTGTGTTGATCATATAGCAAAATGTGTAAATCAAATAAAATAAAAAGCAAAATACTAAACTAAAATGTTATGATCATTTATGCATCAAAAGTTTTTAAATGTATCAATAATATTATATTAATAACTGGCTGACCGCCTCAGCTTCGCTCGGTATATACTAATGATTTGTATTCATATAAAATTGAAAAAAATTACCGACTCAATTATATCACAGAGCAAACACATATGACTTCACCATAACCATAAAAAACAGCTGTCCAAACCAACCTTTTGGGCAGCACTGTAATACTATGTTTCCACGACGATTTGAATCACCTGCTTAGCCTTCTGAATCATGTTTATGAATCATGCTGTTTACATGACTAATAAACTTGATTCGATTTGACAGATGTCTTTAATAAACAAACAGAATAAAAAAAAACAGAATTTGCAATTTGTGGAAAATAATTTTTTTTAACCCTAGAATGGTAAACATCGCCTGTGAGGCGAAGCAATTTATTTTTTTTGCGATATTTCCTGATCGCTCACTCGTATCAAAGCGTGCTCTCGTGCCAACTCAATTGAGTGTTGTACGAGCTTGGGCACAGACGTGTTTTTATTTTCTCCGTTGCGTTGCTGAGATATAGACAAGTGTGTCGCCTGTGATGCGAAGTTTACCAATAACGGTAATTTTTTTGAACATATTTGCTTCAGATGAACCCGGTATCAAAAAGGGCAAAAGATCGATATGTGATTTCTGTCCTCCGAAATTGAAGCGTATGAGCATATATTTCTGCGCAAAATGCAAGAAAACATACTGCTTAGAGCACAGATCACCAAACTGTTGGCAATGCGACAAAAAAAATTAGGTAAAAAAACCACAAATTTTATTTTAGTCTCAACAATTATTTTTAAGTTTTAAGCTGTAAATTAGTTTTTTATACGTTAATTAGATCTCAGGTCTAGAAAACCCAGAAGTTTTTTTTTTTTTTTTAAGCTGTGTTTTTATTTAATTTTTTTTTTTGTAAAAGTTCTTTTCAAATAATCTAAAAAAATATGTGATCTACAAATACGCCTATAAAATGTTTAAGCTATTTAAAAAATGAATTGTTTTTGTTTATTTTTGTAACCAAATATATAATAAATATGTTTTTGTTTTAATACATTTTGGTTTTTTCGAAGGTGAAAAGTGCGTTTTTTTTTAAATTGCCTCACAGGCGATGTTTACCATTAAGTGCTAAAAAATATGTTTACCATTCTAGGGTTAATGGACAAAAAAAGTGAGTGGAAATTAGTTAGCTTATTTGAAAAAAAAATACATTCGTACGTATTTACTTTCTTTACTTCCAACAACAAGAAAATAATTTGCTTTGTTTACAATAATATTAAATTTTTACAGCTAGTGCAGATAAACTTGCGATAAAAATTAGAGAAGAGTACAATTTTTCGTGCTTCGCAAGTAGATTCAACATGAATCTACTGGATTCGCTCTTAAAATTTTGTATGGTGAAGCAAGTTGTTTCGCACATGATTGGGGTGTGAAGCATGAATAGAGAGCGAAGCATGTACCGTGGAAGCATAGTATTAAACCATAGCCATAACCATACATACCAATTGAATTTTGGTTTTCCGCCATAACCATAAACAGCTGATTGCAATATTTACGTATTTGTTGCTTCTTTTTGTTTTTATTTTAGTTTTCACATTGGTATTGTTTGGTAAGTTTTTTTAAATTGTTTAATAACTTCTTTAATATAATTTAAATTTTTGTAGTAAATAAAATGGATGACGGAAAACTTATTGAGTTGGTGCGGAACTATCCCTATCTTTATGACAAAATCCACGCAGACTTCCAAATAGCATCACATGTCTCCAACACAATGTTTCTTACAGTAGTTTTTCCAATTTTATAGCTCCAAACGAGTGTTTTTAAAGGAGTTCCATATGCTAAATACCTAGAAATTCATTAAATTAACTTTGCAAATTGTGTTTTTATTTCAAAACTTACAAAAGTGTGAGTGATATGCTCATAGTTTTGCTTTTATTTAATTCTGCACTTTTGAGAAATTTAAATTTAAAAACATAAACAGCTGTTTACGGTTATGGCATCACTAACTGTTGCCAGAAAAAAAGTTACGGTTATTGCTAAGGTTATGGTTGGCAAAGTCACGACTAATTTAACCTTTAGGCGTAGGTTAAGTAAAAGAATTCAGTAGTGAATAGGAGGCAGTGTTATTAGCTCTTCAAGTTTCTCCAAAAAATTTCGCTTATTAAGAAAAATGAGAAATGAAAAAAAGGCAGTAAAATTTAGTTCATACTTAAAAAAATGAGAAGTAAAAAGGAGGCTTTGGTGTTAAGTAGGGTAGCCAGATTTGAAATACGGAAAAACATACATCTTATACAAAAAACAGTACAATTAAAAAAAACAGTACATTTTATTTTTTAACGAAAACATAACTATTTATTCATGTAATAACATTTTTGTAATATTAATTTAATAAGCAACAAAAAAAAAATTTTGAAATACTTAAAATATGAGATCATAACATATATTATGAACGTTTTTGAAGAAGGTACATAGAAAATACAATTTAAATGGCATATTGTAATGCGTGTAGCTCTTATTGGTTTCAATTCACGAAACATAAAAAAATTAACAATTTGTGGTTGCCAGATTGTTGGCGGTGCTGGCGTAACGCCGGCTAGGGCTCGCCGTACTGGGGTGTGGTTCTTGACAACCAACCTGGTATTTCGCTACTACAAAAAAATTCATGCCAGCCTAGTTATATTACTTATATGAAAAAGACAGGAACCCGAAAGTAAACTAGTATAAAAAAACAAGACTATTGTATTTGGAATTCTATTTTTGCACCGTGTACTCACCCATTGTTTGCACCTCCTACCTAGGAGTTGAGGTTGGCGGGTGTTCTGCCAGCTACGTCCCTCCCTCTTGAAATTCGCTTGAATTCCACCGTGACGACCTGAAATACAATTTTTGTTGGGTCGTCCCAAAAAATCACCAATTACCTTACCATCACCTTCCTATTATTTCCTTGTGAGTTTATTATTCACTCATTATAAATAAAAAAACTTGAAATTTTCTTATTCAAATTCATACTACAAATTCATTTTTCTTTATTTATAAAACATGAGGCTAAATTAATCTTTGGGAATTTGTGTTTAAGTTTAATAAAAAAAACCAATGATACAATAGAAAATTTAAAAACTAAATATCAAAAAAAAATTTTATAAAAAGGAAAGAAAGGAAAACAAGTTAGAAGTTAAAGATTTTCTTCTTCCTTTTTATAAGCTTGCATAGGAACAGCTGCGGGACGATGACTGCCGTATGTTCGTATTGTTCAAAATTATTTTTGTCCTAGGTAAGTTCTATTCCTTCAACAATCTTGTACATATATATTTAATTTTCCTCAAACCTCTCTTTCTTTTCTTCTAAGATAAGGAAACCACAATTGCCCTACGGATTCTACAGGCCTGAGCTCAACCCTATACACTCGCGCACCTGGGCAAATACGCTGCCAGGGACTGACAAAAACAAAGGCAATGCTAAATAATTTTATGTAGTGTTTTCCCTATATTTTATTCTGGATGTAATAAAAAATTTGAATATATATGACTAGTTTTAATTTTTGTCAGTATGAATGTCGGTCTTGTGCTTCCGGGTCAAAAATATTGGGTGGCACATTACCTGTTTTACTTATTTTACTGCTGCTGTTGTGGCTGGTGAGCTGGTGTCTTCCCCTGTTGGATGTGCCGCTTTTCACGATTTAGCTGGGTGCGGGTGTTGTTCCTTCTGGGGCCAAATAGATTGGATGCAGGGCCCTCACACTTCGGCTTGGTGTTAGTGTTGCTCCCTCTAGGGCCTAAAGCTTGGGCAAAATGGATCTGGTGTCTGGCCTTCACACTTTAGCCTTGGTGTGGTTTCTCCCAAAAAGATGTGCTGCCCCCAGTTCAGTGATTCTAGCTATTGGGGTGTAGTTTTTGGCGTGTTGGTTCGCCCCAAACGATCTGCTGTCCTCCGTTCGGACCTTCTGGTTAGTGTGGTGGAGTTTTGGCGTTTTGGTTCGCGGTGGTTGTGGTTGGTTTGGTTTTTGTTTGCCTTGTTTTACTCTAAAACTTTCTTTTTCTTTATTTAATTAACTTTCTATATTTTCTTTTTTGTTAATTTTTAAATGTCTTTTTTGAACGTGTTCTGAATTATTAAACTTTATGTTCTTTCTGTTTTATTGGTGTACTTTTGTAATTTTCAATTATTTTATTTTATGATGTTGAGTTCTTGTATTTTGTTATAATTTTCGTTTTAGATTTAGCAAACCATCCGGCGTCCAACCTGTTTTTTTTTCTCAAACTCAACTTGACCACACACACCATCTTTTTCCTTTTTATTTTTTTTTTTTTTTTTTTTTTTTTTATACATTTAATTTATTTATTGAATCTTCAGAAATGAAATGACAATAAGTTTTCGAATCTTAATACTAAAAGAAAATAATAAGTCCAGCCAGTGCTAGACAAAATATAATGATACTACAAAAAATTTATATCCACTGATCCAGTCATCTGTTTTGCGCTTGAGTTAAAGCAAGGGTATCCCTCCTTCTCAACCGAACATGGCCAGTAAAGTTAAGGATGTCTCGTGCAAGTGGGTTTGGATGGTGTTCAAGTTTGCTGACATATTTTGAGGCGTGTTTTGTAAATTCGACTTTCACCAAAGGAATGCCTAGATCTTTGTGGATTCGAGAATTTTTAACATACCATGGAGCTGCAGTAATTGTACGTAGAATCTTATTTTGACCCCTTTGAATTTTTTCAATGTTGGATGCTGAGGCAGTACCCCATAATTGAATTCCATAACACCAGATTGGCTTTAGAATTGCATTGTACAACAAAAGTTTGCAATCCAACTTTAATGTAGAATTTCTGCCGATTAGCCAATTAATTTGCACTGCTTTTAATCTCATCTGGGTAAGTTTTGCGTCGATATGAGACTTCCAAGTTAAACGACGATCGAGGTGGATTCCGAGGTATTTGACTTCATTGTGTTGCGGGATAATTTGATTATTTATTCTGATGAACGAGCATGTATCTTTTCGCAATGTGAAAGTTATATGAATACATTTCTGTTCGTTAACCCTGATTTTCCAAAGCTCAAGCCAATTCTCTAGTTTATAAACATATTTCTGCAAGTTCTGTGATGCTATTTGATGGTCCTTATGAACGCTAATAAAGGCTGTATCGTCTGCAAAAGTTGAAGTATGTATTATGGGGTCTAACGGCATATCGGATGCATAAATCAAATATAAAGTTGGACCCAGTATGCTACCCTGGGGTACTCCTGCTTCAATTGGCTGAGCGGGGCTTAAAAAATCGCCTTCTTTGATTGTAAATTTGCGACCATATAAATAACTTTTCATAAGTTTGTGGGTGTTAGCAGGCAGAGTTAATTTAATTTTATGCATTAAACCTTCATGCCAGACTTTGTCGAACGCTTGCGACACATCAATGAAAAGGGCGGAGCAGTATTTTTTCTCTTCAAACGACTGTCTTATCACATTTACCAATCTGTGTGTTTGCTTGATGGTACTGTGTTTAGCTCTGAACCCGAATTGGTGATTTGGGATACATTGAGTGTCGTTCAGAATTGGAATCAACTTAGCCAATAACAATTTTTCAAACAGTTTGGAAATTGTCGGCAGTAGACTAATTGGCCTATATGACTCTACTTTAGTGGGGTCCTTCCCTGGCTTAGGAATCATGGTAATCATAGATACCTTCCAATCTGCAGGATAGTATTCTAGGCGTAAAATAGCATTAAAAATAAATAGGATAATTCTTTTAGCTACACGAGGTAACTCCACAAGCATTTTGTTGCTGATTTTATCCATACCTGGAGCTTTTTTAAGATTCAGAGTACCAATAGCGCTTTGAACATCATTAAAGCTAAGTCTTAGAGGTACAGGAGGTCTAATAACGAGTGGAGGCAAATCAGATGCATTATTTGAGTTGTTTATAGTAAACACTTTTCTCAAATGATTAACAAATAAAGTCCCCTTCTCGGAATCATTTCTAGCCCAGTCACCAGTCGGATTTCGCAGAGGAGGTTTTCCTCTAACTGGTCTTTTTAAACCTCGTGCCGCCTTCCATAACGAATAGTCAGATTGTGGGGTACTATCAAGACCCTCCAAGTAAGATTTAAGTGAGGCCGTTCTTTGGGTTTCTAAGAAATGTCTTAGTATATCTCTGCATTCTCGTAGCCTAGCTTTCAGTTGAGGAGACCTATGAATTTGCCACTCTCTTCTAACTCTTCTTTTTTCTGACAGGAGATGATCGAGTTCAGCGAAAGAAGTTCTATTTGTCCCACTTCTGCACTCAACGTCGTATGTGGAGGCGTGATGTACAGCTCTTCGTATGTCCTCAGTAAACTTGCCAATCGACCCATCAATATCCTCGGTAGTTCTCAACACTACATTTTCCGTGCAGTGGGAACTTAAATACTTTTTATACTTTATCCAACTTACTCTGGTTTTAGATATGTCCCGAAATGGAGAGCCATTCCCTTGAAGGAAACGCATTGAAATAATAGAAGGAGAGTGATCTGAAGACAAGTCTAATGAAGGTTCCACTTGTATCGATTCTACAGGGATATTTTTCACTACTCCGAAGTCAATAACATCGGGAATCTTCCGTCGGTCCGTCGGCCAGTAGGTGGGATGCCCGCTTGAGAGTACATCTAATCCCATTTTGGCAATGGTGTTGAAGAGTTCACGACCCTTCGGGGTCACCAGACGTGAACCCCAAAAAGTGTGTTTGGCGTTAAAGTCACCAGCAACTAAAAATCTAGCTCCAAGGGAATTGAAGAAGCTGTAGTATTGGTGTTCTTTTATTGAAAATCGAGGCGGCGAATAAATTGATGATAAAACAAAATTGTATTGACAGAATTCAATACAAATGTTTGTTGCTTGTAGGTAATCCTCACATATGTTGTTCATTAAATAATGTTTTATTCTGTTCTTTATAAGAATTGCCGAACCTCCACATGCTCTTCCGCGTGGATCTTTAGTATCATATAACACGTAGCCATTAATTTTGAAGTACGCTGTCGCCGTCAAGTGAGTTTCAGCAATCATCATGACATCAATCTGCTTATCCATCAGGAAGTGCTCCAGTTCGTTTTTATGTTGGCGGAGGCCGTTCGCATTCCAAAAACAAATTTTTAAACAAATCATTTCTTTAAAATGGCTTGTAAGATAGTGGATTGCATTTTCAGCATTTCCTGCATCATGGATGTCATAGTGGTCGTAAAAGTGTTCATGGTTTGAACAAGTGTCTGCAATGTAGTCTCTAGAGTGTTACTATTAGGCTCGTAATATTGTGATTTAGGTGCCTGCTCCAAACCTGGCATATTAGATTTAACCACGTTAGCGTAAGAAACTTGTCTAGAACTAGGCGCGTTTACATGACTAGTGGACCGTAACAATTGCGGGAAATTGTCACTCGATGCCAAAATAGGCTGTTGACGATGATCAGGTAATACTGACGTCTTGTTGGTGCTTATGCCTTTCAAATGAGTGTAAATTGGACAACCTCTATAATTTGCGGTATGATTACCTCCGCAGTTACTGCATTTTTTGATTTTTGAATCAATTTTCGACTTATCACATTGAGCAGTTGCATGTAGCTCCGCACACGCAACACAAACTGTCGGCAATTTACAATACGCCTTGGTGTGACCAAATTCTTGACAGTTGAGACACTGGACGGGTCCCTGACGCTTATGTGGTTCTTCCACGGTGATTCTACGATGCAGAAGGTACATCAGATTGTAGATGGGATGGGACTCGTTTTTCTTTAATACGACATCTCCAGGTTCCAATTCCACCCTGAACATAGGCTGTGGAGTCTTTTCACGGTTTCTAATATTCGTTATGCTCTTAATTTTGAAGCCTTTTTCCATTAAGCTAGTCTTTATCTCGGCAGGATCAACATCTGGGTCTATACCCTTTAGAACGACTTGGAGTCCTTTTGCGCTTTTCAGCTGGTAGGTATAGAAATCCCTACTTTCCCTCTCCAACTGGTTGGACAGTTTACGAAAATCATCCTCCTTTTTCACTTGTATTTTGGTTTCGCTGATATTTCCATGTTTAATTGATGTTACGCTAAACATATTTGCACCTATTACCGAAACAATTCCTTGTACCAATTTACTGGAAGTGGGCTCTCTCAGATAAATTGGTGGGGGCTTAAACGTCTTCTTAGGAAGTTCTGGCTCATCCGTCTGGAGGAGAGCAAACCTATTTTGATCATTACTCACAGTCTTAGAAGCTTTTGCATTTGATGACACTTGAGCAGACTTCGGGCTCCTCTGTCGCTTGAGAACGGTGATGTACTTATCCATACCTACTTGTTTTTTGGGTTTCACTGCACTATTTGATGAAGATGATGTTTTCTCATCTGTTGAAATCACTATATTGGGAGAACAGGAACGACGCCGTTCTACGGCTCTTGTAGTGAGAAAATTCTCCAGAGATTTTTTTATGGATTCTTCCTCAGAGAGCCATTTAGTTTTTCTCGACGAGCTAAGCTCTTTCTCAGAATTACATCTGAGAGGAACACTTATACAGTTTTTATACGATTTTTAATGTTTTTTTTTTTATTTTTTATATATTTTAACCTATTACGAGTTATTTTTTCACTTTTTTGTTTAATTTCAACCTATTACAATTTTTTACCTATTACGATTTTTTCACCGAAAATTCAGCCGCACTAAAATTAACGTCCGAACAGTTCGATGAGACGAGACTGAAAAAAAGTTTTTCCTTTTTATAAGCTCCACTTAAGACGCCAAAACCACACAAAAAAAAAAGATGTCGTCCGATCGCCATTTGTGAACAATAACTATTTAGCTATTATGTTTTTTTCTTTCTATGTTTGTCTCTTTCCTTTTTGTTTAATTTGTACCTTTATCCCTACTCTATACTCATCCCTTTCTATTTTTGTCCGCGTTGCCAACCAATATTACATTTATTAATCCTATGAAGGGTACACACGACAATATTGTATCTTTTATATCATCAAAGCCATTTTAGATTACAATATTTTTGCTTTGCTTGTAATCCAAAGTTTTAAATTTATTAGTTTTTGTAAATCAATCTGTATATGTATTAATTTACATTACAAAAGTGAACTTTAATGCTGAAACAGAATACGAAAAACAGCCCCATAATTGAAACGACGGCTGGCTGCAGTTTCACGAACTGTCATTTAATGTTTTTATATTTCTTCCCTGTACCAACCTGTAATGCCGACGGCTTTTCCAATTTTTGTCCACAAATCTTGTTTTAAATAAAAATTTTTGTACAATGGCGACTGCAAATTATATATGCAATCATGCTTTTGTACTTCAATTAATTTTTCTATAATATCCAGCGTTGCCGTTTTGGTTAATTTTAACCAAATTTGGTTAATTTTTTTTAGTGTGTAAATGTGTAATTTTTTTCATTTTGGTTATTTTTATTGATAATAAAATATTTAAGAATATTTTATTTAGGAAATATCAAATTAGCATAACAAGTTTTAAAATTAAATTTTGAAGAAATTTTTAACGTATTTGTATATATAAATGAACTTTTTTGTAACAAATTTCAAAAATATTTGTAACAATTTTTACAAATTTGTAAAAGTTTTTAGTCACTAAACAAACCTATTGTTTTTCGCAATTTTTATATGTTTCTTTTTTATTAAAACTTGAATTTGTTACAAATAAATGAATAAAAAAATTGGTTAATTTTTCTCCAATTTGGTTATTTTTTATTTCAGTGTTGGTTACAAATTTTTTTAGTTGTGGCAACGCTGATAATATCACGTATTTTCTTTCAAATTACAAAAATCTCAAGGCCCAACTATAATATGCATAAGCAAGCTTAAGCAAATTGCAAAAGTTAACGAAAAGGCTGTCAAATGCATAACCAGTTCAGAGTTAACTTTCAGGTGGCTACAATGACTTTGAAACTTTTTGTCCACAGTTGCTCATTTATGTTTAAAAAAAATGTTTTTATTTTAACAAAAAGCCATTAAATGACTATATTTTATAAATATTATTATATTATTTTATAATTAAAAGAAAACTTCGTACCCGAAACGCATAATTTTTCCTTTTTTTCATTTTTCGCCAAAAATACTAAAATGTACAGCTGTGGCAGCACTAAATTGTAAATAATAATAAACGTTTACATATGTTTTGTTAATTTTCGTATTGTGGTTGCAAAAATGGAGAAAAAACTTAAAAATTTAAATAATATAAAAATATTAAAGTTAGCGCTTGAAGGCCTGCGCACTTAAAAGAAATATGTGAACTACACTGTAAAAGAAGAAGACGCTCTTGTTCTGTCAGAGAAATAAACCGCGACAGAAAGGCATTTTTGTTAAAATAAAAAGGGCCTCTTTTTTTGTAAAGGCGCTTATTTGTTTCCACATTTTCTATTAAATTTAAAATAAATATATTTTCTTCCATTTTGTTCAAAACACAAACAACAACAAACAGCTGATTCCGTACAGAATGTGCGATCAGTTTCGCTTTTTGCTTAAGCAAATGACAGTTGAAAAACTTAACGAAAAGTTTCGTTAAGTACATTATAGTTTGCCACATACAATTTATATGTATTCGCAGGGTTGCTTAAGCTAGCATATGCACATTATAGTTGGGCCTTCACTTTTAAACGTTTCTTTTTATTTTCTTTTGTAGTGATCTTGTAATATGGCAACTCTATATCTAGTACCATTAATATGGCAACTCCAAGGTTCTGAATTCTGACAACTGGAATGCAACTTTGCTCTTGATATCCGTTTTGTCTATTATTAAAAAACTGAATAATATGCCTGTGTTCTAGATTCCACTACAAAATGAAAGTGAAAAACTTTTTAATTTCACATTTACAAAATCACTGTGTTCTTAAAAAGTAATGAAACTTTATTTTCATGACGATTTCAGTTTTATTTTGTTTCAAATAACTATTTAAAGAAATATGAGAAAAAACAAAAATTGTCATGCTAAAGTGAATGGTTAACATTTTAATTACAATTAGTGACACAAATTATCAATGTATCTGACTACCCGATATTATCAAAATACTCACACAATGTTTATATATGTCTTTAACATTGCTTTTTTCAATGTACAAAATATGAAAAATACTTTCGGGCTATTATATTTGCTAAGAAGTTTTCAAATTAAGTGGGAATACATACAAAAAGTGTTGAAGAATAATTTTTGTAAACCGAATACTCGATGCTACAACTACTCATTGTCGATAAAGACAACTTTCTATGTCACTAAAAAATTAAACAAACAAAATAAAACAAACTAAATAAAAAATAAATTTTATATTAAAAAATTAAAATGAGTGGTGTGTTTTTAATTTCCGTCTTTATTGAAAAAGAAAAAATTAAAGCGGAAAGGAATTGCCGGAACAATCGTAAGTAAATACATATTTTGCCAGAAACGTTTTTAACCAATCTGTGATCTATCTAAAATTGATTAATATATATTTTAGATTTATAGCGTATTACAGACTTAATAAAGATGCATTTAAAATGGTTTTAGAAGAAATATCCCACATCGCCAACGAGACCAGCATTCCAACAATTTTGAAGTTGGCCACTGCACTTCGTTACTTCGGCCAAGGTAGTGCCCAACAAATGATTGGGAAGGACTCGAATTTGGCTTTAGGACGAAGTACAGTTTCCAAAGTCATAACATGTATGTGTAACGTTTTGGAATCCACACTATGCCCAAAATGGATTAAATTTGAAAGGAGCAATGAAGACATTTTAAAATCAAAAAGGCACTTTTACAACAAGTTCCAATTGCCTGGTATCATTGGCACTCAAGTCAAAATTAAAGCACCAGCCAAGGATAGCCATCTATTTTACAATAGAAAGGGATATTTTAGTTTAAACGTAATGACTGTAAGTAGAAAAAAAAAAAAACAATTTATATAACACTGAGAAATTTAATTTTTAGATATGTGATCATTTAATGAACATCATTGCAGTAAACGCATGTCATCCTGAGGAGCCCGAAGTCTGCTCAAGTGTCATCAAATGCAAAAGCTCCTAAGACTGTGAGTAATGATCAAAATAGGTTTGCTCTCCTCCAGACGGATGAGCCAGAACTTCCTAAGAAGACGTTTAAGCCCCCACCAATTTATCTGAGAGAGCCCACTTCCAGTAAATTGTTACAAAGAATTGTTTCGGTAATAGGTGAAAATATGTTTAGCATAACATCAATTAAACATGGAAATATCAGCGAAACCAAAATTCAAGTGAAAAAGGAAGATGATTTTCGAAATTTGTCCAACCAGTTGGAGAGGGAGGCTAGGGATTTCTATACCTACCAGCTGAAAAGCGCAAAAGGACTCCAAGTCGTTCTAAAGGGTATAGACCCATGTGTTGATCCTGCGGAGATAAAGACCGGCTTAATGGACAAAGGGTTCAAAATTAAGAGTGTTGTGAATATTAGAAACCGTGAAAAGATTCCACAGCCTATGTTTAGGGTGGAATTGGAACCTGGAGATGTTGTCTTAAAGAAAAACGAGTCCCATCCAATCTACAATCTCATTTATCTTCTGCATCGTAGAATTACCGTGGAGGAACCGCAGAAGCGCATTGGACCCGTCCAGTGTGTTAATTGTCAAGAATTTGGCCACACCAAAGCGTACTGTAAATTGCCGTCTGTTTGTGTTGCGTGTGGGGAACTACATCCAACTGCTCAATGTAATAAGTCCAAAACTGACGTAAAAATAAAAAAATGCAGTAACTGCGGCGGTAATCATACTGCAAATTATAGAGGTTGTCCAATTTACACTCATTTGAAAGCCATAAGTACCAACAAGACGTCAGTATTACCTGATCATCGTCAACAGCCTATTTTGGCATCGAGTGACAATTTCCCGCAATTGTTACGGTCCACTAGTCATGTAAACGCGCCTAGTTCTAGACAAGTTTCTTACGCTAACGTGGTTAAATCTAATATGCCAGGTTTGGAGCAGGCACCTAAATCACAATATTACGAGCCTAATATTAACACTCTAGAGACTACATTGCAGACACTTGTCCAAACCATGAACACTTTTACGACCACTATGACATCCATGATGCAGGAAATGCTGAAAATGCAATCCACTATCTTACAAGCCATTTTAAAGAAATGATTTGTTTAAAAATTTGTTTTTGGAATGCGAACGGCCTCCGCCAACATAAAAACGAACTGGAGCACTTCCTGATGGATAAGCAGATTGATGTCATGATGATTGCTGAAACTCACTTGACGGCGACAGCGTACTTCAAAATTAATGGCTACGTGTTGTATGATACTAAAGATCCCCGCGGAAGAGCATGTGGAGGATCGGCAATTCTTATAAAGAACAGAATAAAACATTATTTAATGAACAACATATGTGAGGATTACCTACAAGCAACAAACATTTGTATTGAATTCTGTCAATACAATTTTGTTTTATCATCAATTTATTCGCCGCCTCGATTTTCAATAAAAGGACACCAATACTACAGCTTCTTCAATTCCCTTGGAGCTAGATTTTTAGTTGCTGGTGACTTTAACGCCAAACACACTTTTTGGGGTTCACGTCTGGTGACCCCGAAGGGTCGTGAACTCTTCAACACCATTGCCAAAATGGGATTAGATGTACTCTCAAGCGGGCATCCCACCTACTGGCCGACGGACCGACGGAAGATTCCCGATGTTATTG
This sequence comes from Bellardia pandia, assembly GCA_916048285.2. Classification (NCBI taxonomy): domain Eukaryota; kingdom Metazoa; phylum Arthropoda; class Insecta; order Diptera; family Calliphoridae; genus Bellardia; species Bellardia pandia. The sequence continues at coordinate 16,347,182 of OU696534.1, read as the reverse complement.
ACTTCGGAGTAATGAAAAATATCCCTGTAGAATCGATACAAGCGGAGCCTTCATTAGACTTGTCTTCAGATCACTCTCCTTCTATTATTTCAATGCGTTTCCTTCAAGGGAATGGCTCTCCATTTCGGGACATATCTAAAACCAGAGTAAGTTGGATAAAGTATAAAAAGTATTTAAGTTCCCACTGCACGGAAAATGTAGTGTTGAGAACTACCGAGGATATTGATGGGTCGATTGGCAAGTTTACTGAGGACATACGAAGAGCTGTACATCACGCCTCCACATACGACGTTGAGTGCAGAAGTGGGACAAATAGAACTTATTTCGCTGAACTCGATCATCTCCTGTCAGAAAAAAGAAGAGTTAGAAGAGAGTGGCAAATTCACAGGTCTCCTGAACTGAAAGCTAGGCTACGGGTATGCAGAGATATACTAAGACAATTCTTAGAAACCCAAAGAACGGCCTCACTTAGATCTTACTTGGAAGGTCTTGATAGTACCCCACAATCTGACTACTCGTTATGGAGGGCGGCAAGAGGTTTAAAAAGACCAGTGAGAGGAAAACCTCCTTTGCGAAATCCGACTGGTGGCTGGGCTAGAAATGATTCCGAGAAAGGGACATTATTTGTTAACCATTTGAGAAATGTGTTTACTATAAACAACTCAAATAATAACGAATCTGATTTGCCACCACTTGTTATAAGGCCTCCTGTACCCCTAAGACTAAACTTTCGTGATGTCCAAAACGCTATTGGTACTCTGAACCTTAGAAAGGCTCCAGGTATGGATAAAATCAGCAATAAAATGCTTGTGGATTTACCTCGTGTAGCAAGAAGAATTATCCTCTTTATCTTCAACGCTATTTTACGCCTAGAATACTATCCTGCAGATTGGAAGGTGTCTATGATCACTATGATTCCTAAGTCAGGGAAGGACCACACCAAAGTGGAGTCATATAGGCCAATTAGCCTACTGCCGACAATTTCTAAACTGTTCGAAAAATTGTTAATGACTAAGTTGACTCCAATTCTGAATGACACTGAATGTACTCCAAATCATCAATTCGGATTCAGAGCTAAACACAGTACCATCGAACAAACTCACAGATTGGTAAATGTGATAAGAGGGTCGTTTGAAGATAAAAAATACTGCTCCGCCCTTTTCATTGATGTGTCCCAAGCGTTCGACAAAGTTTGGCATGACGGTTTAATGCACAAAATTAAATTAACTCTGCCTGCTAACACCCATAAACTCATGGAAAGTTATTTATACGGTCGCAAATTTAAAATCAAAGAAGGCAATTTTTTAAGTACCGCTCAGCCAATTGAATCAGGTGTTCCACAGGGTAGCATACTGGGCCCTACTTTATATTTGATTTATGCCTCCGACATGCCGTCAGACCCCAAAATCCACACGTCAACTTTTGCAGACGATACAGCCTTTGTCAGCGTCCATAAGGACCACCAAGTTGCATCACAGAATTTGCAGAATTATGTTTACAAACTAGAGAATTGGCTAGAGCTTTGGAAAATCAGGGTAAATGAACAAAAATGTATTCATATCACTTTCACATTGCGAAAAGATACCTGCTCGTCCATCAGAATAAATAATCAAATTATTCCTCAACATAAGGAAGTCAAATACCTCGGCATTCACCTCGACTGCCGTTTAACTTGGAAGTCTCATATTGAAGCGAAACTTACACAAATGAGATTAAAAGCAGTGCAACTTAATTGGTTAATCGGCAGAAACTTTACATTGAAATTGGATTGCAAACTTTTGTTGTACAATGAAATTCTAAAGCCAATCTGGTGTTATGGAATTCAATTATGGGGTACTGCCTCAGCATCAAACATTGAAAAAATTCAAAGGGGTCAAAATAAAATTCTACGTATAATTACTGCAGCTCCATGGTATGTTAAAAATTCTCGAATCCACAAAGATCTAGGCGTGCCATTAGTTCAAGTCGAATTTACAAAATATGCGTCAAAGTATGTCAGCAAACTTGAACACCATCCAAACCCACTTGCACGAGACATCCTTAACTTTAGTGGCCACAATCGGTTGAGAAGGAGGGATACCCTTGCTTTAACTCAAGCGCAAAATAGATGACTGGATCAGTTGATGTGAGTTGTAAATTTTTGTCTAGCACTGGCTGGGCTTATTATTTTCTTTTTAGTATTAAGATTTGAATACTTATTGTCATTTCAAATATGAAGATTCAATAAATAATTAAATGCAAAAAAAAAAATTTTTAGATATGTCTTTCTGCTCTTTTAACATATTTTTGGAGGTGTTACTGATGTCTTTTAAAATTGTACAAATATTTTCGTTTGTAGTCATTTGATTTTGAATAAAATCATGTAAATCATGTTTTGTTGGTTCAACTCATCTCATTTTTCGCTTTGGTTCTACAGCTTCATCTGAAAGTTCATCTGGCAATTCATTTAAAAAGGTATCTTCGAAACTATTTACATTTAAGTTTTCCAGTTCAATGGATTCATTTGTCTCTTTTCTAGATATACCGAATGATTTTACACCTTTTATACCTTCGACAGCTGTGTAGAGACCGCATAGCTTAGCAATTGCATCTTCTTTGGAGGATATGTGCTGCATATTGTTAGGACCTCCACCAGTTGCAGTTGTTTCCGCTCTGTTCTCGGACAATTTTTTGCGAATGCAGGCTTTCCAATCAGCCCAAGCCTTTTTCCAACCTGATGCATCTTTTTCTGGAGGACCTATGGAGTTAAGTTCTCTTGCTAGGTCCTTCCACAGTTGATCACTTACCGTTCTATCACCTTTATAAAATCCCTTAGCTAATCCGGGGTGTTTTTCCATGAATTTTAGCATTGACTGCTCTTGTTCCGCATTTTTGTGCTTACCCCTTTAAAACAGAAGTAAACTTACAATAAAGAAAATTATGTATAAATTTTAAGTTATTTACTTACATTTTGCTATTTTCGCAACAAATATTCAAAAAATTATATTAAAAATTATTTTTTTTACCAAAAAGTTTTTTTTCATGCGTCTATTTGCTTTCGATTTCAAATTACTTTTTTTGTGGTGAAAATGATTTGTAGAACACATCAATTCCTCTTGAAACAAACTGGAAATGAAATTTTCATTTTTATTTCACTTTTACGAATTCAAGAACACAAACTGAATGGAATTTTCACTTTCATATCATTTTACGAATATAGAACACAGGCGATAAACACGTTCTGAAGAATAAAATAAAGTGTGGGGTCCAACTTCTGGAAATTTAAAAAAAAAATTTATAACTAAAATGGACTTAAGACCCAGCCGACAAATGCTGACAGATGCCCTGGATGCTGCTGGCATAAATTTTCCTCAATCAGCTTCTCTAAGCCAACTTCGTAGTTTATATGAAGCTGTCACAAACCACGCTGTAACTGCCGACCAAATAAACACTGCGGTAACTGCCGAACAAACGACCGCTGCCGTAACCGATGAAGCTGTCACAAACCACGCTGTAACTGCCGCTCCACCAAACCCTGATGCAACTGCCAACCCACCAACACCTACTGTGACCGAGACCACACACAAACACACGGTGCTAACTCCTTCAGAAATAGCCATAGCTGCTGATGCAACTGCAGCAGCAGAATGTGGTTACACAAACACAGTATCGTCGGTAGCAGAAGAACTAAAAACTTTACAACTGCGGCTGCAAATGTTACAGTTACAACAACAAATACGTACCTTAGAGGAGGAGCTACCACATCCTTCCCCCGTACATAGATTAGATTTAATGGAGTTGGATGCTGCCGTCCCTCCATTCAACGGCGACGATAATCTCGATATAAGTCGTTGGATCACGCAGTTTGAAGACTACGCGAGCATGTTGTCTGATAAGGACAAGTGCGTCGCAATACGCCGACGTTTGGAAGGAACAGCGAAACAGTACGTCGCAAATGTAGGTCTCCTGCAATACGACGATTTAAAAAGTCGCCTAATAAAAATGTTCAAACGGACTGTCTCCCGCCAAGAGGTCTATCGGCAGTTGCAGACTAGGATTTTAAATCCCGATGAGTCATGCCTTAGCTACGTGGAGACTATGCAGGCAATTGCCGCCAAATCAGACATACTGGAGCAGGAACTGGTGGATTTCATAATCGACGGGGTCCCTAATAATGATGGAGCAATTAATTTGTTATATGGAGCCATCAACATGGACGATTTGATACGCCGTCTAGATAGGTACGAGTGCCGCCGAAAGCACCGTAGTATGACAACCAAAAACCTATCGAGCCGAAAAAAAATAATGCAGCCATCCGAAAAAACTGATGCCAAACCAACTGAAGCCGAAGGCCCAAAGCCCAGACGCCCGCCGAATTCGTGTTTCGTGTGTGCGAAGGTGGGACATTTCCACCAAAATTGCCCCAATAAGAAAGATGCTGTTTATGAACTTTGAATAATATTGCTTTGTTCATTTGACTTAAGTTCATTTTCTTTGTATTTATGAACCGCCTTAATGTTGTTCTTTAAATCAAAGTAACGGCATTATGGTGTGAGTTATTTATTACTTATGTATGTAATTGTTGTTTTAAATCTCTATGTAATTTTGCTTCTTTGATTTACAAGTAGTTGACTTCGTGTTAATAAAATTTAGTCTTACGAAAGCAACCACACATTAAACACGCATTCTTTAAATTATTTCTCAAACATTTTTTGGTGACACCGACGTGATATACATACATACGAACGCGTACAGTTGGTGTGTTTGTTTTTCTGTGTTTAACTGCACTTGCAAATAAATTTGTTGTTGCGTGTTATTGTGTGGTAAAGTTATTTTAAACCAAATTTAAAATATTAAAAGACTATATATTCTCTTTGTGAAAAAAACAAAAACTCTTAACTGTTGGGCAATACAAGCTTATTGTTTCATTATTTAAAAGAATAAATTATGGACTCAATGAAAAATAAAAGAGCCTGTCTTAAGGGCACCGCTACTAGACTGGAGAATTTTGTGAACCAAATTGATAACGAAACCTCGCTTTTAGAAATACGTGCCAGACTGGAGAAATTGGAGAAAATATGTGATCAGTTCCAAATTCTGGATATTGAAAGGGCTTCATCTGCTGAAAATGTTCCAGATCGTGAAAGTGAAATCGAAGATTTTGAGGCACGCTACTTTAAAATCAAAACAAAATACACTGAGATTATAGAAGCCAGGGGGGTTACTCTCTATTGCGATGCGAAAGCAAATGCGATGCGATAAGCATACAAATTGTACGGTTATCGCATCGCATTTGCATCGCAATAGAGAGTAACCCCCCAGAGTACATTCTTCAAGCGTTGTTGGAGAACCTCTTAATTCCACTACTATGCATCAGGATAGTATACATAAATTTTTGGAAGCTTAGAGTTCCTTGTTTGAGAAATTTGCCGAGCTGCAAATTAATCAGCACCAATTGCCTCAAACCAACATTTCTCAGTCTATTAATACATCGACTTCTGCTGTAGACGTACGACTACCGAAATTAAATGTACTAATTTTTTATGGAAAATATGGCGAATTTAAATCGTTCTATGATTTATTTACGAGCTCCATTCATAACAACAGTGCATTATCTGCAGAACAAAAATTTCAATACCTTAAAGGACTGTTGAAAGATGAACCGGCTAATTTAATACGCCACCTTCAGGTGTGTGATCAAAATTACCAAGAAGCCCTAACAAAAATACAGGAACGGTATGATAAACCTTCGCTCGTTGTGGACTCATTAATAGAGACCTTTTTCAATATTCCAAAGGCTGAAAGTATTCAGACCCTTCGCAATTTGTCCAATATAGCTGATGAATTCATAAGAGGTTTACGTGCGCAAGGATCCGATGCTGAAAAACGTGACCCATGGCTTATTCACATATTGAGTCAAAATATTGACAGAGACACGCTGCAAGCCTGGGCAGAACAAAATGAGAAAACAATATTCCCATCGCTGGACAAATTTATCTCCTTTATAAATAAAAGATGCGACGCATTAGAGCGTTTGCCATCATCCAACTATAGCAAACCCACATCAAAAGTCAGAGCTGTTCGTGCCTATACGACATCTATTTATTTATTTATTTTATTTTAGGTCTACGGAATAAATCCTTACAGACCAATTATAAAAAATTTATATAATATACAAAATAATAATAGACAACCATTTAATTACACTGATTAAGGTACAAAGTGATATTACGTTTAATTACATTAACATTAACATTTTAAAAAATTTCTTATTCGAAGATTTACTTCTAGTTAAATATAAAAGAATTTGAAATTTATTTTTTTATACCTCTGTTATATTCCACATTAGCCTTCCGTTGGAAAGCATAAATGTAAAATCATAGAGAGATATACAAAGAGACACTAGCAAAATGTAATGCATTTTCTGGCCTGCTAAAGCCTTCGTCAGCATTCTTTGTGTCTATTGGTGTTAATTTTCAAACCTCTTATATTCAACTTTTTAAACTGACTAAATGAGAATTTTTCCTCTTGCGAGTACTATTGTAAAAACTTTTTAAAAAATTTCTTATTCGAAGATTTACTTCTAGTTAAATATAAAAGAATTTGAAATTTATTTTTGTATACCTCTGTTATATTCCACATTAGCCTTCCGTTGGAAAGCATAAATGTAAAATCATAGAGAGATATACAAAGAGACACTAGCAAAATGTAATGCATTTTCTGGCCTGCTAAAGCCTTCGTCAGCATTCTTTGTGTCTATTGGTGTTAATTTTCAAACCTCTTATATTCAACTTTTTAAACTGACTAAATGAGAATTTTTCCTCTTGCGAGTACTATTGTAAACACTTTTTAAAAAATTTCTTATTCGAAGATTTACTTCTAGTTAAATATAAAAGAATTTGAAATTTATTTTTGTATACCTCTGTTATATTCCACATTAGCCTTCCGTTGGAAAGCATAAATGTAAAATCATAGAGAGATATACAAAGAGACACTAGCAAAATGTAATGCATTTTCTGGCCTGCTAAAGCCTTCGTCAGCATTCTTTGTGTCTATTGGTGTTAATTTTCAAACCTCTTATATTCAACTTTTTAAACTGACTAAATGAGAATTTTTCCTCTTGCGAGTACTATTGTAAAAACTTTTTAAAAAATTTCTTATTCGAAGATTTACTTCTAGTTAAATATAAAAGAATTTGAAATTTATTTTTGTATACCTCTGTTATATTCCACATTAGCCTTCCGTTGGAAAGCATAAATGTAAAATCATAGAGAGATATACAAAGAGACACTAGCAAAATGTAATGCATTTTCTGGCCTGCTAAAGCCTTCGTCAGCATTCTTTGTGTCTATTGGTGTTAATTTTCAAACCTCTTATATTCAACTTTTTAAACTGACTAAATGAGAATTTTTCCTCTTGCGAGTACTATTGTAAAAACTTTTTAAAAAATTTCTTATTCGAAGATTTACTTCTAGTTAAATATAAAAGAATTTGAAATTTATTTTTGTATACCTCTGTTATATTCCACATTAGCCTTCCGTTGGAAAGCATAAATGTAAAATCATAGAGAGATATACAAAGAGACACTAGCAAAATGTAATGCATTTTCTGGCCTGCTAAAGCCTTCGTCAGCATTCTTTGTGTCTATTGGTGTTAATTTTCAAACCTCTTATATTCAACTTTTTAAACTGACTAAATGAGAATTTTTCCTCTTGCGAGTACTATTGTAAAAACTTTTTAAAAAATTTCTTATTCGAAGATTTACTTCTAGTTAAATATAAAAGAATTTGAAATTTATTTTTGTATACCTCTGTTATATTCCACATTAGCCTTCCGTTGGAAAGCATAAATGTAAAATCATAGAGAGATATACAAAGAGACACTAGCAAAATGTAATGCATTTTCTGGCCTGCTAAAGCCTTCGTCAGCATTCTTTGTGTCTATTGGTGTTAATTTTCAAACCTCTTATATTCAACTTTTTAAACTGACTAAATGAGAATTTTTCCTCTTGCGAGTACTATTGTAAAAACTTTTTAAAAAATTTCTTATTCGAAGATTTACTTCTAGTTAAATATAAAAGAATTTGAAATTTATTTTTGTATACCTCTGTTATATTCCACATTAGCCTTCCGTTGGAAAGCATAAATGTAAAATCATAGAGAGATATACAAAGAGACACTAGCAAAATGTAATGCATTTTCTGGCCTGCTAAAGCCTTCGTCAGCATTCTTTGTGTCTATTGGTGTTAATTTTCAAACCTCTTATATTCAACTTTTTAAACTGACTAAATGAGAATTTTTCCTCTTGCGAGTACTATTGTAAAAACTTTTTAAAAAATTTCTTATTCGAAGATTTACTTCTAGTTAAATATAAAAGAATTTGAAATTTATTTTTGTATACCTCTGTTATATTCCACATTAGCCTTCCGTTGGAAAGCATAAATGTAAAATCATAGAGAGATATACAAAGAGACACTAGCAAAATGTAATGCATTTTCTGGCCTGCTAAAGCCTTCGTCAGCATTCTTTGTGTCTATTGGTGTTAATTTTCAAACCTCTTATATTCAACTTTTTAAACTGACTAAATGAGAATTTTTCCTCTTGCGAGTACTATTGTAAAAACTTTTTAAAAAATTTCTTATTCGAAGATTTACTTCTAGTTAAATATAAAAGAATTTGAAATTTATTTTTGTATACCTCTGTTATATTCCACATTAGCCTTCCGTTGGAAAGCATAAATGTAAAATCATAGAGAGATATACAAAGAGACACTAGCAAAATGTAATGCATTTTCTGGCCTGCTAAAGCCTTCGTCAGCATTCTTTGTGTCTATTGGTGTTAATTTTCAAACCTCTTATATTCAACTTTTTAAACTGACTAAATGAGAATTTTTCCTCTTGCGAGTACTATTGTAAAAACTTTTTAAAAAATTTCTTATTCGAAGATTTACTTCTAGTTAAATATAAAAGAATTTGAAATTTATTTTTGTATACCTCTGTTATATTCCACATTAGCCTTCCGTTGGAAAGCATAAATGTAAAATCATAGAGAGATATACAAAGAGACACTAGCAAAATGTAATGCATTTTCTGGCCTGCTAAAGCCTTCGTCAGCATTCTTTGTGTCTATTGGTGTTAATTTTCAAACCTCTTATATTCAACTTTTTAAACTGACTAAATGAGAATTTTTCCTCTTGCGAGTACTATTGTAAAAACTTTTTAAAAAATTTCTTATTCGAAGATTTACTTCTAGTTAAATATAAAAGAATTTGAAATTTATTTTTGTATACCTCTGTTATATTCCACATTAGCCTTCCGTTGGAAAGCATAAATGTAAAATCATAGAGAGATATACAAAGAGACACTAGCAAAATGTAATGCATTTTCTGGCCTGCTAAAGCCTTCGTCAGCATTCTTTGTGTCTATTGGTGTTAATTTTCAAACCTTTTATATTCAACTTTTTAAACTGACTAAATGAGAATTTTTCCTCTTGCGAGTACTATTGTAAAAACTTTTTAAAAAATTTCTTATTCGAAGATTTACTTCTAGTTAAATATAAAAGAATTTGAAATTTATTTTTGTATACCTCTGTTATATTCCACATTAGCCTTCCGTTGGAAAGCATAAATGTAAAATCATAGAGAGATATACAAAGAGACACTAGCAAAATGTAATGCATTTTCTGGCCTGCTAAAGCCTTCGTCAGCATTCTTTGTGTCTATTGGTGTTAATTTTCAAACCTCTTATATTCAACTTTTTAAACTGACTAAATGAGAATTTTTCCTCTTGCGAGTACTATTGTAAAAACTTTTTAAAAAATTTCTTATTCGAAGATTTACTTCTAGTTAAATATAAAAGAATTTGAAATTTATTTTTGTATACCTCTGTTATATTCCACATTAGCCTTCCGTTGGAAAGCATAAATGTAAAATCATAGAGAGATATACAAAGAGACACTAGCAAAATGTAATGCATTTTCTGGCCTGCTAAAGCCTTCGTCAGCATTCTTTGTGTCTATTGGTGTTAATTTTCAAACCTCTTATATTCAACTAGAAGTAAATCTTCGAATAAGAAATTTTTTAAAAAGTTTTTACAATAGTACTCGCAAGAGGAAAAATTCTCATTTAGTCAGTTTAAAAAGTTGAATATAAGAGGTTTGAAAATTAACACCAATAGACACAAAGAATGCTGACGAAGGCTTTAGCAGGCCAGAAAATGCATTACATTTTGCTAGTGTCTCTTTGTATATCTCTCTATGATTTTACATTTATGCTTTCCAACGGAAGGCTAATGTGGAATATAACAGAGGTATACAAAAATAAATTTCAAATTCTTTTATATTTAACTAGAAGTAAATCTTCGAATAAGAAATTTTTTAAAAAGTTTTTACAATAGTACTCGCAAGAGGAAAAATTCTCATTTAGTCAGTTTAAAAAGTTGAATATAAGAGGTTTGAAAATTAACACCAATAGACACAAAGAATGCTGACGAAGGCTTTAGCAGGCCAGAAAATGCATTACATTTTGCTAGTGTCTCTTTGTATATCTCTCTATGATTTTACATTTATGCTTTCCAACGGAAGGCTAATGTGGAATATAACAGAGGTATACAAAAATAAATTTCAAATTCTTTTATATTTAACTAGAAGTAAATCTTCGAATAAGAAATTTTTTAAAAAGTTTTTACAATAGTACTCGCAAGAGGAAAAATTCTCATTTAGTCAGTTTAAAAAGTTGAATATAAGAGGTTTGAAAATTAACACCAATAGACACAAAGAATGCTGACGAAGGCTTTAGCAGGCCAGAAAATGCATTACATTTTGCTAGTGTCTCTTTGTATATCTCTCTATGATTTTACATTTATGCTTTCCAACGGAAGGCTAATGTGGAATATAACAGAGGTATACAAAAATAAATTTCAAATTCTTTTATATTTAACTAGAAGTAAATCTTCGAATAAGAAATTTTTTAAAAAGTTTTTACAATAGTACTCGCAAGAGGAAAAATTCTCATTTAGTCAGTTTAAAAAGTTGAATATAAGAGGTTTGAAAATTAACACCAATAGACACAAAGAATGCTGACGAAGGCTTTAGCAGGCCAGAAAATGCATTACATTTTGCTAGTGTCTCTTTGTATATCTCTCTATGATTTTACATTTATGCTTTCCAACGGAAGGCTAATGTGGAATATAACAGAGGTATACAAAAATAAATTTCAAATTCTTTTATATTTAACTAGAAGTAAATCTTCGAATAAGAAATTTTTTAAAAAGTTTTTACAATAGTACTCGCAAGAGGAAAAATTCTCATTTAGTCAGTTTAAAAAGTTGAATATAAGAGGTTTGAAAATTAACACCAATAGACACAAAGAATGCTGACGAAGGCTTTAGCAGGCCAGAAAATGCATTACATTTTGCTAGTGTCTCTTTGTATATCTCTCTATGATTTTACATTTATGCTTTCCAACGGAAGGCTAATGTGGAATATAACAGAGGTATACAAAAATAAATTTCAAATTCTTTTATATTTAACTAGAAGTAAATCTTCGAATAAGAAATTTTTTAAAAAGTTTTTACAATAGTACTCGCAAGAGGAAAAATTCTCATTTAGTCAGTTTAAAAAGTTGAATATAAGAGGTTTGAAAATTAACACCAATAGACACAAAGAATGCTGACGAAGGCTTTAGCAGGCCAGAAAATGCATTACATTTTGCTAGTGTCTCTTTGTATATCTCTCTATGATTTTACATTTATGCTTTCCAACGGAAGGCTAATGTGGAATATAACAGAGGTATACAAAAATAAATTTCAAATTCTTTTATATTTAACTAGAAGTAAATCTTCGAATAAGAAATTTTTTAAAAAGTTTTTACAATAGTACTCGCAAGAGGAAAAATTCTCATTTAGTCAGTTTAAAAAGTTGAATATAAGAGGTTTGAAAATTAACACCAATAGACACAAAGAATGCTGACGAAGGCTTTAGCAGGCCAGAAAATGCATTACATTTTGCTAGTGTCTCTTTGTATATCTCTCTATGATTTTACATTTATGCTTTCCAACGGAAGGCTAATGTGGAATATAACAGAGGTATACAAAAATAAATTTCAAATTCTTTTATATTTAACTAGAAGTAAATCTTCGAATAAGAAATTTTTTAAAAAGTTTTTACAATAGTACTCGCAAGAGGAAAAATTCTCATTTAGTCAGTTTAAAAAGTTGAATATAAGAGGTTTGAAAATTAACACCAATAGACACAAAGAATGCTGACGAAGGCTTTAGCAGGCCAGAAAATGCATTACATTTTGCTAGTGTCTCTTTGTATATCTCTCTATGATTTTACATTTATGCTTTCCAACGGAAGGCTAATGTGGAATATAACAGAGGTATACAAAAATAAATTTCAAATTCTTTTATATTTAACTAGAAGTAAATCTTCGAATAAGAAATTTTTTAAAAAGTTTTTACAATAGTACTCGCAAGAGGAAAAATTCTCATTTAGTCAGTTTAAAAAGTTGAATATAAGAGGTTTGAAAATTAACACCAATAGACACAAAGAATGCTGACGAAGGCTTTAGCAGGCCAGAAAATGCATTACATTTTGCTAGTGTCTCTTTGTATATCTCTCTATGATTTTACATTTATGCTTTCCAACGGAAGGCTAATGTGGAATATAACAGAGGTATACAAAAATAAATTTCAAATTCTTTTATATTTAACTAGAAGTAAATCTTCGAATAAGAAATTTTTTAAAAAGTTTTTACAATAGTACTCGCAAGAGGAAAAATTCTCATTTAGTCAGTTTAAAAAGTTGAATATAAGAGGTTTGAAAATTAACACCAATAGACACAAAGAATGCTGACGAAGGCTTTAGCAGGCCAGAAAATGCATTACATTTTGCTAGTGTCTCTTTGTATATCTCTCTATGATTTTACATTTATGCTTTCCAACGGAAGGCTAATGTGGAATATAACAGAGGTATACAAAAATAAATTTCAAATTCTTTTATATTTAACTAGAAGTAAATCTTCGAATAAGAAATTTTTTAAAAAGTTTTTACAATAGTACTCGCAAGAGGAAAAATTCTCATTTAGTCAGTTTAAAAAGTTGAATATAAGAGGTTTGAAAATTAACACCAATAGACACAAAGAATGCTGACGAAGGCTTTAGCAGGCCAGAAAATGCATTACATTTTGCTAGTGTCTCTTTGTATATCTCTCTATGATTTTACATTTATGCTTTCCAACGGAAGGCTAATGTGGAATATAACAGAGGTATACAAAAATAAATTTCAAATTCTTTTATATTTAACTAGAAGTAAATCTTCGAATAAGAAATTTTTTAAAAAGTTTTTACAATAGTACTCGCAAGAGGAAAAATTCTCATTTAGTCAGTTTAAAAAGTTGAATATAAGAGGTTTGAAAATTAACACCAATAGACACAAAGAATGCTGACGAAGGCTTTAGCAGGCCAGAAAATGCATTACATTTTGCTAGTGTCTCTTTGTATATCTCTCTATGATTTTACATTTATGCTTTCCAACGGAAGGCTAATGTGGAATATAACAGAGGTATACAAAAATAAATTTCAAATTCTTTTATATTTAACTAGAAGTAAATCTTCGAATAAGAAATTTTTTAAAAAGTTTTTACAATAGTACTCGCAAGAGGAAAAATTCTCATTTAGTCAGTTTAAAAAGTTGAATATAAGAGGTTTGAAAATTAACACCAATAGACACAAAGAATGCTGACGAAGGCTTTAGCAGGCCAGAAAATGCATTACATTTTGCTAGTGTCTCTTTGTATATCTCTCTATGATTTTACATTTATGCTTTCCAACGGAAGGCTAATGTGGAATATAACAGAGGTATACAAAAATAAATTTCAAATTCTTTTATATTTAACTAGAAGTAAATCTTCGAATAAGAAATTTTTTAAAAAGTTTTTACAATAGTACTCGCAAGAGGAAAAATTCTCATTTAGTCAGTTTAAAAAGTTGAATATAAGAGGTTTGAAAATTAACACCAATAGACACAAAGAATGCTGACGAAGGCTTTAGCAGGCCAGAAAATGCATTACATTTTGCTAGTGTCTCTTTGTATATCTCTCTATGATTTTACATTTATGCTTTCCAACGGAAGGCTAATGTGGAATATAACAGAGGTATACAAAAATAAATTTCAAATTCTTTTATATTTAACTAGAAGTAAATCTTCGAATAAGAAATTTTTTAAAAAGTTTTTACAATAGTACTCGCAAGAGGAAAAATTCTCATTTAGTCAGTTTAAAAAGTTGAATATAAGAGGTTTGAAAATTAACACCAATAGACACAAAGAATGCTGACGAAGGCTTTAGCAGGCCAGAAAATGCATTACATTTTGCTAGTGTCTCTTTGTATATCTCTCTATGATTTTACATTTATGCTTTCCAACGGAAGGCTAATGTGGAATATAACAGAGGTATACAAAAATAAATTTCAAATTCTTTTATATTTAACTAGAAGTAAATCTTCGAATAAGAAATTTTTTAAAAAGTTTTTACAATAGTACTCGCAAGAGGAAAAATTCTCATTTAGTCAGTTTAAAAAGTTGAATATAAGAGGTTTGAAAATTAACACCAATAGACACAAAGAATGCTGACGAAGGCTTTAGCAGGCCAGAAAATGCATTACATTTTGCTAGTGTCTCTTTGTATATCTCTCTATGATTTTACATTTATGCTTTCCAACGGAAGGCTAATGTGGAATATAACAGAGGTATACAAAAATAAATTTCAAATTCTTTTATATTTAACTAGAAGTAAATCTTCGAATAAGAAATTTTTTAAAAAGTTTTTACAATAGTACTCGCAAGAGGAAAAATTCTCATTTAGTCAGTTTAAAAAGTTGAATATAAGAGGTTTGAAAATTAACACCAATAGACACAAAGAATGCTGACGAAGGCTTTAGCAGGCCAGAAAATGCATTATATTTTGCTAGTGTCTCTTTGTATATCTCTCTATGATTTTACATTTATGCTTTCCAACGGAAGGCTAATGTGGAATATAACAGAGGTATACAAAAATAAATTTCAAATTCTTTTATATTTAACTAGAAGTAAATCTTCGAATAAGAAATTTTTTAAAAAGTTTTTACAATAGTACTCGCAAGAGGAAAAATTCTCATTTAGTCAGTTTAAAAAGTTGAATATAAGAGGTTTGAAAATTAACACCAATAGACACAAAGAATGCTGACGAAGGCTTTAGCAGGCCAGAAAATGCATTACATTTTGCTAGTGTCTCTTTGTATATCTCTCTATGATTTTACATTTATGCTTTCCAACGGAAGGCTAATGTGGAATATAACAGAGGTATACAAAAATAAATTTCAAATTCTTTTATATTTAACTAGAAGTAAATCTTCGAATAAGAAATTTTTTAAAAAGTTTTTACAATAGTACTCGCAAGAGGAAAAATTCTCATTTAGTCAGTTTAAAAAGTTGAATATAAGAGGTTTGAAAATTAACACCAATAGACACAAAGAATGCTGACGAAGGCTTTAGCAGGCCAGAAAATGCATTACATTTTGCTAGTGTCTCTTTGTATATCTCTCTATGATTTTACATTTATGCTTTCCAACGGAAGGCTAATGTGGAATATAACAGAGGTATACAAAAATAAATTTCAAATTCTTTTATATTTAACTAGAAGTAAATCTTCGAATAAGAAATTTTTTAAAAAGTTTTTACAATAGTACTCGCAAGAGGAAAAATTCTCATTTAGTCAGTTTAAAAAGTTGAATATAAGAGGTTTGAAAATTAACACCAATAGACACAAAGAATGCTGACGAAGGCTTTAGCAGGCCAGAAAATGCATTACATTTTGCTAGTGTCTCTTTGTATATCTCTCTATGATTTTACATTTATGCTTTCCAACGGAAGGCTAATGTGGAATATAACAGAGGTATACAAAAATAAATTTCAAATTCTTTTATATTTAACTAGAAGTAAATCTTCGAATAAGAAATTTTTTAAAAAGTTTTTACAATAGTACTCGCAAGAGGAAAAATTCTCATTTAGTCAGTTTAAAAAGTTGAATATAAGAGGTTTGAAAATTAACACCAATAGACACAAAGAATGCTGACGAAGGCTTTAGCAGGCCAGAAAATGCATTACATTTTGCTAGTGTCTCTTTGTATATCTCTCTATGATTTTACATTTATGCTTTCCAACGGAAGGCTAATGTGGAATATAACAGAGGTATACAAAAATAAATTTCAAATTCTTTTATATTTAACTAGAAGTAAATCTTCGAATAAGAAATTTTTTAAAAAGTTTTTACAATAGTACTCGCAAGAGGAAAAATTCTCATTTAGTCAGTTTAAAAAGTTGAATATAAGAGGTTTGAAAATTAACACCAATAGACACAAAGAATGCTGACGAAGGCTTTAGCAGGCCAGAAAATGCATTACATTTTGCTAGTGTCTCTTTGTATATCTCTCTATGATTTTACATTTATGCTTTCCAACGGAAGGCTAATGTGGAATATAACAGAGGTATACAAAAATAAATTTCAAATTCTTTTATATTTAACTAGAAGTAAATCTTCGAATAAGAAATTTTTTAAAAAGTTTTTACAATAGTACTCGCAAGAGGAAAAATTCTCATTTAGTCAGTTTAAAAAGTTGAATATAAGAGGTTTGAAAATTAACACCAATAGACACAAAGAATGCTGACGAAGGCTTTAGCAGGCCAGAAAATGCATTACATTTTGCTAGTGTCTCTTTGTATATCTCTCTATGATTTTACATTTATGCTTTCCAACGGAAGGCTAATGTGGAATATAACAGAGGTATACAAAAATAAATTTCAAATTCTTTTATATTTAACTAGAAGTAAATCTTCGAATAAGAAATTTTTTAAAAAGTTTTTACAATAGTACTCGCAAGAGGAAAAATTCTCATTTAGTCAGTTTAAAAAGTTGAATATAAGAGGTTTGAAAATTAACACCAATAGACACAAAGAATGCTGACGAAGGCTTTAGCAGGCCAGAAAATGCATTACATTTTGCTAGTGTCTCTTTGTATATCTCTCTATGATTTTACATTTATGCTTTCCAACGGAAGGCTAATGTGGAATATAACAGAGGTATACAAAAATAAATTTCAAATTCTTTTATATTTAACTAGAAGTAAATCTTCGAATAAGAAATTTTTTAAAAAGTTTTTACAATAGTACTCGCAAGAGGAAAAATTCTCATTTAGTCAGTTTAAAAAGTTGAATATAAGAGGTTTGAAAATTAACACCAATAGACACAAAGAATGCTGACGAAGGCTTTAGCAGGCCAGAAAATGCATTACATTTTGCTAGTGTCTCTTTGTATATCTCTCTATGATTTTACATTTATGCTTTCCAACGGAAGGCTAATGTGGAATATAACAGAGGTATACAAAAATAAATTTCAAATTCTTTTATATTTAACTAGAAGTAAATCTTCGAATAAGAAATTTTTTAAAAAGTTTTTACAATAGTACTCGCAAGAGGAAAAATTCTCATTTAGTCAGTTTAAAAAGTTGAATATAAGAGGTTTGAAAATTAACACCAATAGACACAAAGAATGCTGACGAAGGCTTTAGCAGGCCAGAAAATGCATTACATTTTGCTAGTGTCTCTTTGTATATCTCTCTATGATTTTACATTTATGCTTTCCAACGGAAGGCTAATGTGGAATATAACAGAGGTATACAAAAATAAATTTCAAATTCTTTTATATTTAACTAGAAGTAAATCTTCGAATAAGAAATTTTTTAAAAAGTTTTTACAATAGTACTCGCAAGAGGAAAAATTCTCATTTAGTCAGTTTAAAAAGTTGAATATAAGAGGTTTGAAAATTAACACCAATAGACACAAAGAATGCTGACGAAGGCTTTAGCAGGCCAGAAAATGCATTACATTTTGCTAGTGTCTCTTTGTATATCTCTCTATGATTTTACATTTATGCTTTCCAACGGAAGGCTAATGTGGAATATAACAGAGGTATACAAAAATAAATTTCAAATTCTTTTATATTTAACTAGAAGTAAATCTTCGAATAAGAAATTTTTTAAAAAGTTTTTACAATAGTACTCGCAAGAGGAAAAATTCTCATTTAGTCAGTTTAAAAAGTTGAATATAAGAGGTTTGAAAATTAACACCAATAGACACAAAGAATGCTGACGAAGGCTTTAGCAGGCCAGAAAATGCATTACATTTTGCTAGTGTCTCTTTGTATATCTCTCTATGATTTTACATTTATGCTTTCCAACGGAAGGCTAATGTGGAATATAACAGAGGTATACAAAAATAAATTTCAAATTCTTTTATATTTAACTAGAAGTAAATCTTCGAATAAGAAATTTTTTAAAAAGTTTTTACAATAGTACTCGCAAGAGGAAAAATTCTCATTTAGTCAGTTTAAAAAGTTGAATATAAGAGGTTTGAAAATTAACACCAATAGACACAAAGAATGCTGACGAAGGCTTTAGCAGGCCAGAAAATGCATTACATTTTGCTAGTGTCTCTTTGTATATCTCTCTATGATTTTACATTTATGCTTTCCAACGGAAGGCTAATGTGGAATATAACAGAGGTATACAAAAATAAATTTCAAATTCTTTTATATTTAACTAGAAGTAAATCTTCGAATAAGAAATTTTTTAAAAAGTTTTTACAATAGTACTCGCAAGAGGAAAAATTCTCATTTAGTCAGTTTAAAAAGTTGAATATAAGAGGTTTGAAAATTAACACCAATAGACACAAAGAATGCTGACGAAGGCTTTAGCAGGCCAGAAAATGCATTACATTTTGCTAGTGTCTCTTTGTATATCTCTCTATGATTTTACATTTATGCTTTCCAACGGAAGGCTAATGTGGAATATAACAGAGGTATACAAAAATAAATTTCAAATTCTTTTATATTTAACTAGAAGTAAATCTTCGAATAAGAAATTTTTTAAAAAGTTTTTACAATAGTACTCGCAAGAGGAAAAATTCTCATTTAGTCAGTTTAAAAAGTTGAATATAAGAGGTTTGAAAATTAACACCAATAGACACAAAGAATGCTGACGAAGGCTTTAGCAGGCCAGAAAATGCATTACATTTTGCTAGTGTCTCTTTGTATATCTCTCTATGATTTTACATTTATGCTTTCCAACGGAAGGCTAATGTGGAATATAACAGAGGTATACAAAAATAAATTTCAAATTCTTTTATATTTAACTAGAAGTAAATCTTCGAATAAGAAATTTTTTAAAAAGTTTTTACAATAGTACTCGCAAGAGGAAAAATTCTCATTTAGTCAGTTTAAAAAGTTGAATATAAGAGGTTTGAAAATTAACACCAATAGACACAAAGAATGCTGACGAAGGCTTTAGCAGGCCAGAAAATGCATTACATTTTGCTAGTGTCTCTTTGTATATCTCTCTATGATTTTACATTTATGCTTTCCAACGGAAGGCTAATGTGGAATATAACAGAGGTATACAAAAATAAATTTCAAATTCTTTTATATTTAACTAGAAGTAAATCTTCGAATAAGAAATTTTTTAAAAAGTTTTTACAATAGTACTCGCAAGAGGAAAAATTCTCATTAACATTAACAGAAAAATCAATTAGAAAATAAAAATAATTATAATGTTTACACAATTTTCTAAGAGAATCAGAATTAGCATAATTTGTTTGATGAATTTGAATATAAATTGGAATGTAGAAATGAGTTAATTGATGAGGAACATTAAAGTTTATGTTGCTGAGTAGAAAGTCAGAACAGACTGCACCATTTATTAGGTTAAATAAAAATGAAACGCTAAGCATAGTTCTTCTGCTCTCCAACGTTGGTAATTTTATTAATGCAAGCCTTGTAGTATAAGGAGGAATAATGACGTTAGGATTTCATGTTGAATTACCCAAACAAAAAAGAAGAAACTGTTTTTGCACTGATTCTATTATGTTTTTAAGATAATCCGCATCCGGATCCCAAATAACAGATCCATATTCCAAGATTGGTCTGACTAAAGATGTGTATAACCGTTTAGTAATGATTGGTTCAGTAAACTCCTTAGCCCAACGTTTTATAAAAGCCAACACACCACGAGCTTTGTTTACCATCATATATATGTGTTTTTTGAAATTTAATTTAGGATCCAAAAGTACTCCAAGATCTGAAAATTCCGTAACCAAATCAAGTTGATGTCCGCCCAATGTAAAGTTAAATAAAGCGTTATCATTTCTTGAAAAACGCATATGTTTGCATTTTTTTCAGATTTAGTTCCATTAAATTAAGCACGCACCATTGAAATAGTTCATCTAAATCATGTTGCAGCAAATTTTTTTCAATGTTATTGTTATAGCTATGAAATATCTTCACATCATCGGCATACATTAAGACGTTACAATATTTAATTACGCACGGCAAGTCATTGATGAATAAAGAAAAAAAATTGGACCAATGTGACTGCCTTGGGGCACTCCAGAACTTACAATAATATTTTTTGATGTAGTATTATTGAAAACAACATTTTGTTTTCGGTTTGTTAAATATGATTTAATCCACTTTAAGCTCCCGTGTGTAAGTCCCATAGCATGAAGCTTCATCAGAAGTAATTTATGATTGACTTTATCAAAAGCTTTACTAAAATCCGTGTAAATACAATCTGTAAATTTCCTTTTAATAAATCCACGATTTACTATAGTGGTCAGTTGCATGAGATTAGTTACTGTTGAACGACCTTTACTAAAACCGTGCTGACAGGAAGAGAGTAGAGACGAAATTTGATGAAGGAGATTGTCGGTAACACAGTTTTCAAAAAGTTTAGGGATTGCACTTAACTTTGCTATGCCTCTATAGTTTGTGACACATGACTTACTGCCAGATTTAAATAGCGGAATAATAAAGGAATCTTTCCACGACTGAGGAAAATAACCATATTTTAAGAATATATTAAATATTATGCTTAATGGAGTATCTATTGCATGTGCGCAATTCTTCAGAACACAACTAGGAACACCATCAGGACCCATATGGTATGAAGACTTAACAGATTTTAAGGAGTCTGATTTGTGTGGATTGGAGAAAAGTGTATCGTTTGATGGGCCGCAATTGGATGTGGGTATTCATGTAAATCATATTGGGAATCAGAGTAAGTGGAGGAAAAAAAAATCAGCAAACAAGTTGCTTATTATATGATTGTCACTGGATTCGTTAGCACCGTACTTCATTGTTTTTGGGAAGCCACCAGATTTCTTTTTGGAATTAACAAATTTATAAAAAGATTTCGGATCGCTGTTAAAATTATGTTTCATATTAGATATATAGTTTTTATACAGCTCTGTGTTTAATAAGTTATATTCAGCACGTGAAACCGCAAATCTGCTATAATCAAACAGCAAGCTAGTTGTTTTATATTTTTTAAAGCGTTTATTTTTTATGTTTTTAAGTCTGGATAATTATTTTGTGCACCACG
The DNA here is from genome assembly GCA_916048285.2 of Bellardia pandia. Lineage (NCBI taxonomy): Eukaryota > Metazoa > Arthropoda > Insecta > Diptera > Calliphoridae > Bellardia > Bellardia pandia. The sequence continues at coordinate 16,325,737 of OU696534.1, read as the reverse complement.
GGGGACCAGATTTTTTGTGCATTGCTAATTTAGGAGCACGTTCGTTAAGAAAGTTTGATAATTTTTCATAAAATTTTGCAATCATGGAATCAATAGCTGCTGGAGTATAACAATGAATTTATAGTAAATCATGCCAATTCGTATTATATAAAAGATGATTTAAGTCATCGTAGTTACATTTTATGAAACAGGAAACCTTTTCATGTTGATTTGTTGAGTCAGAGTTACTTTTGAAAGGAACACTAAGGCTGATATCTAGCGTAGGATGATAGCGATCCTCAGGTGTTGTAATTGGATCTGCGCGCTGCAAGGAACAATCAGCTGGTTCATTTACAAAAACAAGATCTAATAATTTACCATACGAATTGTAAACTACATTTATTAGAAAAAGACATAAATCGTATAAGCTGTTCAAAAATTCAAACACCCAGTCAGCGGCTTTTATAGGAGTAAACATATATGAGTCAGATAAAAATTTCCATGATACATTTGGTAAGTTAAAATCACCAAAAACAAAAATAGAATCACCTGGTGCAGATAGTGATACTACTGATTTAATTAACGAAGCATGCTCTGTGTAAATAAGTTGATTATTATTTTGGCTTGGTGGGATGTAGGAGCAGGTCATAAATATTTTGCTGTTGTGGAGTTTTATGCGGATGCCAATAAATTCGATGCCTTTAGGAATATTGCAATTTATTTCTTCAGATGAAAACTTGTTGGAAATAGCTATTAGTACACCTCCTCCAATTGTAGTAGTGTCTCTATCAAGTCTATAAATATTAAAATTACTGCAAAGAATTTCGTTGTTCAGGATATTTTTATTTAACCAAGTTTCAGTGAATATTATTACGTGGTGGTTAAATGCAAAACTATCGATGTAAAGTTTGGTCAATTTTGTGTTTAACCCAAAAACGTTTTGATAGGTAATACATAGTTGGTTATCATTTTCAGTAATTAGTTTTTTTGATCAGATGACACAATTGAGGGAATCCGGGCAATATTTTTTATACTCTGGCGTGCTTTTGGCAAATATTCCTTTACCAAAGTATTATCTGGCCAAAAACGAGGATCAATTATTTTATTGTATATATCTGATGAAACTGTAATCTTAAAAGACGTGATGCTTCTTGGATGGGAATAGGAAAATTTATGAGTTAAAATGTCATCGTTTGATTTCAGCTTGGTTTTAATATAGTAGTTCAAATCATCAACAGTTGTTTCAGCAGCAAAACGGGATGCAAATACATTTTTAGTGGTATAATTCGAAGTTCACGGGGAGCGTTTTCGGTATTGCTTGTTGTAGGATTGTGTAGTTTCGTTACATCAGAAAATGACAGTTTCTCAGAAGTTTTGTTTTCAGTTTTGTTTTCAATCGTCTTGGAAGTAGACTGGGTAACATCCATATGGTTACCAACAGCATTGGCAGAATTAACAGTCTTGGAAGTAGACGGGGTAACATCCATATGGTTATCAACAGCATTGCCAGAATTAACGGGGTTTATATTAATCGTATTAGTCTTGTTTGCAATTCTAGCTGACTTACGTTTAGGAGACAATTGGGATGGAAAATGTTCGTATTGCTGCAAAGGTATTTGTGGAGGAAATTCATAGGTTTCTAGAGATAAAAACCGATCAAACAAGATTCCGTAATCAGATATACGCTGCGAAAGATTGGATATTTCTTTTTGAATACCAAGAAAAATGGATTTTCTTTCTTGGAAGAATTTGTAAAAATCAACTCCAACTTTTTTACAATTGTTACAACGCCAGTGCAAACCATCGTGTTTTTGAGTAGCTTCAGCAGCAAGTGTTGGTATGCCGCTACACTTGAAATGAATTTGACCATGGCACAACCAGCATGAGAGCATCCTTTCATCAAGGTTAGTGATTGAGCATTTCTTATTTAAGCATTCCATTGTAGTTTGCGTAGTAAAGGTTGGTCAACCAGGAGAATACTTTTAAATTTAAAAATGGCAATATTGATTATATGTTTATTGTGGAACAAAAAAACAAATATCGATGACACGAACCAATGATGTAAGAGATTTGCCAATTGCCAATTAATAATTAAAATAATAATAAATAATACAACACTGACTATATAAAAATTTGGTAGCACTGATGAAATTGACAGATAATGATCTCAGCTGACTAGAATGATTATTTCCAAAAAAAATTCCAATTAAGTGAAATTAATGATAATTAAGTTTTATTTCTTTTTATATTGTTTTCTATTTTTTTTTCAAAAAAATTGCAATTAAGTGAAATTAATGATAATTAATGAATGTTAATGATAATTAAGTTTTGTTTCTTTTTATATTGTTTTTCTATTTTTTAATTTTTAGTTGATTTAATGCAGTTTTTTGGTGATATTTTTGCACAAATATTTTATATGAACTTTTTTTTGTATCGGAATATGTGATTTTTTATTTTTTGCAGGGTTTAAACAACTTTTTATTTAATTTCTTAAGAGCACAGTAAAAGATCGACCGTTCGCAATAAACTTTACACAATACCTTTATGAAAAGGGGATGCGTTCTTTGCACCAAGATACACCATCTCTCATATTGCCCTACGTTCAATCGAATTGATATTTCTTCCCGTATAGAAATTATAAAAGAGAAAAATTTATGCTTTAACTGCCTAAAACCCAATCATCGAGTAAACGCCTGTCCTTCAAAGCATACTTGCGAAACTTGTAAAGGTCATCACCATTCACTTATAGATTCTAGACCGTAAACCAGCCGCAAGAACTTCTATTCAAACTGCTGCAGAAAAGGTAACAATGTCTGATGAATCGTGTGTTATAACCGGTACTTCTTCTGCCAACATACCATCGTCTAGTGAGGTAAATTCTCTTAATATGCTATTGCCAACTGCTTAGGTAGTGGTTAAAGATAATTTGGGACATTATCAATTATGTTATGTTCTATTAGATTTTGGTTGTCAAAACACTTTAATTTCAGAAAAATGTACCCAAAGGCTAGGCCTTCCGAGAAAGCCATCCAAAATATTCGTTGTGGACTTTGTAAGTCTGTACACAGTGAAGAGAAGATACTAATGCAAGCCCACATATTTAATAAATTATCATCTAAATTACCATGTACTAAATTATCAATATATAGCTGGGATGATTTAAATATTATTCCTTTAGCTGATAATAAATTTAATATACCAAAAGATATTGATATTATTATTGGATTTGATTACTTTTTTTCATTGCTAAAGGAAGGTAAAATATGGAAACACAACACTTTGCTTGCTCAGAACACGATTTTTGGCTGGGTAGTATGTAGTGGCTGTACTGTAAATACCTTTAATGTTACATCTAATACAATGATTTGTAGCTGTTCGAACGAAGATCTGAATAAATCACTTCGTCTATTTTGGGAGTTAGAGAGTCCCAAAATTACAGAGTTGCCTTTATCTGAAGATGACCGGAAGACCGAGCACTTATACCTAACAACTACTGTCAGATCTAAAAACTATTCGGTTAGATTGCCTTTTAGTGACACCCCGGAACTAGGAAATTCCTTTAATGCTGCACTGAGAAGACTTCAGTCTATGGAGCGTAAGTTTAAATCTAATCCTAACTTAAAGAGTAACTATTTGACATTTATGAGAGAGTACATTGCATTGGGACACATGGAGCTGGTACCCAAGGAACAGATTAACCGCCCTGCAGCCGAAACTTATTATTTGCCTCATCATGCCGTAGTAAAAGATTCTAGCATTAGCAGTAAACTACGGGTTGTGTTTGATGGCTCTAGTAAGACTACCAATGGAAAATCTTTAAATGACAACCTACTAAAAGGACCAGGGTTACAGCAGGATCTAATCTTACGGTATAGATGTGTGAAATATTGCTTCTCGGCAGACATTAAACAAATATTTCGTATGATTAGTGTCCAAAAGTGTGATCAAGATTATCAAAGAATTTTATGGAAAGAAAATCCAGCTGATGAAATATTACACTATAGGCTTACTACAGTCACTTACGGTACCACACCCGCACCGTACCTGTCTATCAGAACACTTTTAAAATTAAGCGACGATGGGAGTGATCGTTTTCCTTTAGCTAGCAAAGTCTTGAAAAATAATTTCTATGTCGATGACTGTATGGCTGGCTCCAACACTATAGAAGAAGCAGCAGAACAAGTAAACAAGTTGCTTATGGCTGGCGGGTTTCAATTAAGAAAATGGGCAGCAAATGAAAGCAGCGTTTTAAGAAACATCCCTGAAGAGGATAGAATTGACAACATCGTAACAATTCCAACTGATATCACCATCTATTTACTGGGTGTAATTTGGAATCCTGTTACTGACAGTTTTTCCTACAAAGTTAAAGAGAGAACATGTTGTACTGATAGCAAACGAAAATTGTTATCGGAGATTTAAAAAATCTTTGACCCATTAGGATGGATCTCACCTGTGATAGTTGCTGTTAAGATTTTAATTCAGAAGCTTTGGATACTAAAATTAGACTGGGACGAATTGCTTCCTAATGATATTGAATCTTTAGCTAATAACTTATTCTCTGAGTTTAATGTATTAAATAGCATTCAAATTCCTAGGATTATTTTCTCCACAGAATCCACCATCTCTTATCATGGCTTTTGTGACGCCTCCAAGGTCGCTTATGCTGCTGTGGTGTATTGTCGTAAGATTTCAGCAAATGGTAATATATCTATATATTAATACTCAACTCTTTGAATATAATATATCTATATATTAATACTCAACTCTTTGAATATTTAGTTCCTATACTGAATATTAATAAAGAAGATATTTATTGCTGGTCCGATAGTAAAACGGTGTTGGCCTGGCTGTCATCTCACCCAAGTAAGTGGAAGACTTTTGTGGCCCATAGAACTAGTTATATATTACAAACACTGCCTAACGTAAAATGACAATAAATTAAACCCTGCTGATTCTGCTAGTCGAGGTATCAAGTCCAGTCTCCTGCTTAACAATAATCTGTGGTTCGAAGGACCTCCTTTCCTGCTGAAAGAATCTGACGATTGGCCGACAAATGCTAAAGATCTTAATACTGTAGAGGAATTGCATAATGAGAAAATACATGTTCTACATACAAACAGTCGTATCTATAGATGTGTTTGCATATTTGAATAAGAGAATTTCAAACTTTCCTCGTACGGTACGGGTACTAGCATATTGTAACAGAGCTATACGGCTGTTCAAATCTAAATCAGGACCAACTATACCGCGGAATGTTTATGAACTTTGAATAATATTGCTTTGTTCATTTGACTAAATATTAATAGATCATTTTCTTTGTATTTATGAACCGCCTTAATGTTGTTCTTTAAATCAAAGTAACGGCATTATGGTGTGAGTTATTTATTACTTATGTATGTAATTGTTGTTTTAAATCTGTATGTAATTTTTCTTCTTTCTTTCAAGTAGTTGACTTCGTGTTAATAAAATTTAGTCTTACAAAAGCAACCACACATTAAACACGCATTCTTTAAATTATTTCTCAAACAGATGCTTTAGTTGGCGCCATTAGTGAAAAGAGTATGGATGCATTCCAATTGGCAAGTGTTGCCTTCAGAAAACCAAACAAGCGCACAGATGTAATTAATATATTTGCTTTATTTGATACGGGTAGCCCAATTAGCTGTATAAATGAATCTTTAGTACCGTTTCCAGTTTCCTATAAAAAAAATTTGCCTTCTTTTCGTGGATTTGGAAATAAATTTATAAGTATGACCAGTCTTATTAATTGTGAAGTAAGTTTTCAGAATAAAAGAATAAAGGCCCAACTATAATATGCATATGCTAGCTTAAGCAAACGTGCGAACACATATAAATTGTATGTGGCAAACTAGAATGTACTTACCGAAACTTTTCGTTAAGTTTTTTAACTGTCATTTGCTTAAGCAAAAAGCGAAACTGATCGCACATTCTGTACGGAATCAGCTGTTTGTTGTTGTTTGTTTGTGTTTTGAACAAAATGGAAGAAAATATATTTATTTTAAATTTAATAGAAAATGTGGAAAAAAATAAGTGCCTTTACAATAAAAGAGGCCTTTTTTATTTTAACAAAAATGTCTTTCTGTCGCGGTTTATTTCTCTGACAGAACAAGAGCGTCTTCTTCTTTTACAGTGTAGTTCACATATTTCTTTTAATGTGCGCAGGCCTTCAAGCGCTAACTTTAATATTTTTATATTATTTAAATTTTTTCTCCATTTTTGCAACCACAATACGAAAATTAACAAAACATATGTAAACGTTTATTATTATTTACAATATAGTGCTGCCACAGCTGTACATTTTAGTACTTTTGCCGATAAATTAAAAAAAGGAAAAATTATGCGTTTCTGGTACGAAGTTTTCTTTTAATTATAAAATAATATAATAATATTTATAAAATATAGTCATTTAATTGCTTTTTGTTAAAATAAAATCATTTTTTTAAACATAAATGAGCAACTGTAGACAAAAAGTTGCAAAGTCATTGTAGCCACCTGAAAGTTAACTCTGAACTAGTTATGCATTTAAAAGCCTTTTCGTTAACTTTTGCAATTTGCTTAAGCTTGCTTATGCATATTATAGTTGGGCCTTAACATGTGACTTATTTGTATTACCAGATTATGAAGCCATAGTTCCCCTTTTAATCGGGCGCGATGCTTTAGACAAACTGAGTGTTCACTTATGCAGTATGAAAATTAATTACAATAAAAATGAAATGTTAAAAATGAATTTAATAAATGAAAATATTGATGAAAATATGCATCGTGCGCTTGTATGTTTAAAAATTTATAAAGATCTTAAGCTTCCACCTGCAGGGGATAATTTGTTCGACATGTTGGCCTTTGAAATGTGCGATAAAAACGGAATTTTAGATTGTCTTGGGGCAATTAATTCAGCGCAAAGGAAAAATTTTCACGATCATGACAAAATTGCTTCGGAAAATAACATTAATGATAATAAAAACATTATGGGCTTAGATGTAATTGAGGAAAGTGAGGCTTGTGATGAAATGGGGGAAATGTTTTGTTGTAGACATAAATCTATATATATAAAAGAGAGTGACGTTAGTTACTAGCTTTATAACTAAAGAACGCCTGGACCGATTGCAACGATTCGCACGAATTCAGGCTGGTCTCAGGCCAGAGAAGAAGAATCCCCAAAAAAAAATTCAGAAATTGACCACGCCTACTTTTTTTTAAGATTAATGTTTTTATGTGTGAGTGTGTGTATGTACTTTATAGAATCGTAAACTATGCATTTGATCATGTGATGATCTTTGGCAAAGTTGTTGTGCATAAGCCCGGAAAGTTTTGTAAGTTGGTATGACCACGCCCACTCCAACGCCTACTTTTTTTAAATTAATTCTACATGAGTTTTTACAGATTTACTTCAAATTGTATATACATCTTACTGCAGGTGAGGTAGAAATAAAAATTTTATGTGCCACGCCCACTCACGCCCCATCTCATGCATGACCCTTGCCAGGTAAGCCAGACCGCTGGAGCGATCTGCCTGAAATTTTTACATCACACCACTAAAGCTCCTGTATGTTTTATATAATACTTCTTTTTGCGACCACGCCTACTTTAACGCCTTCTTTTTTAAATTGTGTAATTGATTCTACTCTGATTTTAACATATTCACTTTAAATTGAATATCTTACTCTAGGCGAGATCAAAAATTAAGATTCATACTCCGCGCCTCCTTTCACGTCCCATCTCTAGCGATCTTTTTTGACCACCTACTTTTTTTTAAATTGATGCCGTAGCAACGCCCGCAGTGTACAGCCGAAGTCGACCACGCCTGCTTTAAAATTGTGTAATCGATTCTACAAGGGTTTTAAAAGACTTACTTCAAATTGTATACACCCATTACTTTTAATTATTATCTTCTAAAATCCAAAAATCAAATGTCGTTCCTTTGTATATCACAATTTTTACGACAATTGTTTTTCCACCTAATTTGCTTGAAAACTTTTTTTGTTAATTTTTTTTTTACAAAAACAAATTCTGGTTAATTTTCCGAAGATATTTGCAAAAAACTTATGTTATTAACGATCCAATATCAAAATTTTAAAACTTTCGAAATGTTGCATTTAAAAATCCGAGTTTTCGGTTTATTTACAAAATATTTACATCATTCGATAACAGAAGATATTCCGCGTTTACTAAGGTGCAACATTATACAATAAGTTAAAAATAATATTATATCATCAATCGATGATAAAAAAAACTTTATGTACTCTTGCATTTAAGATACCTACATTTTGTGCACATTTGTGAGTTTTTTTCAAACACTGATAAAAAAATAACCGTACATTCAAACAAATTGCTCGCAGCGCTCTACGTGATTTTTGAGGAAACTACAAACCGATGGGAGACGCTCTTATTCTTTTTGTTGGTGATTTTCGTCAAACTTTGCCCGTTATTTCAAGATCAATGCCCGCAGATGAGCTGAACGCATGCTTGAAAGCTTCATATCGTTGGAACTGAGTCGAGAAAATCACGCTATCGACGAACATACGTGTGCATTTGTTGCAAGACCCGTCTGCCCAAACATTCTCAGAACAACTTTTTGACATCGGAAATGGAAAAATTCCAATTAATCGCGCCAAGAACGAGATTTCGTTCTCGCCTAACTTCTGTCGAATGCAAATGAATATTCAATCCGTTGTCGACAAGGTATTCCCAAGTCTAACAATCTTCTACAAAATTTCGGATTGGCTGTGGGAACGTGCAATTTTGGCACCAACAAATTACGATGCCAACAAGCTCAATGAGCAAATTCAATTGAAAATCGATCGATACAGTAATGGATGAAGAACAAGCCGTCAATAATCCCACTGAATTTTTAAATTCATTGGAACCACCCGGAATGCCACCGTATGTGCTAACATTAAACGTTGGATCACCGGTAATTCTTATTCGCAACTTAAACGCACCAAAGTTATGCAACGGAACCACATTGACCATCAAAAACTGCTCACCAAATTTAATCGAGGCAACAATCATCGGTGGCAGATTCAAAGGCGAAGACGTACTTATTCCATGAATTCCGATGATTTCCAACGATTTACCATTCTAATTCAAGCGGCTCCAATGTTATTCTGTAACAAAACTTTATGATAGATATTCCATAAATTTATTTAAACGCCGTACATTTCGTTAAAAGCTTAATTTAAATCGTGTGGTAATACAACACTAATGTTTGCTTAGGGCCAGCAACGCGGACCGGGTCAGCTAGTGATAGACTAAATGAGGAAAATTTTCGTGCAATTAGGTCTATATTAGACAGTCAATACTTTGACAAATTTTACTCGGGAACAGAGCCAGTAGATTATTGTATGGAGATCAGACTGACGAACGATGTACCAATTTACAGTTGTCCTAGGCGTTTGTCATTCCACAAGCGGTCTGAAGTTAAATTAAAACTAGACGAACTCCTAAAAAAGGGTATTATACGTCCTAGCGACTCAGCTTACGCCTCTCCAATCGTGTTAGTTAGGAGAAAAAATGGTGAAATAAGGATGTGTGTTGATTATAGGGCACTTAATAAAATTACACTAAAGGATAACTATCCTTTGCCTATAATAGAGGATTGCTTAGACTGTTTAGGGAATAATATAATTTTTTCGACCCTGGATTTAGAAAATAGTTTCCACCAGGTGCCAATAAAATATACGGCTTTCGTCACCCCCTTGGGTCAATACGAATATTGTTATATGCCTTTCAGCTTGAAAAATGCGGGTGCAGTGTTCCAACGCTTTATCAATAAGGTCTTGAGGGATTTTATTGAAGCGGGTAAGATTGTAGTATACTTAGATGATATTAGCATTGCAACGGAAACGTTTGAGGAACATTTACAAATTTTGTCGGAGGTTTTGAGGGCCTTGAGTAGAGTGGGACTGAAACTTAATATAAGTAAGTGCAAATTTGCATATCAAGAATTAGATTATTTAGGATACCGTATAAACGAAAAGGCAACAATGATCATATTCGGTCCATAAGTGAGTATCCGACGCCCACAGACTTTGAAGGAGTGGAGCGCTGCTTGGGACTATTTTCGTATTTCCGAAGGTTTTTTTTTTTTTTTTTTTTTTTTTTTTTTGCAGTTAATTATTTATTGAATCTTCATATTTGAAATGACAATAAGTATTCAAATCTTAATACTAAAAAGAAAATAATAAGCCCAGCCAGTGTGTTGGATCGTATTGATCCTTTATATACTTATATATAATAATAATAATACTAATAATAATAATAAATGAATTTTATACTACTACCCTAATATTAAGAAGTAATTTAAGTCGTAAACCCTTACAGCTTACAATGTTAAGTGTAACGGGTTTGCTGAAAAATAGCCCTTAGAAAAAGTAGGCTTTTTTCTTGTACATAAAGGATAAATAAATACTTGCAATTTTGAATTTAAAACGTTCGGTCGTATTTTTATTGAAGTTTTCACCAGTGCCCATAATTAAAATTTTAAATTATAAATTAATTAATTTAAAAACTATCCAAAAAATATTGGATAAACATTTTGGCGCCCGAGCAGGGACTAGTGAAATTAATAAAAATAGTGATTTAATAAGTTAATTTAAATCAAACAACAATTAAAAGGGTGAAGTGTTGTTTTACATATAACAAAACACACTAAACAAACAATAAAAACAAGTGAAGTGTTGTTTAAAAGAAGTTTAGTACAAACTAATAAATAAAACAAAACACACAAAAAACACTAAAGTAATAAATAAACAAACAAACAACAACAACATCTACCACCACTGGACATATTCATCAATTCTCCTAAATATTACTGATGCCTCGTCGTTGCCGCTGTATCATTTGTAGAGCTGAGAGAAACCAGGGGAGTAATTCCGAAACTGAACCAGAGGTAACAAGTGTAAAAAATATTTGTGTTATATACCTATAACCTTAAATTTTTAATTTAATAAAATTTAAGAGATTTTTGTAATTTAATCAAAAATTATTAATTCGCTTTGCAAGTCGAACACAATAAATATTTTTTACACTTTTAAAGTTTGTGAAACAATTTATTTATTTAATATTTTTATAAAAAATAAACCACCCTTAAAAGTGAACGTGTTAATTGTGTTAATAAACATATATACACACACACGTACATATAATTTAGTCTCTTTTGTTATTCAGAGACAAATAAATAATTTATTTATAATTCGTAGTGCCGCCGGTATTATTATCGTTGTAATAATTTTAATTTTATTAAAATTACACAAAAAATATTCGCGAGTGTTAATTTCATTTATTGTAAATAAATTAATTAATATTTTCTTAATTTTTTCTTTGTTTTTTCATTCGTTGTTTTTCAATTTACTTAGATCAGTGTTCCATTCCATACGTTCTTATACCACTTGTATTAATTTATATACAACAGCTGTTAACAGTGTAGTGCATTCACACTAGCATCGAAAAGTTATATTTCGTACAAGTTTAGAAAATCGATTGATTTGTATGTTCACACTAGCATCGAAAAATTTAATTGTATATTATTATAAAATAATTACTGACTAGTGTGCTAACGATAACTTCAAACATTGTATTATAACTTTTATTAAATAATAAACGATTTTTCTTGGTAAAATCAATAAATTAAAATATTTTTATTTTTACCAAAGGCTGAATTAAGTGGAACTTAAGAGAAATTAAATAAAATAATTTTAATTTGAAAATTTGGAATTGATCTAGCTTAAATTGTGAATAATAAAGAAATATTAGAAAAATTATAAAAAAAAAAAATAGTCCGAATATTGTGTAACCGGTGAGATATTTATTAAATTAAATATTTCTTAAAGGAAATAAAATTTTATTATCCAAAGCAAGAATTTAAATTATTTTTTCATATATTTTATTTGCCAATAAATTAATTTGGTAAATTTACTTAGTTTTTCTGCTTTGAGGAATTAGTTGAGAATTATATTCATTATGACTAGCAAAAAACGCCAAGATTCTCCTTCCAGAACGGAAAATTTAGGAAAAATAATAACGAAGAAAGCAAAGGTTGTACAAAATATTGTAAGAATTCGTCAGTCTATTACGGAAAAGACTATTTCTTTTAATCCAATTGAATTAGAATGTAGAATTGACATTTTAAAGACATATATAGACCAAGCAATGAAGTTTCAGTCAGAAGTGGATAATTTAGATCCCGATAATGACGATAGAGCTGAGCTTGAGGACATTTGTGTGACCACCAAATCAATGTTTTTGAGTCTTTTATCTAAAAATAGAAGGACAAGCGTGCCTGAAACTTCTTTCAGTTTTCAGTCACATCAATCAAGACTACCAAATATGAAGCTACCTAAATTCAGCGGAAAATATTCCGATTACAAAAACTTTATGAGCTTATTTGAGAACTTGGTCCACAATGATCCGACGTTGACAGACATTGAAAAATTTAACCATTTGATATCATGCTTGTCCGAAGAAGCTTTAGGAACAGTGAAAGCATTTCAGATTTCAGAACAAAATTACCCCAAAGCATTGGCCAGTTTGAAGAAGGTTTATGATAATGAATGTTTGATATTTTTTTGATAATATCTCTAAACTTTTCGATCTACCAGAGATCGCAAAACCTTCGACTTCTGCTTTGCGAAGCATGATCGATACAGTTTCTGCTATCTATGATTCTTTGTTGTGTATAGGTGATGATAAGAAAATAACCAATGCTATTTTAATACATTTAGTGATGTCTAAAGTAGATCCAGTGACCAAATCTAAGTGGGAAGAACAGCTTGACTTCGAAAGGCTGCCACTATAGTCAGACTGTGAATCCGCTTTGAACAAACGGTATCAGCATATTGCAGCTGATGAATCTTCAAGTTCAAGGCCGAGGTTGAATAAAACTAAAACAGAAAATTCTATTAAGAAAAATAATAAAACATCACTAAATTGTACAAAATCAAAGCAATCTGCTGACAAATGTTTATTTTGCAAATCTAATCAACATTTAATAAATAATTGCCCTTCCTTTACTGCTGAACCTGTACTTCAAAGATTTGATTTTATCAAATCTGTACCAGCATGTATAAATTGTCTGAAAAAAGGACATACAGTAGCAAAATGTACTTCATCGAAGTGTAGAATTTGCAGTGGTTCTCATAACTCACTACTACACAGATACAGTACGAATTCAAGTTCAAATAATAGTACGATAAATAACTACTCCGAACAGCCTTCAACTTCTAATGCTTCTGTAAATTATTCATCATCAGATGATAGAATTGTTCTAGCAACAGCTGTGGTAAGAGTGAGAAATAGTTCTGGTCAATTTATACCAGCAAGAGCTCTTTTAGACTCCGGTTCTCAACCTAACTTGATAACTGAGGAACTTGCACAGCTACTTCGAATAAAACGAGAAGGAGGCAGATTGAATCTAAGTGGTATTAGCGAAACAAATTCATTTTCAAAATCTTGTTTAAATTTAACTGTCGCGTCGAGGGTTAACTCTACTCAATTTACTTCAAAGTTCTGGGTATTGAGTTCAATAACGAATATGCAACCTGATCACAAATTAAATACAACTAGCTTAAATATTCCTAGGAATATCGAATTAGCTGATCCTTGCTTTCAAAAACCGCAAAAGATTGATTTATTAATTGGCGCAGAAGTTTTCTTGGTCAAATAAAATGTGGCCCGAGCCTACCAATTCTTCAAAAAACATCGCTTGGTTGGATTGTTACTGGAAAGTATAATCAATCAAAGGGCTCTACCGTCAATAATAAAGTCTTTCATTTAAGTACATCGATAGAAAATGAGAGCAATGTTGATTCAATTGTTAAACAATTTTGGGAATTGGAAGAAATTCTGATCCTTGCTTTCAAAAACCGCAAAAGATTGATTTATTAATTGGCGCAGAAGTTTTCTTTGACTTAATGAGTGTTGGTCAAATAAAATGTGGCCCGAGCCTACCAATTCTTCAAAAAACATCGCTTGGTTGGATTGTTACTGGAAAGTATAATCAATCAAAGGGCTCTACCGTCAATAATAAAGTATTTCATTTAAGTACATCGATAGAAAATGAGAGCAATGTTGATTCAATTGTTAAACAATTTTGGGAATTGGAAGAAATTCCGAAAGAATCAACGAAAATATATTCTGAGGAACAGCAAGAATGTGAGGAAATATTTAAAAGTTCAATTCGGCGTTTATCGTCAGGACGATTTGAAGTCTCTTTGCCTTTCAAATCTGATACTAAATTGTTAGGATCCTCTTTCGAAACCGCTAAAAAGCGATTTCTTTCGCTGGAACGAAAACTTTCAAAAGATACCAGTATGAGACAAATGTATCATGAATTCATGAAAGAGTATTTCGACTTAGGCCACATGTCAATTGTAGATAATATACCAGATTTTCCTCATTACTTCATTCCACATCAATGTGTTTTGCGACCTCAGAGTACAACTACTAAACTTCGAGTAGTTTTTGATGCTTCATGTCGAACTTCTTCACATGTATCACTTAACGATTTGTTAATGGTTGGTCCCACAGTTCAAGAAGAATTATATTCGACATTGATCCGTTTTCGATTCCATAAATACGCAATCACTGCAGATATTGAGAAAATGTATCGTCAAGTAGTAGTTGGCGAAAATGATAGAAATTATCAATTGATCCTTTGGAGGCAGAATCCATCTGATAATTTAAATGTATTTCGACTAAACACTGTGACATATGGCACAGCGTCTGCACCATTTCTAGCTATCAGATGTTTGATTCATTTAAGCGACTTAAACAAAGAGACTTTGCCTGTCGGTTCAAAAGTTATTCGCAGTGATTTCTATGTTGATGATTTGTTAACTGGTGGTGAAAGCTACCAAGAGCTTAATACTATTCGTAGCCAGGTTACTGACATTTTAAGTTCAGCTGGTTTTAAACTTACGAAATGGTTTTCAAATCATCCCGAATTCATATGTTCGTTAAAAAATGAAAAATTATTGCATAGTGATTCCGATTCAGCTAAAGCTCTCGGCATTCATTGGGTTCCGAAGAATGATTCATTTAAGTTTCATTTGGAAGATAATTTTCAAAATCTGAAAGCAACAAAAAGAAACATTTTATCGGTTTCTTCTAGATTATTCGATCCTCTCGGACTTTTATGCCCAATTATAACTAAATCCAAAATGTTATTACAAGAACTTTGGATTCAAAAACTTGACTGGGATGAATCTATTCCCATGAGACTAAATACTTCATGGGAAAATTTCAAATCTAATTTAATGGAAATTGATTCAATTACAATCCCAAGATTCGTACATACAACTTCAACAGCAAAAATACAAATTCATGGATTTGCTGATGCTTCAATTCGAGCATATGGGTGTTGCTTATACATTAGAAGTTCTGATGCTAACAAAACCATATCAAGGCTGCTAACAGCTAAATCTAAAGTTGCTCCACTCAAGACCAAATCTCTTCCGAGACTTGAGTTGTGTGCTGCACACTTATTAGCTAAGTTGTGGACTCGAATTAAGTTAATGATGAGCTTTGAAATCGAGAGTGTTAATTTCTGGACTGATTCAGAAATTACACTACACTGGATAAAGACACATCCGTCCTCACTCACAACATTTGTATCGAATCGAGTTGCTGAGATCCAGGAATGTTCAGACGAAGTTTCATGGCGCCATGTGCCAACTAAACAAAATCCGGCTGACATTGTATCAAGAGGATGTGATGTTAATGAATTAAAAAATTCCATTTGGTTTGAAGGACCTTCGTTTTTGCTAAGCGATAGTTCGAAATGGCCTGTTAACAAACATTTTACTTTAACAGAGAACCAAAAAATGTTAAAAAAGAAGAAAATGAATGTATTTCTAGCAGTAGAGGATTCACAAAACTATTTGTTGGATCTAACGGAAAAATATTCTTCATACAAAAAGTTGCTCCGAGTAACGTCCTTTGTATTCAGATTTGTTGATATTCTGAAAAAACGCAAAATATGTAAAGATTCTGTACCTACTGCAAAAGAGTTAAAATGGTCATTTTTACGACTTGTAGAGACAATCCAGAAATGTAATTTTTCCGAGGAGATTATTAAGATGCAAAAATCTCTTGTCTTGCCTTCAAATATTCAAAAATTGACCCCATTTATACATACATTCGAAGATGAAAAGAGAAAGTTTTCACTAATAAGGGTAGGTGGGAGATTGCTAAATGCAAATTTGGAATATAATACCAAATTCCCACTATTATTACCGAAAAGAAACAGCTTTGTCACACTCTACTTACGAAATCTTCATTTCGACAATTGTCATGCTGGAACAAAAGCTCTTATATCTCTTTCAAGAGAAAACATTTGGCTCATAAACGCCAAAGAAGAGTGTAGTAGAATAGTTCGAAAATGTGTACATTGCTTCCGCTATAAACCAAAACTCATGTCCCAAGTAATGGGAAACTTACCCACTAATAGAGTGAGAGCTACTCGACCATTTTTAACGGTTGGAGTAGACTTTTGTGGTCCTATCAACGTTTCATTGAGAATTCGTGGTAGAACCCCTTTAAAAATGTATATAGCGGTTTTCGTGTGTTTCACTTCTAAGGCGGTACATTTAGAATTAGTGTCTGATCTATCGACTGATGCTTTTCTTCTTTCTTTTAAAAGGTTTGCTGCCAGGAGAGGACTACCGCAAACGGTGTATTGCGACAACGCGACGAACTTCGTCGGGGCGAGCCGAGTTCTCAGAGAACTTCAGCAGGGGTTCGACAGGAGTCGACAAGCCGTCGAATCGTTCGCAGCGTCATCCGGGGTGAGGTTCAGCTTCATACCACCCCGGGCACCCCACTTCGGCGGGCTGTGGGAAGCCGCCGTCAAGCAAGCGAAGTTCCTGCTTCTACGAGCCGTGGGCAATGCATCGCTAACTCAAGAAGAAATGGCAACAATGCTCGCAGAAGTAGAGGCGGTGCTCAACAGTCGCCCAATAGCACCGCTGTCTCCAGACCCGAGCGACGGAGAAGCGCTGACACCAGCACACCTACTAATCGGCGAGGGTCTGCGTTCGCAGCCGCTAGAATCCGCAGAAGACGTGAGAGGCAGCGCGGGGAAGTTATGCAAGCGATGGCGTCAGCTATGCGCTCTCAAGCAGACATTCTGGCAGGCTTGGTCTCGCGATTATATTCTGGGGCTTCAAGGCAAGGCGAAATGGAGCCACGAGATCCCCAACCTCGAAGTCGGTCAAGTGGTTATAATCCACGAAGACAATTACCCGCCACAGCAATGGTTGACCGGGAGAGTCGTCAAGGTCATCGAAGGCGAAGACGGCAAGGTCAGGGTGGCGGAGGTCAAGACAAGAAACGGCATATATAGACGCCCAATCCATAAATTGGCTCCACTACCACTTTTTTGAAGACTTCCAGTCCTTCAATGGGGCCGGAATGTTGGATCGTATTGATCCTTTATATACTTATATATAATAATAATAATACTAATAATAATAATAAATGAATTTTATACTACTACCCTAATATTAAGAAGTAATTTAAGTCGTAAACCCTTACAGCTTACAATGTTAAGTGTAACGGGTTTGCTGAAAAATAGCCCTTAGAAAAAGTAGGCTTTTTTTCTTGTACATAAAGGATAAATAAATACTTGCAATTTTGAATTTAAAACGTTCGGTCGTATTTTTATTGAAGTTTTCACCAGTGCCCATAATTAAAATTTTAAATTATAAATTAATTAATTTAAAAACTATCCAAAAAATATTGGATAAACACAGTGCTAGACAAAAATTTTTATGATACTAAAAAAATTTCACATCAGCTGATCCAGTCATCTATTTTGCGCTTGAGTTAAAGCAAGGGTATCCCTCCTTCTCAACCGATTGTGGCCACTAAAGTTAAGGATGTCTCGTGCAAGTGGGTTTGGATGGTGTTCGAGTTTGCTGACATACTTTGACGCATATTTTGTAAATTCGACTTTTACTAATGGCACGCCTAGATCTTTGTGGATTCGAGAATTTTTAACATACCATGGTGCTGCAGTAATTATACGTAGAATTTTATTTTGACCCCTTTGAATTTTTTCAATGTTTGATGCTGAGGCAGTACCCCATAATTGAATTCCATAACACCAGATTGGCTTTAGAATTGCATTGTACAACAAAAGTTTGCAATCCAATTTCAATGTAGAGTTTCTGCCGATTAACCAATTAAGTTGCACTGCTTTTAATCTCATTTGTGTAAGTTTCGCTTCAATATGAGACTTCCAAGTTAAACGGCGGTCGAGGTGAATGCCGAGGTATTTGACTTCATTATGTTGAGGAATAATTTGATTATTTATTCTGATGGACGAGCAGGTATCTTTTCGCAATGTGAAAGTGATATGAATACATTTTTGTTCATTTACCCTGATTTTCCAAAGCTCTAGCCAATTCTCTAGTTTATAAACATAATTTTGCAAATTCCGTGATGCAACTTGGTGGTCCTTATGGACGCTGACAAAGGCTGTATCGTCTGCAAAAGTTGACGTGTGGATTTTGGGGTCTGACGGCATGTCGGAGGCATAAATCAAATATAAAGTAGGGCCCAGTATGCTACCCTGTGGCACACCTGATTCAATTGGCTGAGCGGTACTTAAAAAATCACCTTCTTTGATTTTAAATTTGCGACCGTATAAATAACTTTCCATGAGTTTATGGGTGTTAGCAGGCAGAGTTGATTTTATTTTGTGCATTAAACCGTCATGCCAAACTTTGTCAAACGCTTGGGACACATCAATGAAAAGGGCGGAGCAGTATTTTTTATCTTCAAACGACCCTCTTATCACATTTACCAATCTGTGAGTTTGTTCGATGGTACTGTGTTTAGCTCTGAATCCGAATTGATGATTTGGAATACATTCAGTGTCATTCAGAATTGGAGTCAATTTAGTCATTAACAATTTTTCGAACAGTTTAGAAATTGTCGGCAGTAGGCTAATTGGCCTATATGACTCCACTTTGGTGTGGTCCTTCCCTGACTTAGGAATCATAGTGATCATAGACACCTTCCAATCTGCAGGATAGTATTCTAGGCGTAAAATAGCGTTGAAGATAAAGAGGATAATCTTTCTTGCTACACGAGGTAACTCCACAAGCATTTTATTGCTGATTTCATCCATACCTGGAGCCTTTCTAAGGTTCAGAGTACCAATAGCGTTTTGGACATCACGAAAGTTTAGTCTTAGAGGTACAGGAGGTCTAATAACGAGTGGAGGCAAATCAGATGCATTATTTGAGTTGTTTATAGTAAACACTTTTCTCAAATGATTAACAAATAAAGTCCCCTTCTCGGAATCATTTCTAGCCCAGTCACCAGTCGGATTTCGCAGAGGAGGCTTTCCTCTAACTGGTCTTTTTAAACCTCGTGCCGCCTTCCATAACGAATAGTCAGATTGTGGGGTACTATCAAGACCCTCCAAGTAAGATTTAAGTGAAGCCATTCTTTGGGTTTCTAAGAAATTTCTTAATATATCTCTGCATACCCGTAGCCTAGCTTTCAGTTCAGGAGACCTGTGGATTTGCCACTCTCTTCTAACTCTTCTTTTTTCTGACAGGAGATGATCGAGTTCAGCGAAATAAGTTCTATTTGTCCCACTTCTGCACTCAACGTCGTATGTGGAGGCGTGATGTACAGCTCTTCGTATGTCCTCAGTAAACTTGCCAATCGACCCATCAATATCCTCGGTAGTTCTCAACACTACATTTTCCGTGCAGTGGGAACTTAAATACTTTTTATACTTTATCCAACTTACTCTGGTTTTAGATATGTCCCGAAATGGAGAGCCATTCCCTTGAAGGAAACGCATTGAAATAATAGAAGGAGAGTGATCTGAAGACAAGTCTAATGAAGGCTCCACTTGTATCGATTCTACAGGGATATTTTTCACTACTCCGAAGTCAATAACATCGGGAATCTTCCGTCGGTCCGTCGGCCAGTAGGTGGGATGCCCGCTTGAGAGTACATCTAATCCCATTTTGGCAATGGTGTTGAAGAGTTCACGACCCTTCGGGGTCACCAGACGTGAACCCCAAAAAGTGTGTTTGGCGTTAAAGTCACCAGCAACTAAAAATCTAGCTCCAAGGGAATTGAAGAAGCTGTAGTATTGGTGTTCTTTTATTGAAAATCGAGGCGGCGAATAAATTGATGATAAAACAAAATTGTATTGACAGAATTCAATACAAATGTTTGTTGCTTGTAGGTAATCCTCACATATGTTGTTCATTAAATAATGTTTTATTCTGTTCTTTATAAGAATTGCCGATCCTCCACATGCTCTTCCGCGGGGATCTTTAGTATCATACAACACGTAGCCATTAATTTTGAAGTACGCTGTCGCCGTCAAGTGAGTTTCAGCAATCATCATGACATCAATCTGCTTATCCATCAGGAAGTGTTCCAGTTCGTTTTTATGTTGGCGGAGGCCGTTCGCATTCCAAAAACAAATTTTTAAACAAATCATTTTTTTTAAATGGCTTGTAAGATAGTGGATTGCATTTTCAGCATTTCCTGCATCATGGATGTCATAGTGGTCGTAAAAGTGTTCATGGTTTGGACAAGTGTCTGCAATGTAGTCTCTAGAGTGTTAATATTAGGCTCGTAATATTGTGATTTAGGTGCCTGCTCCAAACCTGGCATATTAGATTTAACCACGTTAGCGTAAGAAACTTGTCTAGAACTAGGCGCGTTTACATGACTAGTGGACCGTAACAATTGCGGGAAATTGTCACTCGATGCCAAAATAGGCTGTTGATGATGATCAGGTAATACTGACGTCTTGTTGGTACTTATGGCTTTCAAATGCGTGTAAATTGGACAACCTCTATAATTTGCGGTATGATTACCTCCGCAGTTACTGCATTTTTTTATTTTTACGTCAGTTTTGGACTTATTACATAGAGCAGTTGGATGTAGTTCCCCACACGCAACACAAACAGACGGCAATTTACAGTACGCTTTGGTGTGGCCAAATTCTTGACAATTAACACACTGGACGGGTCCAATGCGCTTATGCGGTTCCTCCACGGTAATTCTACGATGCAGAAGATAAATGAGATTGTAGATTGGATGGGACTCGTTTTTCTTTAAGACAACATCTCCAGGTTCCAATTCTACCCTGAACATGGGCTGAGGGATCTTTTCACGGTTTCTGATATTCACTACGCTCTTGATTTTGAACCCTTTGTCCATTAAACCGGTTTTTATCTCCGCGGGATCAACACATGGGTCTATACCCTTTAGAACGACTTGGAGTCCTTTTGCGCTTTTGAGCTGGTAGGTATAGAAGTCCCTAGTCTCCCTCTCCAACTGGTTGGACAATTTTCGAAAATCATCTTCCCTATTCACTTGGATCTTTGTCTCGCAGATATTTCCATGTTTAATTGAGGTTACGCTAAACATGTTTTCACCTATTACCGAAATAATTCCTTGTACCAATTTACTGGAAGTCGGCTCTCTCAGATAAATTGGTGGGGGCTTAAACGTCTTCTTAGTAAGTTCTGGCTCATCCGTCTGGAGGAGAGCAAACCTATTTTGATTATTACTCACGGTCTTAGGAGCTTTTGAATTTGATGACACTTGAGAAGACGTCGGGCTCCTCTGTCGCTTGAGAACGGTGATGTACTTATCCATACCTACTTGTTTTTTTGGTTTGACTGCACTATTTGTTGAAGATGATGTTTTTTCATCTGTTGAAATCACTATATTGGGCGAACAGGAACGACGCCGTTCTGCGGCTCTTGTAGTGAGAAAATTCTCCGTAGATTTTTTTATGGATTCTTCCTCAGATACCCATTTAGTTTTTCTAGACGAGCTAAGCTCTTTCTCAGAATTACATCTGAGAGGAACGCTCATACAATTTTTATGCGATTTTTAGTGTTTTTTTAATTACTGATATTACCGTAGATTTTTTTAACCTATTACGAGTTATTTTTTCACTTTTTGTGTTATTTCAACCTATTACACTTTTTCACCTATTACGATTTTTTCACCGAAAATTCAGCCGCACTAAAAGTAACACGTCCGAACAGTTCGATGAGACGAGACTGAATTTCCGAAGGTTTGTGCCGAACTTCTCTAGGTTAGCAAGACCACTTACAATGTTAAAAAAATTAGGGAAATTCGTTTGGACAGAAGAATGTGGAGATGCTTTTCTTGATTTAAAAAATAAATTGGTGAATGCCCCGATTCTAGCTATATATGACCAACAGCGAGAAACAGAGTTACTTACTGACGCAAGTTCTAAAGGTTACGGGTCGGTTTCCTACAGAGACAAGAAGATGGCAAGTTCCATCCAGTGGCTTATTATTCGAAGTGCACTTCTCCAGTGGAATCCAGATACCAAAGTCTCGAGCTAGAAACTCTAGCTATTATATATGCTTTGCGGAGATTTCGTATATATCTTGAAGGTATCCCATTCACCATAGTGACCGATTGCAACTCTCTCACACTAACTCTAGGTAAAAAATCAATAAACCCCAGGATTGCCAGATGGGCATTGGAATTAGAAAATTTTAATTACAACATTAGGCATAGAAGAGGCGAATTGATGACGCACGTGGACGCGCTCAGTCGAGAGCCGATTATAGGAATGATTGAAGAAAACGAGGTTGATGTAAACATTCAAATAACACAAACCAGAGATCCGAGAATACAGAAAATTAAACTGGAACTAGAACAAAGGGAGAGAGATGATTTTATATTGGAAAACGGGTTAGTGTTTAGATTGGGCAACAAAGGACAGAGACAGTTATATGTACCCGCGGAATTAGAGGCAAACATAATAAGGTTGGTTCATGAGAAGTATGGACATGTGGAAATAGGAAAATGTCTGGATCGAATAGGGAAATACTATTGGTTTCCGAATATGAAAGATAAGTTGAATAAATTCATAAGCAATTGTCTAAAGTGTATTTACTATTCAGGCCCGAAAAAGTCGAACGAAAGAAACTTATACAGCATTGAAAAAAAGCTATACCATTTGACACATTACACATTGATCATTTTGGCCCATTACCAGCAATTAGGTCGAAACGTAAACATATATTTGTAGTAGTAGACGCATTTACGAAATTCACCAGGCTTTATGCTGTAAACTCTCCGGGAACAAAAGAAGAATGTTGCGCCTTACGAAAATACTTTAGGAATTATAGTCACCCGAGGCGAATAATTAGCGACCGTGGTACATGTTTTACATCAAGTGAATTTAGTAAATTCGTTAGTGAAAGGAACATTACACATATTAAAACTTCAGTGGCGTCACCCCAATCGAACGATCAGGTTGAAAGAATAAATAGGGATTTAAGAGGAATGCTAGCGAAAATGTTTGAATCAATGGAACACTCAAATTGGGCAGACAAACTATCACAGGCAGAGTTCACTATTAACAATGCACTTCATATTTCTACCAGACAATCACCAGCAATGTTACTCTTTGGAGTCGAACAACGAGGTGAAACCATTGACGAACTCACAGAACATTTGCAAGACGTGTATGGAGATGACTATAGGGATTTAGAAATAATGAGGAAAGATGCATCGGAAGCCATTAAGAATTCTCAGGAAAACAATTTAAAGCATTGCCACAATCATCACAGTCCAGCAAAGGCTTTCGAGCTTTTGGACTTAGTAGTTTTAAAAAATGTTGTGCCAACCCCAGGAATTAATAAAAAATTAATACCGAAATACCGCGGCCCATATGTTGTTCAGAAGCAATTAGGAAATGATCGTTACGAAATCGCTGACGTGTAAAATTGCCAGTTGACAGAATCTATATATATAAAATTCAATGTATGTATGTATGTATGTATGTATGTATGTAACGTATAGACTCCAAAACGGCTGAGCCGATTTTGATGAAATTTTCACAGCATGTTACTGTGACTCTGGAAGGAATAATAGGGTACTTTTTTTACCACGCCTACTTTTACGCCCACTTTTTTAAAATATTGTAATTGAAGACCAAACCTTTGGACCGATATTTTTGAAATTTTCACAGCATTTAACTGGGACTCTGGTATGATTATTAGGGTACTTTTTTTTTGCCACGCCCATTTTTACGCCCACTTTTTGAAAATTATGTAATTGCTCCCATATAGTTTTTAACAGATTTACTTCAAATTGTATACACATTATATACTCCAGGGGAGGTAAAAATAAAGATTTCTTAAGCCACGCCCCTTTCACGCTCCTTTTCACGCCAATATTTTGAAAGTTTTATACTTTTTGTTCTCTATACAAATTTGTTCATTCCAACATATTTTTTTTATTTGGTAGTATATTGCTCTTAATACTGTTAGCGTCGCCATATAACTATGAACCACGCCTACTTCATCGCCCCCTTTTTTAATTCAGATACTTACGTATATCACTAACAATGTTTGCTATACAAAATACTTTTTTTGTAATATGTATTTACCTAAAGTTTTATATACTTTTCAACTACATACATATTTTTATTACCAAATCCCCATTTTTCGCCCCATTTCACCTTAAATTATATTGCTTTTAATCTATATATATATATAAATGAATGTGTGTCTGTATGTTTGTGCTTAATAGGAGGCCAAACCCTTGGACCAATCTGAAATTTTTACAGCATGTTACTGTGACTCTGGAAGGAATAATAGGCTATATGAAGTTTTGATTGTACAAACGGGGGTGGCACCGCCCATATAACCCACAAATTTAACCCGCCATATTTTGGGCATTTTTTGACGTACGTCGGTGATATTTGGTACATATGGTATTGGCATAATTAGGAATACGTACCAGGAGAAAAGTGTGTGGGACCACGCCCCTTTTTAGAAAAATTGAACATCGTAATATAGTCTTAACTACTGGACCGATCGTCATTAAATTTTCACAACAGGATATTCTTACGAAATAATAAATTCTTGACTATGTAAGTGGACAAAGGGGCATGGTCTCGCCTAAAGCATTGCAATAAATACATTAAAATTAAATAAATAAATGTTTGTAAATATATAAATACGTTTTATTTTATTTTATGACGAGGGGGGGGGTAGCAAAGCACACCGGGTTTAGCTATTACTTATAAATCCTTAATCTATATATATAAAATTCAATGTATGTATGTATGTATGTATGTATGTAACGTATAGACTCCAAAACGGCTGAGCCGATTTTGATGAAATTTTCACAGCATGTTACTGTGACTCTGGAAGGAATAATAGGGTACTTTTTTTACCACGCCCACTTTTACGCCCACTTTTTTAAAATATTGTAATTGGAGACCAAACCTCTGGACCGATATTTTTGAAATTTTCACAGCATTTAACTGGGACTCTGGTATGATTAATAGGTTACTTTTTTTTACCACGCCCATTTTTACGCCCACTTTTTAAAAATTATGTAATTGCTCCCATATAGTTTTTAACAGATTTACTTCAAAATGTATACACATTATATACTCCAGGCGAGGTAAAAATAAAGATTTCTTAAGCCACGCCCCCTTCACGCCCCTTTTCACGCCAAATTTTTGAAAGTTTTATTCTCTATACAAATTTGTTCATTCCAACGTATTTGTTTATTTGGTAGTATATTGCTCTTAATACTGTTAACGTCGCCATATAACTATGAACTACGCCTACTTCATCGCCCCCTTTTTTTAATTCAGATACTTACTTATACCACTAACAATGTTTGCTATACAAATTACTTTTTTGTAATATGTATTTACCTAAAGTTTTATATACTTTTTAACTACATAAATTTTTTTATTACCAAATCCCCATTTTTCGCCCCATTTCACCTTAAATTATATTGCTTTTAATCTGTGTCTGTATGTTTGTGCTTAATAGGAGGCCAAACCCTTGGACCAATCTGCCTGAAATTTTTACACTAGTTACTGTGACTCTGGAAGGAATAATAGGCTATATGAAGTTTTGATTGTACAAACGGGGGTGACACCGCCCATATAACCCACAAATTTAACCCGCCATATTTTGGGCATTTTTTGACGTTCGTCGGCGATATTTGGTACATATGGTATTGGCATAAATAGGAATACGTACCAGGAGAAAAGTGAGTGGGACCACGCCCCTTTTTATGAAAATTAAACATCGTAATATAGTCTTAACTACTGGACCGATCGTCATTAAATTTTCACAACAGAATATTCTTACGAAATAATATTTTCTTGACTATGTAAGTGGACAAAGGGGCATGGTCTCGCCAAAAGCATTGCAATAAATACATTAAAATTAAATAAATAAATGTTTGTAAATATATAAATACGTTTTATTTTATTTTATGGCGGGGGCGGGGGTAGCAAAGCACACCGGGTTTAGCTAGTGTATATATAAAATTCAATGTATGTATGTATGTATGTATGTATGTAACGTATAGACTCCAAAACGGCTGAGCCGATTTTGATGAAATTTTCACAGCATGTTACTGTGACTCTGGAAGGAATAATAGGGTACTTTTTTTTGACCACGCCCACTTTTTAAAAATTATGTAATTGCTCCCATATAGTTTTTAACAGATTTACTTCAAATTGTATACACATTATATACTCCAGGCGAGTTAAAAATAAAGATTTCTTAAGCCACGCCCCCTTCACGCCAAATTTTTGAAAGTTTTATACTTTTTGTTCTCTATACAAATTTGTGCATTCCAACGTATTTTTTTTTATTTGGTAGTATATTGCTCTTAATACTGTTAACGTCGCCATATAACTATGAACCACGCCTACTTAATCGCCCCCTTTTTTAATTCAGATACTTTCGTATACCACTAACAATGTTTGCTATACAAAATACTTTTTTTGTAATATGTATTTACCTAAAGTTTTATATACTTTTTAACTACATACATTTTTTTATTACCAAATCCCCATTTTTCGCCCCATTTCACCTTAAATTATACTGCTTTTAATCTATATATATATATAAATGAATGTGTGTCTGTATGTTTGTGCTTAATAGGAGGCCAAACCCTTGGACAAATCCGAAATTTTTACAGCATGTTACTGTGACTCTGGAAGGAATAATAGGCTATATGAAGTTTTGATTGTACAAACGGGGGTGGCACCGCCCATATAACCCACAAATTTAACCCGCCATATTTTGGGCATTTTTTGACGTACGTCGGTGATATTTGGTACATATGGTATTGGCATAATTAGGAATACGTACCAGGAGAAAAGTGAGTGGGACCACGCCCCTTTTTAGGAAAATTAAACATCGTAATATAGTCTTAACTACTGGACCGATCGTCATTAAATTTTCACAACAGGATATTCTTACGAAATAATAAATTCTTGATTATGTAAGTGGACAAAGGGCATGGTCTCGCCTAAAGCATTGCAATAAATACATTAAAATTAAATAAATAAATGTTTGTAAATATATAAATACGTTTTATTTTATGACGAGGGGGGGGGGGGGGGGTAGCAAAGCACACCGGGTTTAGCTAGTTACCTTATAAAGGTGTAGTAGATTCAAGTCGTTTAAAAAAATGGGTGGAAGTAAAGGATGCAAAAGACGCAAGCTTTGCGGATACTGAAGGCAACACAACTGAATACGAAGATTACGAATTTTTGGAGGATGAGTTTTTGCAAGACCCACCACAATCGAGGTCGAATGCTTAGTCAGGTCGGCCGAGATTGTACTGATCTTGTAATATGGCAACTCTATATCTAATACCATTAATATGGCAACTCGAAGGTTCTGACAACTGGAAAGCAACTCTGCTTTTGATATCCGTTTTGTCTATTATTAAAAAACTGAGTAACAAACAAGTTCTGAAGAATAAAATAAAGTTTGAATAAACCATTACACTTTTGTTTTTATTTTTCTTGCGCCAAAGCTGCAAAAACATATGGTTTTGTTTACAAAATGTATAAAATTTAATGAAAGTATGGCAATATGTTGAGAGGTCTCTTAAAGTGAGAGCATAATAAAAAACGCTGTCAAAATAAAATAGATTCTATTTTCACGACCGCATTCTCTGGCATAATTTGTAGGAAAAAAAACGTTCAGCCCCAGTTCTGTTTCATCATTTAAATTTAATATCAACTCAATTTTACTCCTTTTTCAATATTTTTTAATAAGAATAATGCTATTCCAATTTACATAGTGTAGAAATTTTAAAAATCAAGAAGTATCATTTATTGAAAAAAATCCAAGTAACATTTTATCTTAACCCCCTATAACATGACTACTTTAAAATTAAATGTGCCATCAGCTTTTCGAAAAATGTATTTAAATACGTTGTATAAACAACGATATATTTACGAAATTCAATTTGTTTTTTAATATTCTTCATGCTAATCTACAATGTTTAATGGTTAGAAATGCTTTTAGAGCAATGATGTCCATTTCATGAAACAATTGTTGTTGTATTCATTTCATATGGACAATCAAATTTTTTTGGACATCAATGCTTTAGAGCCATTAACACTGATCTCCTAATCATCTATAAAGTAGATTAAACTCCGATAAATAATCCTTTTTTTAATAAAGTAATACACTGAACATTTTTTTTATAAATTTTTTTTCCATATTAATATATTTAAGCTTTTAACGAAAAAACAGTACAACGTATAAAAAAAACAGTACATTTGCGTACTGTTTTGAGTCTCGTGCATAAAACAGTACATTTGAAAAAAACAGTACGCGTACTGCTAAAAACAGTACGTCTAGCACCCCTAGTTTTAAAGCCCAACCATAATGTGCATAAACTGGCTTAAGCAACTGTGCGAATTACGGTAGCCAGATTTGAAATACGGAAAAACAGTTTATCTTATACAAAAAAAAACAGTACAATTCAAAACAAAAAACAGTACATTTGATTTTTTAACGAAAACATATCTCTTTATTCATGTAATATTATTTTTTCAATATTAATTTAATAAGCAACAAACAAATTTTTAAAAATACTTAAAAGTATGAGATCATAACATATATTATGAACGTTTTTGAAGAAGGTACATAGAAAATACAATTTAAATGACAAATTGTATCTTTTATATCATCAAAGTCCTTTTAAATTACAATATTTTTGCTTTGCTTGTAATACAAAGTTTTAAATTTATTAGTTTGCGTGTACCGCAAATTCTGAACAGGCAAAGTTTTGTTTCTCTTCCTCGCACCCCTCTCGCCTACAAACTCAGAATTTGCCAAATAAAAATTTGCCTGTGGAAAAGGGGACTAAGCAAAGTGCCAAACTGAACGCACTTTCAGTACGGAATCATCTGTTTTTTGATTTCATTAAAAAAACAAAAAAAATAGTATGCAAAATCAAGAAATAGATGATATTACTCATATCTTATCACTTTTTTTATTTATTCAACAATTAGCAGTTTTTACTCTTGTAATATCCAGGGGGTTTACCGTATAAAATTGAAAAGAACTAAGTCTCAAAAGTAAACAAGTTAATATATTTAATGTGTATTTTCTAAAAATAAAACTGTTTGTTTGGAAATACGAGGAAGGACTAATAGGAGCCATTTAAGCCACTAGCAAGCAGTCGTTGGGGGGGTTCGTGTCCACCTGTCTTTCCTAAATCCACACCAAATACCCTGAAACACAAATATTATTATAGACTCCTATAGTTTTGTATTTAGTGTTGCTAATGGTCAACATTGCCGATAATTTTCTTTTGTGTCTTCAAGATGTTACGAAGACAAACGTCTCATGACCCACCCTACCTTTGGTTTTAGCGACGTCATTGTTTACTAAAACCCCAAACGAAAGAAACTCCCTACTGACCTTATACCATCGCACAAGAAAACTGATAAACAGTTTATAGATTCATTTTTTTAACTTAGTATTTATTACTTCAAAAAATATCAAAATTCATATAGAATACAAAATACAACTAGTGAAAACTATAACTATGTTGTATGCCCAAAACATCAATGGATATTCAAATATTCATTATAAATTTTAAACTAATATCAGGCGCTTATATTAAGTAATGTTATGAATCGATCAATTAATTCCTTATCTTTACATGTGACAAATTTATTAAGAATAGGAGCAATTAATTTTTGTAGGACACTTTTAGCATTAACTGTACCTTAATGTAGGTCAGTGATAATTTGTTTTGTTTTACAATTTACTTTAATTCAAAAAAATTAATTTGGTTTGCTCATATTCTTAAAAAAAAAACATGTAACGTAAAGACAATAAGAAATATGCAAATAAACAAACAATGATAACAATGAAAAAAAAAAACAAGTAAGAGTGTTATATTCGGCTGTGCCGAATCTTAAATACCCTTCACCTAAGCGTAATAAGAAGTACAGAAATAATCAGCCTTATTACGGTTCTCGAAACTGTTGTTCGACTATAGTCGTATTGGTTCTCGAATTCTTTTCTTTGTGGTACTACGTAAAATTTTCGACTGCAATGAATTTGTAGCAGAATAACAATAAAAGGGTGATATAAAATGATAAAAATAATTAAATATTATGAGACAGCCTGTTGCAATCTGTCAAAAATAATAATAAAAATCTGTATATTGGCCGCAAACCACAGAGTATAACAGAGGGGACAACTTTGACAGTTCAAAATCGCTACAATCAGCTGACACAGTAGGTATATTAAAAAGAGAAAGAAAATATTTTCTGTTAGTAAATTTGTAATGTGAAAAAGCAAAGCACTATATAAAAGACGAAATTTGTGAACAAAGCAAAATAAACAAAACAATTTTGTGTCAAAGCAAAATCTGTGGCAAAATAAATCAAACAATTAATTTGTGTTGTGTTAAATTATTTAATTTTCAGTGATTCCTTTAAATATAATTAATTATAATCTGTGCTTTGTATATTTTACGGTTAAGTACGTTGTGTTTTGTATAATCTGCAAAAATAATAATAATAGAAATACATGCACTTACCTTTTCCACCAAAATTGAATTTTATTTGAGTCAGAAATAAAGAAAAATAGTAACATAAAGAAACCGACAAGGCAGTTCTCAAAGAAAGAGACAAGAAAAAACCTACACTATCTTTGCTCTTCTGTCACCTCTGTTATACTCTGTGCCGCAAACAAAAATAAAAATTTGATTTGAAAATATTGTTGTTTAATTGTTAAAAAAAAAACAGAATTGAAAATGTTGAGTGTTGCGTTATATTTGTCCTCCTCTGATGATGAAAATAAGTACACAGTGACAGAGCTGAACTCTTTGCGAAGAGAGATAAGAAATTCATCAAATATATTTTCATTGCCAAATTCGAAGTAAGTATTTAAAAAAATCGTAACAAAAGTTTAATATTCGTTTTTAGATTCGTTAGCTATTTTAGATTGAACAAATCGGCTATTAAGTACGTTTTGGACATGATTGAGCCCGAATTGCAAAAAACGAAAAGAACATCTGCAGTGCCAAATATACTGAAACTGGCAGCAACAATGCGCATACTTGCAGAAGGAAGTTACCAGAAAGGAGCTGGTAATGACTACAATATAGGTCTTTCCCAGTCCTCTGTCAGCAAAGTGTTTAAAGAATGTGTAAATGCAATGAATGGTGTATTATGCCAGAAATGGATTAATTTTAATATGAGTGAAGACGAAAAGTTTGAAATAAAGGAGTATTTTTATAATAAAACTGGTTTTCCTGGTGTCATAGGATGTATCGATGGCACACACATACAAATTTTAGCACCAAATACTGTGGAACGTTTTAAGTATTATAACAGAAAAGGCTTCTATAGTCTAAATGCAACCGTGGTATGTATAAAATCTGATTTAAATTGTGATAAAGAAGACATATGTATATGTACATATTTACGAAATTTATTATCAGGTTTGTGATCATAAACTGCAGATCAGATACATTTCATCTCACTACCCAGGATCAGCTCACGATTCATTAGTATGGAACGCAAGTGAATTAAAGCAATTGTTAAAAAGCAATTATAATAATGGAGATAAAAACTCGTGGCTATTAGGTGTTACCAATAGAATTATGTAAAATAATTTGAACAAAATATTTATTCTGTTTCTTTTTTAAGGTGATGCTGGCTATCCGCTGGAGCCATTCTTAATTACACCGTTTAGATCGGCGGGAGAAGGTACTGCCGAGAGCCAATTTAATCACATACACTCTCAAACACGAAATGTTGTTGAGCGTACAATAGGGGTACTTAAAAATAGGTTTCGGTGTATATTAGGAGCAAGGCAGTTACACTATCCACCAAATATAGCAGCAAAAATTACAAATGTATGTGCAGCTTTGCACAATATTTGTATTTTTTACAAAATGGATCTCCCTCAAGAGGGTATTGAAAATGATATCGGAGAAAACGTTAATATTGAAATAACTGAAGATTTAATAGCTTCTAATATAAGAATGAAAATAATGCAATCAATGAACTTGTTATAATACATACATATAATAAAAATACATTTATGATATGATTTATAAAAAAACAAAAATTTATTAAAATCAATTCAAGGTACATATGTTACATACATATTCATGTATTTTGTATACAAGATATCTAAAATCACATTTATGATATACTAAATGATATAATAAAGTTATACTAGAACATTTTAAAAATTAAAATCACATTTCATTTGGTGCCAAATAAATTTTTAGGTTGAAAACGAAGAATTGCAAAGCAAGTAAACAAATGCAAGTCTGCACGGAGACTTTGAATATGAATTAAATATATGAATACAAAAAGAAATTTACTGAATCAAACGACTTTTGTATTCCTCGAGTTCTACTCTTCGTTTTTTAATATCAATTTCATCTGTTCTCAACTGAAGCTTTAGCCTTCTGTATTCGTCATTTTTCTTAGCTTCTTTCTTCCTTAATTCAAACTTTTCTTTTGCTAATTTTAGCTGACTTCTATGAAGGCTTAGACTTTCCTTATTCTTTTTATTTTGTTTCCGAGCATATCTTTCTATTTTTCTTAAGGAATCTTTCACTTCATTATATAACTCTGTCTGCACTTTTAGTTGTTGTTCAATAAGTTCTTCTTTAGGGGAATTATTTTTTGCAGCCTTTCTTCTTCGAATGTCTTTTGACGTAGTCGGCGCGAATACTTCATCGTTTTCATCTATTTCAAAACAAGAAATGTTTCCGATTTCTTTAGCAGTACTGACACCTATTTCTTTGCCTTCGGGACTAATAATGCTGTTCAATTGTAACAAAGCTGAGGCAGCTTCTTCTACAGGTGTTAATGTATATTGCTTGTTTGAGCCTCCACCCGTTGCACGGCATTCAGTTTTGTTGTGAAGAAGTTTTTTTTTTAAATTGCACTTGTAATCAGCCCACACTTTCATCCATTCAGGCCCTGTGCGAGAAGGTGGTCCTAAACTGTTGAGCTTATGTGATATTTCCACCCATTCTGATTTTGTATCAAGTTTGTGTATTCCACTATGGTAAGATTGCGCCAATGCCGGCTTTTTTCAAGCAACTCTACCATTTTTTCAAATTGTTGCTTTGTGGTTATTTTTACTCTAAAATTATTTTTATTACATAAAAACAGTTCTAATAAAATTAATAAACACAACTACTTACTCTTTTGATGCTTTCATAATTTGGAAATTGCTGTTATTTTTTCTTCGAATGAAATAAAATACACGACTATTTTCTCAATATTTGACATTCGATTTCTAGAATGGTAGTACAAAAATTGTAAGAGAATTCTTAACAGGGTTGTATTTTTATGGTTATCGAGAACCGATACACTAAATAAAAGGTATTAAAAATACCTTTCCAACGATATATATCATGATTATAAAATGTGGACCGAATATGGGTTAAATCCGAAAAGAATATTTTTTGACCCGAATTTATTTGTTTTTTGGAAATGGTTCTATATGGCAGCTATGGAAAATTATGGGCCGATCTTCTTAAATTTTGGAACAGTTATTTTCATGCATATGAGGATATTTCACCTCGAATTTCAACATAATAACGGTATATTTAAGATATATATTAGTATTAACGTGGATTTCGAGAATGGACCTTATGTGGGGGATATAGTCAAATATGGACCGATATTCTCAAAATCCAGCAGTTTGATTTAGGCATGTATGCAAATGATCCGTGTAAAATTTTGGATTGGTACCCTTATTTATAAGAGATTTATGAGTATTAAAGTGATTTTCGGAAGAGGGCTTTATATGGGGCATACGGGTAAAAATAGACCAAAATTCACAAAATTTTGTGGGATGATTTTTGTATATATTTAAATGATCTGTGCAAAGTTTTGAGTCGGTACCGATATTTATACAATATATATAGGGAAAAATGTCTTTTTCAAATGTGGTCCTTGTATGGGAGCTATGACCAATTTTGAGCCGACCACCATAAAATTTAGTACAACAATTTACGTGCCCATAAGGAGTATTTATGTCAAATTTTAGCCGTTTAACATTATTTATATCTGTTTTATACGTATTTAAGTGAATTTTGGAAGTGGACTTTATATGGGGTCTATGGTCAAACATGGACCGAACTAAAAAAAATTTCGTTTTGCGATTTCTTTTTGCATAAAACTTATTTTTGCTGAATTTTGTCTTGATATTCCAATTTTATAGGCATTTATGTATAATTGAGCAATATTTCGGGAAGATTTTTGTATGGGGGCTATGACCAATTCTGGGCCGACCACCATAAAATTTAGTACAACAATTTATTTGCCTATAGAGATTATTTATGTCCAATTTTAGCCGTTTACTATTGTTTATATCTGTTTTATACGTATTTAAGTGAATTTTGTAAGTGGACTTTATATGGAGTCTATGGTCAAACATGGACCGAACTAAAAAAAAATTTCGTTTTGAGATTTCTTTTTGTATAAAACTTATTTTTGCTGAATTTTGTCTTGATATTCCAATTTTATAGGCATTTATTTATCATTAAGCCATATTTCGGGAATATATATATTTGTATGGGGGCTATGAGAAATCATGGACCGATTCTTACTATTTTCCGCACACTTTCTTCTTTTATAGCACAAACAACGTATACAAAATTTCATGGTATTATCTGCAATATATTTCAAAATATTGCAATAAAATGGACAAAAAATATCAAATTTTTATGGAGGTGGTCTCACATATTGGTTCATAACTCTGGTTGACCTAAACCGATTTTGCTGATTTTAAATAGCAAACTTCTCGAAAATTTAAAATTTTGTATGGTGAAGCAAGTTGTTTCGCACATGATTGGGGTGTGAAGCATGAATAGAGAGCGAAGCATGTACCGTGGAAACATAGTATAATATGAAGTCGATTAAATGTAGCCAACGTTAATTTCTTGCCAAATTATTTTAAGCAGGTTTTTAGCCGCCTGATGATTTGTATTGTAACTTTTTAATTTGCTTTATTTGCAATAAGTTTTTTGGTATTTGCCTAATGTAGGGTAGATGTAAATTAATATAAAAAGTGTTTAATATAATTTAACAGACTTGTTTGAATAAAAATACATAAATAGAACTCAGTCAGAAAAGAATTATTCGTTTACAGCTCTGGTGTCTGAATATTGAATATAATTAATGTATACCATTCATACCTTTTGAATATGTATCCAAGTTTTTTTTTTGTTATGTAGCATTAAAAAATTTATTTTTTAATTTAATGCTGAATTATTAATTCATTTTAATTCTAATATTTGTTTAAAACTAAAAAACGGTTTGAATTAAGCACTTATGTTTTGTACGATTTTTTTTAAATATATTTTTTTATTCAATTGAAATAAAATTTTTGTTACAAAAATATTTATTTATTTCCAAAATAAGTTTTTTTGAGTTATGGCATTGTTTAAATAAATGAGCAATATGTTAGTAATCTATTTATTTCAATTGAATTCTTGTGATATTGTAGTCTTGTTACTGCACTTACGAATATCCGATAGTTTCGATAGTTTTAGGCCCATTATTACAACTTGGCAATAGTTAAAGGTATGATGTTATCGGACAGATAAGAAGTATTTGGTTATTATAAGTTTACTTTAATCTAAACCGACCGATAAGCTAAAGGGAAGATCATCTTGCCTTTAATTTTATAGTGAGGTTTATGTATTTGAAGTTGCCATATGTTCTGAAAAATTGACAACTTCATGAAAAATAAATTAATTTTAATTTTGTTTTGCGAATAAATAATTTGATAAACAAAAATGGAAAGCAGACGTTTGATTTATATTTTTTTCACAAACAAATATTTTCACAAACACAAAAAATTTACTGTTTCTTGTCAGTAATTTGTCAAAAGTAATCGGTTTTTAACTGGTATTGCCATATTTTAGAAAAAAATTATTTTATTTTACAAGGAAGTTGTAATAACGAAAAATTTTAAAGGTCACTTTATTCCTCACTTTAATTAAAGTTACCTTTTATTATTAAGAACATTAAAGGCAAGTTGTAATAATGGCCCTTAGTAGTTTAGATGGAGCCGACTATCGATAGTTTTGCAGCTCTACTTCTTGATTTTTAAATAATAAATTTCTACACCATGTAAATTGGAACAGCATTATTCTTACTAAAAAATATTGAAAAAGGAGTAAAATTGAGTTGACATTAAATTTAAAGTTCACTTTTGTAATGTAAATTATAACATATACAGATTGATTTACAAAAACTAATAAATTTAAAACTTTGTATTACAAGCAAATCAAAAATATTGTAATCTAAAAGGACTTTGATGATATAAAAGATACAATATGTCATTTAAATTGTATTTTCTATGTACCTTCTTCAAAAACGTTCATAATATATGTTATGATCTCATATTTTTAAGTATTTTTAACAATTTTTTTCTTGCTTATTAAATTAATACTACAAAAATGTTATTACATGAATAAAGAGTTATGTTTTTGTTAAAAAATAAAATGTACTGTTTTTTTTTAATTGTACTCTTTTTTGTATAAGATGTACTGTTTTTCCGTATTTCAAATCTGGCTACCATAATATAGATAGATATTATTCGGCCTTATTACGGTTCTCGTATTCGAGCTTTAAAAATCTCGTTTGTGCACTATGGTACTACGTTTCTCGAAAGCCGTAAATATACAACCCTTTTTATAATTCTTTTACAATTTGTTGTACTACGATTCTCGCATTCGAATGTCAAAAGCTCAAAAAATAGTCGTACATTTTATTTCATTCGACAAAAAAGAAAATTTAATTAATTAATATAATAATAAATAAATAAATAATAAAAGTTTTGAAAGCATCAAAAGAGTAAGTATTTTCGTTAATAATCTGTTAATAAACTGTTTTTATCAAATGAAAATAGTTTTAGATTGAAAATAACCACACGGAAGCAGTTCGAAAAAATGGTGGAGTTGCTCGAATCAAAACCAGAATTGGCGCAATCCTATCACAGTGGCCTACACAAAGTGGATACAAAGGCAGAATGGGTAGAAATATCGAAAGCTTAACACTTTAAGATCACCTTCACGTACAGGGCCTCAATGGATGGAAGTGTGGGCCGACTATAAATGGAATTAAAAAAAAACTTATTCATAACAAAGCTGAATTTCGAGCAACGGGTGGAGGCTCAAACAACCAATATGTATATACTAACACCGATAGAGGAAGCTCCTTCATCTTTATTGCAATTGAACAGTATTATAAGTCCCGATGGCGAGGAAATAGGTATTACTTCTTCTAAAGATTTCGGAAATATTTCTGTTGAAATCAATGAAAGTGACGAAATATGTGGCCCAAGTACGTCAAGAAATATTCGAAGATAAACTACCAAAAACGTTTCCGACATTAAAAAACAAAGAATTGAACTGGAGGAATACAAAAGTCGTTTTAACCAGTTTTACATTGTTTAAATTTTTACTATTTTCAAAAACAAAAGACTTATGTATGAAATTTGACATTGATTTTTATATTAAACTTTTATCTTTTTTGTGTTCAAACTTAAACCAAATGAAAGGAATGTGATTTTAATTTTTAGTATATTCTAATACTCCGTAAATGAATCTGCGGTAATGACAAACAAATTGAATTTTATATTTTTTCCGTTTGTTGCCGCCAATTTATTTTTATTATTATTATTAATTATTAATATATCAAATTATTTTATATATTTTGTGTCACCCTTTTCTTTTAATTCTATTACAAATTTCTTGCAGACGAAAATTTTACGTAGTACCACAGAGAAAAAAATTCGAGAACCAATACGGCAAGACTCGAATCAATATTTCGAGAACTGTAATAAGGCTGATTAATAAAATTGAGTGAAGTTTATTAGCATGTCTGGAATCATGTATGTACATACAGTGGCACAGT
This sequence comes from Bellardia pandia, assembly GCA_916048285.2. NCBI lineage: Eukaryota > Metazoa > Arthropoda > Insecta > Diptera > Calliphoridae > Bellardia > Bellardia pandia. Next base: position 16,287,495 of record OU696534.1, on the reverse strand, counting down.
AAAGTATACATACCCCCTTGAAAAACAGAGGTTTGGGTTATCTATGAACAATTTAGCAATAAAGCTCATTACAAACAAATTCAGTCGAACAACAAACAATAAGTTTTGACCAACAAATTTTTTCAACACAATATTTATTAACAAAAATATATAAAACTAGCGGACCCGGCGAACTTTGCCTCGCCTCAATTTTAAGCCTTCAGACAAACTTTAGAGTAATAATAGAATACAACAGGAATAATTTCACACAAAATTTCGTAAAAAAAATCAATTTCCAATTTTCCGCAATTTTCCATGTTTTACACCAAGAACTTTCTATTCTTTAATTTGGAAAGTAATTAAGAAATAATTCCACACAAAATTTCATACTAAAACTCGATTTTCAAGATTTCCCATTTTCCGACTTTTGCGAGGAGATTTTCCGCGTTTCACATTTCGCATTTTTCATGATTTACACAAAGAAATTTATATTTTTTGATTTGGAAAGCCATTAAGGAATAATTTCATACAAAATTTCACACAAAAACTCGATTTTCGATTTTTCCAATTTTCGGACTTTTCCGGAAGGATTTTCCAAAAATTTTACAGAAATCGGCCCAGCCGTTCTCATTTTATGAATTACTATACATTTTTTACACCATTTTTATATATATAGATTCATTTTTCAAACACAAAAAAGTCTGCATACGGCTATGTGGAAAAGTTTATAAAATGGAACTCCGTACTTAAACAGTGCTACCACACACTTCAGGCATCTGCACGAGATACTGTTATTAAAAAAGTTTTTTTTTTTTTTTTTTTTTTTTTTTTTTTTTTTAACTTCCCTTATTATTACACCTGTCAACAAGATGACAATAAGTAATTTAATTTACAGAGGTGGGATGATAATTATCTTAAATCAGTACCTAAGATAACTTAAATCGAATTATTGAATGATAAGTAATATATAAATTTTTTAGTATCGCTCAGCTAGATCTGAAGGTGTATACCGTTTAAGTCTTCTAGGTGCCAGGATTTCGTTTGCCGGCAACTGTCTGAGTTCCATGTTGGAATGTTGTGTTAAACGATTTGTATGTTTAATGCTGCTGATACGGATAATTTCTTTTATTGTTTTGACGTTTAGATCTCGATGTATGTCCTCATCTCTAATATACCATTCTGCGTTGACAATAGTTCGCAATATTTTAGATTGAACTCGTTGAATAATTTTTAAGTTTGTTGTGCTAGCTGTACCCCATATTTCTACCCCGTACTTCCAAATTGGCGCTATAATTGTGTTGTATATAAGTAGTTTGCTTTGAGTTGTTAGTTTAGATTCTCTCCCTAACAGCCAAAATAATTGTCTAAACCTGTTGTTTATTTCTTTTTTCTTTTGAGTGATGTGATCTTTCCAGTTAGGTTTTGAGTCAATTATAATGCCAAGATACTTCGCCTTTGTATCCATAAGAATTGGTAGAGTATTTATTTTTTTTTTTTTTTTTCTTTTTTTTTCAAGTTCGTTTATTTATTTACAACTTATAATATGCTTACACTACAATAAACAATAATCTACATATTTACATATTTACTTAAATACATTGTCCCGATAACGGGCACTCGAGTATTTTTTATATACAAATCTATATTTTTTTATTTTAAAATAAACTATATTCAAGTCGTGCTAAACGAGAGATTATATTAATTTGTAATGAAAAATATTAATATAAAAACATTACATATCTATGAGGTTAGTATAAAAAGTTATAGTCTAAGCTTAAAAATAATAAAAAAAAAGAAAATATTTTAGTAATCTATTCATCCAACCACCAGAATTTTTTGGTATTTTTGTTTTGAAGTTCTCGATTACTTAAACTCCTATCATATCTATTTGAGTTATACAAAAAATTTGAATTGATAGCCTTATCATTAGCCCGTCTAAATTTGTGATAAAATATTGGAACATTATTTTCATCTTGGATAATATTTAATGTATCTAGGTACAAGAATGACTCTGGTGGACCTAGTCCTTTTTCAAGGGCATTTGAAATGTAAGCAAAACTTGTGTAGTATGGTGCCATTATTAAATTATTTTCGGTGCAGTATGAGCTTCTCAAAATGTAATTTCTAATTAGGTTAATAATGAAGTTATCAATTCTTATAACATTTGCTTTATTATATAGCTTTTTGTTTGAAACATATTTTAAATAATTGCTTTCCTTTGATCTAAATAACGATGTGCAAGCTCTTAAACATTTTCTTTCAAACACCCGTAGTTTTTCCATGTAGGAAGGTGATATGTTGAACCATATAGGACAACCATATGTAAGAATTGGTCTTATGAGCGATTGATACATAATTATTTTTACCGATGTTGTTATGTATTTTGAGTAAAACAGAGATTTGTACATGAAAAACGCTTTTTGTGCTCTTCTAATGACGTCTTTGACGTGTTCATTATAGTATAAAAATTTATCTATTTGTATGCCCAAGTATCTGACAGATTGTTTGTTTGTAATTAATATTTGGTTTACACTGGATCTCAATTCGAACGATTTCCAATTCTTTTTTATGTTGGTGTTACATTTACCTACAGGGGGCCTAAATAAAATTGTTTCACATTTATTTATATTTAACTTCATAAACCAATCAACTGCAAACTGTTCTACAACAATAAATGATTCCTGAAGCTTTGCATTTATTTTTTCAATTGTTGTGTCGGCATGGTATATAACGATGTCATCTGCAAAAGCGATTATATTTTCAACTTTTTTAAGTAAGTCTAAAATAAAAATGTTAAAAAGAATTGGAGAGTTAACAGTGCCTTGTTGTAACCCATTAATTATTTTAAATGTACTATTGCTTTCGTAATTTTGGTAATTTGTTCTAAAAGTTTTATCGCTAATCATATTATATATAAGAACTATCATCTTGACTGGAAATTTAAGTGTTATAAGTTTGTAAATTAGACCTGGGATCCATATGTTATCAAAAGCTTTTTCCAAATCTATCAAACATGCTCCTGTATATAGCCTTCTATTCCAATTCCAACAAATGTTTGATGTCAAACAATGTACTGCGTTAGTTGTCGAGTGCTTATATTTAAACCCGAATTGTTTTTCATTTTCTAGTCCCTTTTCTTTACAATACTTTATTATTATATTATTAATACATATTTCAAAGACTTTACTTATATTGGGTAGTAAGCTTATGGCTCTTAGATTATTTGGATCCCTTATATCTTTGTCCTTTTTTGGTAATAGGATTACTTTTGCCCTTTTCCATTTTACAGGAAAATATGAATTATTTAGCATATTGTTAAACAGATTACAGTATTCGAAAACTAAAATTTCAGGAATGTTTTTCAAAACTATATTTGAAATTCCATCAATTCCTGTAGATAGTTTAGTTCTAAGTTTAGCGAAGATATACAGTAATTTTTCTTTTGTAATGAAATAATCTTCTGCCTGCAAATCCGTTAATCTATTTGATTCCTTCTGTGAACTAAAATTAGTTATTGTGGTTTGGTATCTTTCAAATTCTGTTTTTGTTTCCAAAAAACTATTGAAAGTGTCCACAACTTGTACTTGCGTCGAGTTATTTCTGTTTATTACCTTTTCAGAGTGAACCGATTCCAAAAAAGCGCCTACGGCGTCTAACATTTGGTCCTTTTCTCTTAAAATGAAATTATTTGAATCGTCCCTTTCCAAGTTATTTGTATCGATTGAAACGTTTTGAAGTAAATGTCCAAGCTGTTGTGGTATTTTTATCTCATCCAATTTTGACGGTTTTAGATTTCTAAATTTTTTCTTAGTTTCTTCGAAAATTTGCTTGGAATTTTTAGGGTCTATTTGTGTTAAAGTAGCCTGTATATTTTCATTTAATAATCGCACAATATTTTCCTTCAAAAGTTTTTTGATAAGTTTCAGTTTTACTTTCCATAAATTTATTTCGCTTTCAGGTAACGTGTGCTCAAGTCTATTATGTTTTTTAATTATTGTTAATATTTTGCTTTTTTCTCTGTGCAGCTTTACTATAATTGGTCTTTTCAGTTTACTAAAGTTGTCTCGTGTCTGAAATTTGGGTGTTACTTTTTCTACTGCTTTTAAAATTATTTCGTTTATTTTGTCGATATGAACGTCTATTTCTGAATTGGAAAGATTTCTTGACGATGGTATAGGTTCGGTATTGTTCAATTGTCTTATAATATTGATTTTAAATTTTTTCCAATCTGTTCTTTTATAGTCATATATTACCTTAGGATTTTCTTCCATTAATGAAAAAAGTTCACGTTCTGTATTCATATATGTGGAAATTTTTAAAGCTTGATGATCACTGTCATAATCTAATGTTTCCAAACAATTCAGTGTGTTATTTTCTGTATCGATGTGTAGTCTACAGTCAGCAATACATACATCTATGTATGACCTAGACCTGGGTAATGATGGTAAATTAGAGGCGTAAAATTTACATCTAAAATTTATTTCGTTATCAGTTAACCACTCTTTCAGTTTCTTCCCCTTTGTATTGTCAGTATCGTTATTCCAGTCTCTGTGGCGTCCGTTCAAGTCCCCTGCTAGGATATAGTAATTTTTAATATTTTGTATATCTAAGGATAGAAAGAGATTATTCAGTTCACTACTAAAGTTACCGTCATTATTGCCTGAAGGATAATAAACAGAAATAATAAACATGTTTTTATTTTCTGCCATAGGTATACGCACTATACATGTTTCTAAAAACTGAAAGGTGTTAATCACACTGTTTGAATATGTGTGGTATTTTATGTTACTTTTAATTAAAATTGCTGTTCCACCCCCTCTTGTTGCTCCTGTTCTATCTTTTCTAATCATATTATAATTGTTAAAGCTCATGTTATGCCTCGCATTTAATTTTGTTTCGTTGAGAAGAACAATATCGGGACTGTGTTTTTCCAAAAAAAGTTGAAGGTCTAATCTTCTACTAATAAGTATTAGTGAATTAACGTTTATATGAATGATTTTGAGATTATTTTTCAAGAAAGTTCTCTGATTAGTATCCATTTTTATACACCTACCATAGAAAATATCGCATCAATGCGTGATGCCTGTAGATTTAGTTGTTTTTGGAGACTTGCCATTTGGTTATTTAGATTTAATATCATATTTTTTAATTCTAATAGGAAAGAATTATTATCAAAATTTATACCTATATTGTTAGTATTTTCTCTAACTACATTTGCAAAACTTGTTGTTGGCTTATAATTCTTGTTAATATTATTTAGACTATATTTATTTTCCTGTAATAAATTCTTCTTATTTCTAATTTTTTGCTGTAGCTCTTTATATTTTTCGCAACCTTTATATGAGGCAGGATGCCCATATCTATTGCATAGAACGCAGTATAATTTATCCCTCTCTTCTTCTGGAATGTTAGTTATTTCGCATTCTCCTCTTTTGTGGTTATTATTACATTTAACGCATCTAGTAGGTAAATAGCAATTGGCTGCGCTATGAAAAAAGCCTTGGCAATTACGGCATTGGGGGATCTCCGGCCTTCTTAGCTGTTCCCATTTTATTATTCTATAAAAAAGAGTTTTTATGCTCTTAAGCTTGTTGATGTTGCTTTCTGGGGTAATTTGTACCAAAAAGAAGGGTAATTTATAACCGCTCTTTTGTGACTTATTTGTTTGAAAGTTAGCATATTTTTTTTTTTTTTATTTTTTTTTCGATTTAGCATATTTATTATTATAGTTATTTATAATATATAGTAAATAAGTATTTTATTTATTTTATTTATTTATTTATTTATTTTATTGAATATCACATGCAACAAGAAATTAATCTTTTAAGTTACAGCATGTGATTTTATAACGATTACAATATAGATGTGCACAGTAAAATAGTAATTAAATAATTAAATTAAAATTAAAATATAATAATAATAAAAAAGAGAATAAAAAAAATAAAAACAAAGATGTAATATTAAATATCTTTAAAATTAATAGTTTGAAAATAACATTTTTTTAAATTGTAAAGCGTTGCTAATGTTTTGTAATGGGTTTGGTAACGAGTTCCACAGTCGTATCGTATTGGTAAAGAACTGCCACTCAGATATTAAAGTCCGATATCTAAGTTGAATAATTTGTTTTCCTCTGTTAGATCTTGCAAATTGAATGCGATTAAATAAGTAAGCAGGTTCTTGTGTGTAAATAATTTTGTGCAAAAAGATTAATGCCCTGATTTTCAGTAAGTCCATAATTTCAACTCCGTATAATGATTTAGAATAGAGAGAGGTACCATCATATCTTCTTATGCCGTAGACGTATCGAAGAATAGCATTATACGCTACTGTTAGTCTGGTTTTACTGGTTGAGTCGCAATATGCAAAAATTTCGCAGCCATACAAAATCTTAGGCATTAAAAAAGTTTTTGCAAGAAGCACACGAATATGAAGAGGTGTGATATGTTGCAGTGGATATAGCGTTCTAAGCATTGAGAATATTATTCCGGAAACAGAGTTTATATGAGTGTTCCATTGAAGGGAATTGTTGAAAATTATGCCAAGGTTCTTAGTTGATTCTAGAACCAATATATTTTGATTTCCTAAGGTTATAGGAGTATCAGCAATAATACTTTGATTCCGTTGGGATACAATCAGACATTTTGATTTTTTGGGGTTCAGGTATAGATCATTTGACGACGCCCAGCAATATACTTTGTTCAGATCTTGATTGAGTTTTGCAATACCATCATCTATAAAGTCCTTTTTACAATGTATATACAATTGCACATCATCAGCGTAAATATGGATATCACTATATAAAAGACAATATGGTAAATCATTTATGTATAAAGTGAAAAGTAGTGGTCCGAGAATGGAACCTTGTGGTACTCCTTTAGACACAAGTAAAGGAGTAGATACACTTTCGCCAGCAGAAACAGACTGATAACGATCAGCGAGGTACGTTCTAAGTAACGACGTGGCAGTTGACGAAAAATTAAAGTTGTTGTACAGCTTACTACAGAGCATTTCATGATTTACTGAATCAAATGCTTTGGAATGATCCAAAAGAACCAATAGTGTGACACCACCACTATCAATGTTGCATCTAATATCTTCTGTCACACTTATCAATGAAGAAACACAGCTATGGCCTGCTCTAAATCCAGATTGTTTACTAAACAGGAGGTGATTGTTATTTAGGTATTTGCTCATTTGGTTGTGTAACAGTCGTTCAAATACTTTAGACAAAAATGGTAGTATTGATATAGGACGATAATCATTTGAGGATTTAGCAACAGGTATGACCTTTGCATATTTCCAGCAGTTAGGAAAATGGCTGGTGGTTATCACAGTGTTTAATATGTGTGTTATATAACGTATCATTGTAGGTAGTATAAGTCTGATAAATTTGGGGTGAATTTGATCAAAACCAACAGCATTTGATGTCACTGATTTACAGCATGAGATAACTTCATCTTCAAAAACACATGTGAATTCAAAGCGACGCAGGGAGGGGGATACTGAGGGTATTTGTAACGGTTCAGAAACAGCAGCCAATTGCACCACATTCATGGGCAAACTAGATGGAACATTTATAAATGATTCATTCAGTTCATTTACATCAATATTGCAATGTTGTTCAGCTTTGTTTCCAATGCCGATTTCTCGAATGGTTTGCCATTTTTTCCTAGAGTCTACAGCTGAACTAAAACGGTTTTCATAATATGCAGACTTAGCTTCATAAATGGTTTTATTGACGAGTCTGCGGGCTTGACGATAATCTTCGAATAGCTCAGGTGTCCTAAATCTCTTCCAACGTCTATAAGTTTGATTACGAGTTTTAATTTTTAGTTTTATAGCTGAACTGAACCAGCTTTTATTTGAGTTATTTCCACGGTATGTACGTAAGGGTATCGAAATATCGTAAAGGCTGAGTAGATTACAATTGAGGAAGTAGAGCTGCTCATCAGCAGATGGCATATTGTAAATGCTATTCCAGTCTATTAAGTTGTAGCGTTCTTCCAGCAAATGATAATTAATGTGACGGAAATCTCGGAAGCTGGTTGTAGATTCAACTTTATGTAAATTAAAATTATATGAAATGTAAATAAGATCATGTTTTGAAAAAGTTGGTGCACTAATTTGATCGAATATTAATAAATTGGTCATATTACCTAATATGAATATATCCAGTAAAGTATTACTATTATTGGTGAAGTGCGTTGGTTGCATTGTATTAACAATATGCAATCCGATAGATGTAAGCCGGTCAGATAATTGTGAGCTATTACTAGACAGCAGATTGCAATTAAAGTCACTCGCTATTGTTATGTCATTGGACTGCGTAGTTAGTGACTCTAAAATACACATAAATGAGTCAAAAGGTATTTGAGAATTTGGCCGGTATGTGCAACCTAACAACAATTTAGTGTCACCACCGAGAATTTCAAGGAATAAGTACTCAATCTTATCACCATCCTGAGATCTCAAAATTTCTTTGTAACGAATACCATTTTTAATAAAGATTGATACCCCACCTGCATGACCTCGTCTATCATTCCTTAGTATTTTGTACCCCTTCGCAGAAACATAGCTATCAGGGAGATCTCTCGAAAACCATGTTTCAGATACACACACAATATCCATCTTAGTATCTTCAAACAAAAATCGAAATTCATCAATTTTGGGAAGCAAGCTTTGGGCATTGATGTGACATATGTTGAGTCCTTTACATTGTGCTGTGAGAATTTGAATCATAGTTTTTGTACAAACTGTGGAACCCAAACCAAGGCTATTTGATGCTGACATTTAAAAAAGTTGATAAAGAAAAGGCAACGCTTACACGTAGACACATATTTAAAACAAAGAAACAATAGTATGAAATACAAGATATATGAATCAGATAACATTTTGATAAAATTGCAGAATAATTTGTAATAAAGTTGATGTTATAAAAATTAAAATTAAAAATTAATGTAAATATTAGAAGATAGGTTAAATAAACATATTTTTTATTGATTGGCAAAGATGGCAACTCATTGTGGTAAATTATCCATAGTGTTTTTACTGGACTCTGGAAAAAATTTGTGGAGCTCGTTTAGGTCTTCAAAGCACATCGGAGTATCTCCCGGGTTAACTTTTACATAAACTAACCCTCGCAGAGTATACGCACTAGCTATTCGATTTTTTTTACGAAGATCAATTGCTGCATTCAAAATTTTGTAGTTATTTGATGTTAGGTTTTCATTGAGATACACTTTTGAGTTGTTGTATGTAGTGAAGCCGATATGTTCAAGACAAAGTTGAGACTGGTTTGCTTTTTTGAAATATGCTAACGACTTTAAAATAAAATTTTTGTCATACGCCGAACAGAGTTTCACAAGAATGACGGCATCCGGAGAGTTTACAAGTTTATTGTTTCTGTTCTGAAGACGGAAAATAGAATTGTAAGCAGGTGTGGAAATATTCAAGGCGGAGCAAATACTATCGAAAATTTCATTTAGCTTTTCATTTTTCATATACGGAATACCATTGATACGTAAGTCGCAAGATACTGACAGATTTTCTTGCCGATTAATTTGGGATTTTAATATTTTTATTTCGTCTTTGAGTAATACGATTTCAGTACACTGTGCTTCCAAGTAAGAAACACGCTCATTTACATTATTTATCTGCTTGACTATATCAGAGATATGCCTTTCAAATTCATTTAAGAGTTTATTTTCAACTGTTTGTATTTGCTCATTTAATTTTAGCAAAATTCTTCCTTCACTTTCCTTGATCTGAGCAGTTAAGAGATCGAATTGCTGATCAATTCTCATAAACATTGACTCTAAACGGGATGGTGAAAACGACAGACATACACTCTTAGCACCATTTTTAAGAGGAGTTGTGTTATCTCTTTTGTTACCACTTGATCTTAAATTCTTATCCATGATATAGCACTTTTATTTTATTCTCAAGAGAAAAAACAAAGAGTTTTAGCAATTTCAGTTGTTTTGTTTTTGTTTATTATATTTAAAACAAAGAGGTTTAACAATTACAGTTGTTTTGTTTTTGTTTTTATGTTTAATTTTTTCTTATTTTTTGTTTTCTGTTTTGGCAGTTGTTTTGTATTAAGAAATATTTTTGATTTAATATTTTTTTGTTTTTATGTATTCTATGATTGTTTACTTTTCTTTTTAATAAGTTAATATACAGAATTTCACTGTGAATATTTTGATACACAACTTGTATTATATAGGATTGATGAATTTTTTAAAAATCAGTATAAAGACAGAGCTTAATGAAAACACGTCTTAATCTTGTAAGAGTTGCTGTAATATTTTTTTTTCCTTTCGATAGTGTTAATCGAGATCCCCAAACTGTATTTTTGGAGTTAAAATCACCACCCACTATAAACCGATTCCCAAGAGATTTAAGGAGTTCAAGATATTCAATTTTTGTGTTATTATATTTCGGCGGGCAGTAGACTGCAGATAATACAAATGGACCGTGTATATCTTCTATTAAAATGGAAGTAGCTTGAATATAATCTTTTCTAAAATTCTGTAATTCAGTACATTTAATGGATTTTCGTATTATTATTGCTGTACCCCCATGCGCTGTGTTGTCAGGATGATTTGTATAAAAGATTGAGTAGTTTGGTATGGCTATAAAGCTTTTTTGTGTGAAGTGGGTTTCAGAGACAAGTAGCACGTCTACTGAAGAGCGATTTAAAAATAATTTTAGTTCGAGTGTGTGTTGGATAAGCCCGTTCGCGTTCCATTGTACTATATTAAGTTTACTTAGTCTGTCCATCGAGCTTAGTTAGAAGTACTGTGATAATGTTCATCATGTTAGATACTTGAGAAATCAGTTGCTTCATCATATCTTTAAGGTCTTGCATATCATTACTTATTTGCGGTGTAGTGGAACTGAATAAAGAATTACTAATAATGGACATTTCCTCAGTATTAGGGTTTTGACTCTGTGCTGTTGCTTGAGCGTAAGTCACTGTTGGATTTATTCTACTGTTTGTTGTAGGTACGTTTCGAGAATTATCAGCTTGTTGTGTTTGGTGTTCTTGGACGGTTATTTTTTCTTTGTTTCTTAGTGGTGGAAATTGCTTAATTTTGAGGGATTTGTATACCATACATCCTTTATAATTTGCGATATGGTTTTCACCGCATAACGCGCATTTAATATGTTCGCTTTTCTGTTTGATTGGGCAAAGCATAGTTTTGTGATCTCCAGCACATTTAACGCAAACGGGGATTTTGTTGCAAAAGTTTTTGGTGTGGCCATATTTTTGGCAGTTTGTACATTGAGGTAAAGTTCTTTTTGAACGTGGAGGTTCAAAACTAATTTTACAGTGTAAAAGGTGGGTTAAAGAATATATTTCCTTATTATTTTGACTTGATTTAAGTTCAATAGAAAACAGAGATAGTGGTTTTTTTGTACCAGTTTGTAGGATATTTTGGATATGTGTTACTTCGTGTCCTAGTTCACATAGTTCTTTTTTTATTTCCTCTTTGTCGGTTGAATAATGCATATTACGCAAGAAAACCTTGAAACCTTTTTGTTCTTTAGGTTTATAAGTGTAGTATTGGGTGTTTTTAGCTCTTAATAGGTTTACTATTTGGGTGTAGTGAATAGATTCTAAAGGTTGAAGGCACTGCACGAAATTAATGTCTTTTTAATTAAATTTAATTGTTGTTAATTTTGCAGTTAATTTTGTTATTTAACGAAAATGAGTAAAGAAGTTTGTGTAAAAGTTAGTGTTTTCAATTGCGGTTAACCGATTAACCGAAAAACCGGCTTCTGGGCATATTTACGGTTTTTAGGAAACCGAGTTTTCCCCCCGGTTAACTGGTTTTTTTATATCTGTAAAAATCGTAAATTTTTCTTATTTTATTGTTGTGTGTACCTCACTATTATCAGCTGTTGTTATTATTTCGCAGTAAATTAACGTGCGCAAAGATAGCGTCGATTTTTAGCTTCGAAAACGCTAAAATATATTAGTGATTTTGGGAGTTCAGAAAAATGGGAATTTAAAAATACTCAAAGTATTGCAATGGAAAATCATAAAAAAACAAACCATAGCATTAGGAATTCAGAACAAAATTTAAATTTTAATTTAATTTAAAAAAATAAAAAATATTTTATAAGAAAAGTTGGTTGAAAATAGTCAGACAAATATGGGATTTCATATTTCATGGAATACAGGCGACACCAAGAAACTACCTATACAGATTATGAATGTACATCATCTAAGGTATCTAAAACGCCTTCCGTGCAAAAAACCCGCTGGACAGTTTTCCAGAAAAGTGTCTTCATTCAATATGGCCAAAAAAATCTGGGATTATTTATTGCTTGGAATACAGGCGACGTCAAGCAACTACCTATATAGATTATGAAAGTACATCATTTAAGGTATCTAAAACGCCTTCTGTGCAAAAAATCCGCTAGACAGTTTTCCAGAAAAGTGGCTTCATCCAAAATGGCCAAAAAAAATCTGGGATTATTTATTGCTTGGAATACAGGCGACGTCAAGCAACTGCCTACATAGATTATGAAAGTACATCATCTAAGGTATCTAAAACGCCTTCCGTGCAAAAATCCGCTGGACAGTTTTCCAGAAAAGTGGCTTCATCCAAAATGGCCAAAAAAATCTGGGATTATTTATTGCTTGGAATACAGGCGACATCAAGCAACTACCTATATAGATTATGAAAGTACATCATATAAGGTATCTAAGTGGATTTTTTGCACGGAAGGCGTTTTAGATACCTTAGATGATGTACTTTCATAATCTATATAGGTAGTTGCTTGACGTCGCCTGTATTCCAAGCCATTTGGATGAAACCACTTTTCTGGAAAACTGTCCGGCGGATTTTTTGCACGGAAGGCGTTTTAGATACCTTAGATGATGTACTTTCATAATCTATATAGGTAGTTTCTTGACGTCGCCTGTATTCCATGAAATATGAAATCCCATATTTGTCTGACTATTTTCAACCAACTTTTCTTATAAAATATTTTTTATTTTTTTAAATTAAATTAAAATTTAAATTCTGTTCTGAATTCCTAATGCTTTTGTTTGTTTTCTATGATTTTCCATTGCAATACTTTGAGTATTTTTAAATTCCCATTTTTCTGAACTCCCAAAATCACTAATATATTTTGGCGTTTTCGAGGCTAAAAATCGAAGCTATCTTTGCGCACGTAGTAAATTATTGTTTGTGTGCCAAATAAATGAAAGAAAGAAAATTAAAATACATACATAAATATGTATATTAAGGTGTGTTCACATTATGTGTATTTGTCATGTGGACTGTCACTTTTTTGCATGTCAAATTTGTACATATAGTCTGAACACCTTCAAACAATATCATGTGTTATTTCTATGTGTGCAATACACATGACATTTTTTATTTAGGACGTGTTCTATTTTCAAGTGACAAACCATCTGACATCAGCTGTTTTTTATAACAAAAATTTTGTGGCGGCAAAAATTAATTGAAATTTTAATAAATATAATTTATAAATAGTAAAACAAAAATACAAAAAAAAAACTATACAAATTTATTATTGAAAATGAAGGGAAAAATTGAAAAGGAGTTAACAAAAGTAAGTATTTTTTTATTGCAATTTTTATAGTTATTTTTAAGTTGTTCCAGTTTGACTGGTAAAAAGAAGCGGTTCTACAGTTGATATAAATGTGGCAAGAGAAAGAATGCTTGTATAACCCGCGGAATAAGCTGTTTTAAGATTTTTTGTTTTTTGATAGGTTATGTCAAATGTAATTGACATACCAACATTTGAACATGTAAATTATAAACCGTATGTGAATCTGCGGGCGAGAAAATAACAAAGTAGTTAACAAAGTAATTTTTTTTACTCAACAAAGAGAGGGAAATATATCTCAATTGTGCAGAAAAACAGAGTAGTTTATTTTTTATTTTACAGACCACAATTGAGTGTTTTTAGGGAAAAAAGGTTCGTTGTGTAGTGGTACCACTTTTTAGAACAAAATAATTTGTTACTCTGGCACTATTATTTTTTTATTAAAAAATAAACAGAAAACTAAAAAAATATCTCGTTTTTTTATACTATTTTATAAATTATTTTTATTACAGCCATTTTATTGCAGATACAAATTAAGTATTTTCGGGTATGCAGATCTAAATTTAGGTGCTGCCAAGTTAAAATAGTGAAAAAGTTTGCAATAAATATGGTAGCATTGATTATTTTATAGAAATTATATCTTCTTGTTTTCGGTATATGGGAGAATTTTTCGTCTGTTATAACAAGATAACAAAGTGAAACCAAAAATATTATGTAAAAATAGTCTTTAAGCAAATTAAAATAAAAAACAAAATTCAATTTATCCAGAATTTGTTAAAGAAGATTGTGTAAAATAATTTATATAATATTACAATTTATTTTACTTAAAATTAAGGCCAAAATCAAATAAAATAAATTTTAATAGATATATAGGTCGAACAATTAGTTAAATAATTTATATAATAGTTAAAATTAAAAACAAAATCAGTTGAAATTAGTTTACATTTTTTTTTTTCTTAAAAAGATTATTTTTACATTTGGCAAATGGATAAGAATTAGGCCTTATTCCTAAGAAATGCTAATTGCAGTCTATAACTTCAGAACTTCACTCAAATCCTTTTTTCGCTGAGGGGCCAAAATTAGGACTTCTTCCTAATAATGGCTTATTGCACTTTATAGCTTAGTGCTTTAGCTATAATCTGATTTACATTTTATTTTTCCCTAAAGTTTTTTGTTGAACAAAGTTGAAGAAAATCTAATTCTACCGAACTTCAATCAAATCCTTTTTTTCGCTGAGGGACCAAAACTAGGACTTCTTCCTAAGAATGGCTTATTGCAGTCTATAGCTTAGTGCTTTAGCTATATTCTGACTTACATTTTATTTTTCCCTAAAGTTTTTTGTTGAACAAAGTTGAAGAAAATCTAATTCTTCACGCAAATAAAGGCTGTTTTCATAAATGCAGTATGCAATGCAACATTTCATTGCATAGAGTTCATAATAGCATTTAGAATATAATTTAAAAACTTTTATCACATAAAATATAAAGATATTGGACTATTAAAGAGAATCTTAAAACAAAAATTTTTAAATTATATTTCTAAATGCTATTATGAACTCCATGCAATGCAATGTTGTATTGCATACTGCGTTTATGAAAACAGCGAAATATTTCAAAAAGTAATGCCAATTTTTTTTGGTACTAAAAAAAATTCGTACTATCTGGCAACGCTAAAATAGAAATGGCGCAAATATTTAATTGCTATGCTTGGTTTTCACCACTATATCAGTTTTGTTGAACCAAGCATTAGTCTGTGATTTAATTAATAGAGTCTGAGAAAACAAAAAAAATATACTTACTAAAATATAATATACATATATAAAAAAAAGAAAAATGGTAAGTAATTTTGAAACTAACAGCTTGGCCCACGATGTTTGAGTTTGAAATTCAAGCGAACGCTAGCGTTCGACATCATGGACCAGGCTGTAAGTATATGACTTATAATTTAAGTTTGTATTTTTAGTTTTCCAAATGTCCTTTTTGCCACCACAAAATTTGCATTAATTTAAAAATAAAAAAGGCAAGTGGCGAGCCGTGGCAGCAGCAACCATATGAGCCGTATAGGCAAATATATGCCTATCCTCCGCAATGGCAAGTTTCTCAGCAACAAGTTTCTCAGCAACAAGTTCCCCAGCAGGTTCTTCAGCCCGTAGTTCTCCAGCAAGTTCCCCAGAAGCAGATTCCCTACTTGCAAGTGCCCCAGCAGCAGGCTCCCCAGTGGCAATCTTCCCAGCACCAAGTTCCAAACCAGCAGCAGTTGGCTCAACAGCCGCAATTGGAACCAGTGGTAGGGGATAACCCAAAATAAATTAAATATATTTTTTATCGATTAGTTTTTTCTTTTTGGCCAGGTTGATGAATTAAGAGTATTATTATTTTCAAGCTAATGTGGCCTAAACTTCAATGTAAATAAAAATTCAATTTTTATTACAATTTTTAATCCCGACGTTTCGTGGATTTATTGTCGTCTTTTTCAAGGGTTTGTAATCTGAAAAATTTCAAACGTCGGGATTAAATTTGTAATAAAAATTGAATTTTATTTACATTGAAGATTAGGCCACATTAGCATAAAAATAATAATACTCATATTGTTTTTGTTTTGTTTATTTTATATATTTATTATAAATGTATAACATGAATTTTACATTTTTACTTTTTTTAAGTTACATATGGTGTATATTTACGAAATAAAATAAATGTTATTTAGTTTATATAACTTATATATATATATGTATAAATGAATTGTTTTATGTTTAGTTATTTTTTTTTTAATAAATATTTTATTTGTTACTGATTGAAGATCTTTTTGGTTTTTTTAAGATATACCCAGCAAGCCATATGAGTCCGAAAAGAGTCTTTTCGGACACCTTTTTCGGAGCGTTAACGCTCTTTATGAGCCCAAAAAACAATCATAATTGCTCCGAAAACCTTCAGAAAAGAGGGCCATTACATTCGAAAATGGTCCGTCAGAAAGAGCTCTTAGATAATGTCAGAAAAGAGTCTTTTATGAGGGTTTGTTTGGGCTCTTAAAGAGCTCTAAGATAATGTCAGAAAAGAGTCTTTTATGAGGTTTTTCTTGAGCTCTGTGTAATCTTGTTTTTATTATGCTTGTGTAGTACAGCTATGTTTTTTTTTTGTTCAAAGCACAAATAACAAGACAACAACGCTTTGGTACACACATAATTAAGTGGAATTTCTTAATCATACTTTTTCGTAAAGTGATATTTCTAGTATCACGATATTTATTGAACGTGTAGTGATACTAGAAATATCTCGATATTTATTGAACGTGTAGCAGTGCCCTATGACACCAAAGCAGTTTTTCTTTGAACGTGTAGTGATACTAGAAATATCTCGATATTTATTGAACGTGTAGCAGTGCCCTATGACACCAAATCATTTTTCTTGTCAGTTTTAAAACCAATTCTGACAATATTGGTTTCTATGATACCCCTGAGTAATACCCAAATTTCTCAAGTTTTTTTCGATAACTTATCAGCCATGTCACAGAATTTAATTCCGTTCGGAAGTAGAATTAATTCCGTATTTTGCTTCTATAGAAAAAGTAAAACGTAAAAATTTTTCGAAATGAAACCACTTTTAATTTGCTATATGGAATTGTACTTTTAAGAATTTCTTGGTTTCATTTAAAACCGGTCATCTAACAGCCTAATGATTTCAAATCACTTAAGAGTTTTTTAAGCATTTTTCATTGAACTCTTGTAATAATATTATCACATACACTTAAAATCATTTGTTCTTTTTTTGTTTTTGAAATAAAACTATTTTACACAGAAAAAACTTGAAATTTCCAAATTTAGTAAGACGTTGTATTTTTTCGATTTTTCGTGATTTACTTTTTAGTAGTCAACACAAAGAAAATTAGCTGTTAGCTCGTGATTTAGAAGAATCAAAATCAGTACTAAAAATTAAAAATCTCGTGATTTTCAGAACACCAAAATATTCCTCCCGTGATTTCAAAATCGTTCGTGATTTAAAATCGATTTCCATCACATGCCTGATTAATTTTAAAATAACATGTAAATGATAAATTTAATTAATAAAGAATTTGTTTGTAGTCTTGGGTAAAATTGATAGATAAAAAATACTATTTAATTTTGCATATTAGTTTTTATTATTTTCAATAAAATAATATTTTAAAATCAGCAATGCGTTAATAGATTTATCAGACAAACGGTTTCTAATTTGGTTAACAATATTTCCAGAAACAGAAAAAACACGCTCACTCTCTATGGAAGTAGGTCTTATTGTCAATAAAGCATTAAATAATCTAAATTTTCAGTTCTAGTGCCAGTTACTTCAAACATTAAAAATTATGTTTTTAATAGTTGATTATATGATGACTTTGACCTTTTACCTTCAGACATTACATTTTCGATAGCTTGGTTAAGCTTATCTTGAAATGGTTCCATTTTATCATCAAATTCAATTTCAGAGTCTGATTCTGTTTTTGGTACTAAATTATTTTGGAATAATCTATTATACAAATTTTCTCCAAAAGCTAATGTAGTTGCTTTCGATGAGTTTTTCAAAATTATATTTTCATTTTGGATGCTTTTAAATAACTCGGAATTTTTTAGATATTTTAATAGCGTTATGATTTCCACGTTCCTACGTTCTGAAATTCATTTCGTAAGAGCATCAATTATTTTTTTTTGATATAAGATTATCTTCTGCAATTAATTTTTTAAAAAGCTGCTCTATTATCGCATCTGCTTTTAAAATATTCGCATCACGACGACTTAAAGCATCTACGGATATTTTAATTGGGTATAACACATTGTACAATGATTCTAAATTGTCGAAGTTTTCATCCCACATATTAGCTAAATTATAATCTATCAACGTCTTTTTAATACAATTTTTAATTTTTAGAAATGAATCCATCATTGCTAATAGCGAGTTCCACCGTGTTTTTATATCTAGACCAGTAGTGGAATTCTGTAACTTATTTTAACAACACTTGTCATTGTTAAAAAACTAAACAACTGATTAAGCGATTTTGCTATTCTCGAACTTATTTAGCAACACTTGTTATTGTTTGCAATCAGCTGAGTTGTTAAATTTTTTTTTTTGTATTCCTTTTAGCTCTTTTTGTTTATTTTAACAGAGGTGCCACATAGTGCCAAATTGTAACAATATTTTTAACATTAAAGGCCCAACTATAATATGCATATGCTAGCTTAAGCAAACGTGCGAACACATATAAATTGTATGTGGCAAACTATAATGTACTTAACGAAACTTTTCGTTAAGTTTTTCAACTGTCATTTGCTTAAGCAAAAAGCGAAACTGATCGCACATTCTGTACGGAATCAGCTGTTTGTTGTTGTTTGTTTGTGTTTTGAACAAAATGGAAGAAAATATATTTATTTTAAATTTAATAGAAAATGTGGAAAAAATAAGTGCCTTTACAATAAAAGAGATCCTTTTTATTTTAACAAAAATGTCTTTCTGTCGCAGTTTATTTCTCTGGCAGAACAAGAGCGTCTTCTTCTTTTACAGTGTAGTTCACTTATTTCTTTTGATGTGCACATTCCTTCAAGCGCTAACTTTAATATTTTTATATTATTTAAATTTTTAAGTCTTTTCTCCATTTTTACAAACACAATACGAAAATTAACAAAACATATGTAAACGTTTATTATTATTTACAATGTAGTGCTGCCACAGCTGTACATTTTAGTACTTTTGCCGATAAATTAAAAAA
The DNA here is from genome assembly GCA_916048285.2 of Bellardia pandia. Taxonomy (NCBI): domain Eukaryota; kingdom Metazoa; phylum Arthropoda; class Insecta; order Diptera; family Calliphoridae; genus Bellardia; species Bellardia pandia. Next base: position 16,268,196 of record OU696534.1, on the reverse strand, counting down.
AAGGAAAAATTATGCGTTTCTGGTACGAAGTTTTCTTTTAATTATAAAATAATATAATAATATTTATAAAATATAGTCATTTAATGGCTTTTTGTTAAAATAAAAACATTTTTATTAATTAGAGATGGAAAATGAACTACTATTTCTTAATTTTTAAGAGAAAAGTTTTATTCAGGCTACTAGTTCAAATAATTAAGAATACTATTGTAAAGTACTGGAACAATTGGCAAATTGGAATGCATTTTCTACCCGGCCAAGGGCGTCTTCAGCAATCTTCATTGTCCACTATCACTATGTAAATAGCATCTATTTAACTCACCGTTTTTTGAGAAATAGCGTACAAGAATTATGATATTTCTTTTTAACGTGTTGTGAGTTAGAACGAAATTTACGTACGTTTACAAATGTGTGTGTATTCTTTATTATTGTTTATGAAACTTGTATTACTACAAATTTGTTTTTGCTTTTCTTGCTGCGTCTACCTTTTTTGTAGATCAATAACAGCAATTGTATGTATGTTTTTGTTGTCATATCTCATTTTATTGCTCCTTTTTTGGTTGATTGAGTTATTTTTTGTAACTACGAAAACCGGAGATGGGATGATGACTACATACTTTGATACACCGCGCCATGGTGTTTATTATGTTATTAATTAGAGATGGAAAATGAACTACTATTTCTTAATTTTTAAGAGAAAAGTTTTATTCGTTCTAACTCACAACACGTTAAAAAGAAATATCATAATTCTTGTACGCTATTTCTCAAAAAACGGTGAGTTAAATAGATGATATTTACATAGTGATAGTGGACAATGAAGATTGCTGAAGACGCCCTTGGCCGGGTAGAAAATGCATTCCAATTTGCCAATTGTTCCAGTACTTTACAATAGTATTCTTAATTATTTGAACTAGTAGCCTGAATAAAACTTTTCTCTTAAAAACATTTTTTTTAAACATAAATGAGCAACTGTGGACAAAAAATTGCAAAGTCATTGTAGCCACCTGAAAGTTAACTCTGAACTAGTTATGCATTTGACAGCCTTTTCGTTAACTTTTGCAATTTGCTTAAGCTTGCTTATGCATATTATAGTTGGGCCTTAAGTTACAGAATCGCATAATCGTTACTGCAAACGACAAAATGAGTCGACAAGAAAACAATTCTTGCTATTGTTAAAAGTTACAGAATTCCACTACAGAGGTAGGCAAAGTGTAAAATGAGGTTGTGTGTGTGAGCGAACTACCCAGCAAACATAAACATAATTATATAAATTATACAAAAAAACTTAGATAGGAAACATACACTCAAAATGTATTTTCCGTAACATATAAGAAATTAACAACGAGATTGATATATAAACGGAACCTCTAATACTTCAAAAGCTGATAACATGCATGTTACCAAATGCATTATCAATCATAAAATATTTTTCGTAGTTCATTATTAATTTGAAATGCTTGCTGGGAAGTATTTTTGAAAAAATATAAAAGCATCCGCCGCATGTGCACACATTGCTGTCGCAATGACGACTGAATGAAAGAGATTAAAGGCCCAACTATAATATGCATAAGCAAGCTTAAGCAAATTGCAAAAGTTAACGAAAAGGCTGTCAAATGCATAACCAGTTCAGAGTTAACTTTTAGGTGGCTACAATGACTTTGAAACTTTTTGTCCACAGTTGCTCATTTATGTTTAAAAAAAATGTTTTTATTTTAACAAAAAGCCATTAAATGACTATATTTTATAAATATTATTATATTATTATATAATTAAAAGAAAACTTCGTACCCGAAACGCATAATTTTTCCTTTTTTTTAATTTATCGGCAAAAGTACTAAAATGTACAGCTGTGGCAGCACTAAATTGTAAATAATAATAAACGTTTACATATGTTTTGTTAATTTTCGTATTGTGTTTGTAAAAATGGAGAAAAGACTTAAAAATTTAAATAATATAAAAATATTAAAGTTAGCGCTTGAAGGAATGTGCACATTAAAAGAAATAAGTGAACTACACTGTAAAAGAAGAAGACGCTCTTGTTCTGTCAGAGAAATAAACCACGACAGAGACATTTTTGTTAAAATAAAAAGGGTCCTTTTATTATAAAGGCACTTATTTTTTCCACATTTTCTATTAAATTTAAAATAAATGTATTTTCTTCGTTCTCCATTTTGTTAAAAACACAAACAAACAACAAACAGCTGATTCCGTACGGAATATGCGATCAGTTTCGCTTTTTGCTTAAGCAAATGACAGTTGAAAAACTTAACGAAAAGTTTCGTTAAGTACATTATAACGGGTTTTGCAATAGCTACTTGACAACTCTGAATTTAAATTGTGAACGCACTATTTCACTGATCATCTAATTGTTGCTTTCTTTTTTTCAGTAAACTTAACATTTTCGTTATGGTAAAGTACACGAAGGAACAACGTTTGGAAATTATAAAAATGTACTACCGAAATTCGGAGTCGGTGACCGCAACTTTAAGAGCGTTAACTCCAATTTTCGGTCGTAATTCTCGCTCTAGTAGACAAGCAATAACAAGTTTAGTGCAAAAATTTGAGTCTACATATTCATTGTGTGATGCTGTCGTGCCAGTGAGACAACGGCCTGGTCGAAGTTCCGAAAATATCGCTGCCGTTCAGGCGCCCGTAGCAAACGATTCAAATCAGTCGATTCCGCGGCGTTCTCAAGAACTGGGCATCCCCAAGACCACTTTATGGCGAATTTTGCGTAAGGATCTGGGTTTACACCCATACAAGATTAAGCTGACTCAAGAATTGAAGCCGATGGACCATTTGAGTCGACGTACGTTCTCCGATTGGGCTCTGGAGAAGATGCACCAAGATGATGAATTTCATCGCAAAATCATCTTCAGTGACGAAGCTCATTTTTGGCTCAATGGGTTCGTCAATAAGCAAAATATGCGTTATTGGTCTGCTGAAAATCCACATGTGCTTCACGAATCACCACTTCATCCACAAAAAATTACTGTTTGGTGCGCTTTGCATGCCGGCGGCGTCATTGGGCCATATTTTTTCGTCGACAATAATGATCGTCACGTTACTGTGAATGGCGATCGTTATCGCGCAATGATTAGCGATTATTTTTGGCCCGAATTGGAACACATGGACTTGGATGACATGTGGTTTCAACAAGACGGTGCCACAAGCCACACAGCACACGTTACAATCGATTTAAAAAAAGTTGTCAAGTCCTTATTGGAAAACCCGTTAGTTTGCCACATACAATTTATATGTATTCGCACGTTGGCTTAAGCTAGCATATGCACATTATAGTTGGGCCTTAAGTGTATGTGTGAGGTGCTCTCTGCACTATTGTGCTATAGGATGCCGACCTATGATCTAGACCAGGGGCTTCCAAAAATTTTTTGCTTGTGTATTAGTGAGTACCAGAGAGTAATAAAATTGAGAGAATACATTTATTTAAAGCCGAAGAAAAATGTTAGTAATATACATATTTTATAATTTGCTATGTATGTTACCAAAAGCATTTTTGACCGCACAATATTTTTTGAGTGTCATCATCTGTTAACCTGAAAAAAATAACATAGCATCCGCGTGACATGTGCACTTGTCGAAGTCACATCGACGACTGAATTGAAGAGCATAAAAATATGTCTTGGTAGTGGTAGCTCAATTGTGCTATGAAATGGAAGCCCCTGATCTAGACAGAGTTGTAATTCTTTACCAAATTCCGCTTTAACATACGTTTGCAACGTTCCGTTTTTTAATGGACTTCGTTTAATACATTTTATAATTTTTCTCACATTGTTTAAAACACTAGAGTATATTTCTATTATATTATAAGAGTTATTCTCTTCAGTTTCGTCGAAATTGTCAGTGTCGCTTTCATTACTGGAACTAGAACATTCAGCTTTAGTGGTTTTTTGGTAAAGAACGTCCAAAATAGCTAAATGGATACAGTGATTGAGACAAAGTATTCCACATGCTGGACTTTCACTAATGAACTTTTTCATTACGTTTGTTCCATCTGAAATTGTAGAAACAATATGTTCTTTTAGGCTTAAGTTGTATTCATCAAGTTTTGTTTCGACCATTTTTCTTAATTCCAATGCGCCGCATTTGCCTTCAATGTTAATCATGCCGAGATTGAATAGCTTTTTATTTGGTCCATATAAAATTATATTCAAATAACGTCTATTTTTCAAGCTGGTCCATTCATCCAAAACTAAACTAAATCGTCCGTTGTAAATTACAATATTATTAATACTTGCGATCATACCCTTATTTATTTGTTCGAAATAATTCAAAATGAATTTCATTATTGTAGTCTCACATTTCGGAACTGTAAACCCTTTTCTTGCTAATGATTCTCGGATAAATATACTTCGTGTTATAGTTCTTATTGAAATTCCATCAACTGCAGCTAATTTCGCCAAGGTTGCATTCAGGTCATCACTTTTAACATACTCATACATATTTCTTTGTCTCTTGGTGGGAGGCGAATCTTCAGCATCGATGTTTTTGTTGTCGGACTTTTGATCTAAATGGTGAATCTTTGCAAGATGCTTCACTAATCCACTTGTGGATGAACCTTTATATGACAGTATCTTCGGACATAAGTTGCACTGTGCATCGGAATTCGTTCCTTTTGAAAAATAATTCCACACAAAAGATTTCTCCATTGCCTGGGAAATATTTATTATATGTTAGTATTAATACTTGACTGAATACTAGTAAAACTTGACAAAATTGTACATATGTACATACCAGTTTACATTTAGAAATCTTTCTTGAAAGATTTTTAACAATATAAAAGGTCTACATAGCACATAAAAAACAATCAGTTTATATTTAGTTAAATTTTACAATTATTATTTTGTTTTTAAATACGTATGTATGTATATGAACTGCAACTTGCAAGATAAAAAGTTCGTTAACAATTTCTTGTTTTATTCTTCTTTAATTTTCTATATAAAATAGTTGTATAAAATGAGTAACCATAAGCATGGTTGCATTTTTTAGTACAAATTAATTCCCGGGATTTTCGACTAAAATTCCCGGGAATCGGGAAGTTAAAAATCACTGTATTTCCCGGGATTTTTTTCCCGACGCTTCCCGGGAACGAAACCCTACATACACATGAAAACACATGTGGATAGAAAAGTGACATTCCACATGACAAATACACACAATGTGAACACACCTTTAGTTGTTTAACAAAAGTGTGTATAACATTTATAGTGGAATGGCAATGTAAGCGGCATGCGGCCGCGGACGGCAGAAGTAGTGTAGTGTGTTTGACTAGTCGAAGTTACCATACCTTCTGTATGTAACTTAATATCAACACTTTGTTGATATTATTGTCCACACTGCATAAATGTGGGACAGCGTGTGTTATGCTGTCTCAGCATATTCCCACGTTAGGTATTAAGTATGTATAAGTGAATATTGTATAATTGTAAGTTCATTTTAAGTAGCTTGATAAGAACAAAAGTAATAATTAATAAAGCGTAGAAATGAACAGTCGCACAAGCGGCTGTTTAGTCTAAAGCAATATAAAAGTGTTATCATTTTAAAATATTACATGGCGATCCTGCCAGTGTAAAGCAGGAGAGTAAAGCAAAGTTAAAATGTGTTTAAAATATTAAATTGGAAAGGACCAAAGTAAAAAAAATTAAAATGTAAAATAAACATTTGCTAAAATAATGATAAAAATATTAAAATAAAAGATGAATTAACGAAACAAACGGAAAATTATACATAAATATAATTTCGAAATAGTTTTTGAAAAAAGTGAAGTGAAAAAATAGTTAAATCGCATAAGAAACTGAAAACCAACTTAAATATAAATATAAAAACAAATATTAGTTATAATTATCAAAACAAACATATAATAAACTGAAATATAAATATAAAATCGCATAAAACAAAAGAAAAAGGGTAACATTCCGAGTTGCCCGAAGGAAGATGTTGGTGCGGCCAAAGCACCATCCACAATAACAACATAAACTTTAACCTATCAAACACTATAAATGCCAATGGCATAGAGACAAAAAGCCGCAAAAAGAATAATGCAACTAAACACAATGTGATCGAATGCCAAATGCATCAAGGTCGTTTGAATTGTACCAAGGTCAGAGAGAGCCTACAGCATGAAGCATGTATATTTGTGCCTTACGATCCCGACTTCAATCACTCACCTCACAATAACCATCAATATTTCTAATGGCCTACTGGACAGCGACATAAAAGATAAGTTAATAAAATTATCTATAGTTTTATTTTTAACATTTTGGTATGTTTAAGTTTTTATATTAAAATGGGTTCAATATTAAAATGGTGAAATATCAAAATATTATTTAAATATTCAAAAAAAAAATGGACCTTATGTTTTAATAATCAGCAAAATTTTAATTAATTAATTAATTTAAAAAAAAAAAGATAACAAGAAAATATTTTTTACTTACATTATTAAAAATAATACACTTCTATATAGTGAATAAATAAAAATATTAAAATAACTTAAATATTATAATTATAATTTATATTCTATTTTATTTAAACTAATGATTTATTATATATATAAATATTAATAACTAACACTAATAAATATGAAAAATTAATTAATAAACCACCATCAAGGAAAATGGTATAATGACATAAAAAATTATCTATATATATAAAAATGGTGTAAAAAATGTATAGTAATTCATCAAATGAGAACGGCTGGGCCGATTTCTGTAAAATTTTTTGTCAGTTGTTCGTATTTTCGAGGAGAAGGTTCTTACGGAAGAAAATTTTGGAAAATCCCTCCGGAAAAGTTGGAAAATTGGAAAATCGAGTTTTTGTATGAAATTTGGACTTAATGGCTTTCCAACTATAAAAATAGAAATTTCTTAGTGTAAATCATGAAAAATGCGAAACGCGGAAAATTGGAAAATCTCTTCGCAAAAGTCGGAAAATGGGAAATTTTGAAAATCGAGTTTTTGTATGAAATTTTGTATGAAATTATTCCTTAATGGCTTTCCAAATGAAAAAATAGAAAGTTCTTGTTGTAAATCATGAAAAATTGCGGAAAATTCGAAATGCGGAAAATTTGAAAAATCGAAAATTGATTTTTTGTACGAAATTTTGGGTGAAATTATTCCTTAATGGAAAAATAGAAAGTTCTTGGAAATTGCGGAAAATGCGAAATGCGGAAAATTGGAAAATCTCTCCGCAAAAGTCGGAAAATTGGAAAAATTGGAAAATTGATTGAGTGTTACTTCTCTTTAAAAGTAAAAAAAAAAAAAAAATTCTGTGCAATATTTATCAAAACATTAATTCTTAAAGAAAATAAGTTTGTGTGAAAAAAGTGAGTTCATTGCGAGCATTCATACAGAAACATTTATTCCGTAAGTTTGAATCTTTAAACATTATTTTCTTTTGAATTGGATTAGACTTTATTGTTTTTTAGGAAGACTTATTTGCTTCACTAATGCCTGCTATTAGACGAACAAACCTTGGACGACATACACGTCGTGCAATAATTAGTCAGAATGTCCATGATAATCAAACAGAAGAGGAACGTGCACAACAAAATGAATGGAGACGAGCCCATATTGCACAGATTCGCACTACACAATCACCACCTCAAATTCGACAAAACAATAGCAGAAGAAGAGCAGTCGTAAATGTAGACTTGAATCGGGCTGCTTTTGGATACGATTCTGCAATCGCCTATAAAGACCTTCGCTGCGTTGATATCGGTTCATTGTCTGTCGTTTGCCAGCATTGCAATGCATTGAAGTTTCAATCGGAAACCCCCGGCTTATGTTGCGCTGGTGGCAAGGTGAAATTGCCTGTTTTGCCTCCTCCGCCAGAGCCATTGTATTCGCTTCTCTATGGAAATACAATTCAATCAAAACATTTCTTATCGAATACACAAAAATATAATGGATGTTTTCAAATGACGTCATTTGGAGCCGAAGTTGTTCATCAACCCGGCTTTAATCCGAGTTATAAGGTAATGGCGTCTCATTATTTTTAAAATTAATATTTCTTCTCATTCCTTTCGAAATTGATTCCAAATATTTAGATTCAAGGTCAAATTCATCATCGAGCGGGCGCTTTGTTACCACCACCGAGCGAAGATTATAAGTTTCTTCAGATCTATTTCGTTGGTGATTCGGCAATTGAACTAGATCAGCGTTGTGCAATTTTTACAGCAACTAAACGTGAAATTATTGAACAATTGCAAAATATTCTGCATGAGCATAATCAGTTGGTTAGATTGTTCAAAACCGCATTGGAGACAATGCACTCTGACCAGTGTTGCCAAAACATTATTGGGAAAAAATGCTAGATTTTTCTCAAAAAAATGCTAAAAAGTGCTAAAAATTTAAAAAAAGTGCTAAAAAAAGTGCTAACAAAAATAAATAAAAAAAATTGGCATATAGTAAACTATGAGATCTGTATTTCTTTAAAATTCATTTTCATACTTAAATATGAATAAAGAAATTGAAAATACATCTTTTCTTAAAAAAAAAAAATCAAAAATAAAATGTTCTATTCATTTTTAAAAACAAAAATCGAAAGTAAATTCTTGAAAAACAATTTTTAAATTCATATTTTATCACATAAGTTTTAAGATCACGAAAATAATTTGATGAATTTAAAAATTCCAGTCATTATCATCATTATTATTATTATCATAACTTTCACTAGATCCAATTAATTTCAGAAAATTCGTTGGGACATCATATTGGCAACAACACTTTCCGCTTCCTTTTAATCCGTATCTAAAATGTTATTAAATTATATCATAAAATTAAGAAATTAAAATTTAACAATAAAGTCTTACCTAATTGCTAAAACAGAATGTAATGTAATCGGTTTCTTATATTTGTCTTTACGGTGTTCATTTGACTGAACACACGTTCAACGTCCGCATTAGACCACGGAAGACTGAGAAGTTTTAAAACAAAATTGGCAATTTCCTCGAATCTCTTGTTACCTCCGGCATCTCTATATGCTTTTACCTCTGCCCAGAAAGGAACTGTGTTGTTTTTATTAATCCATTTTATATATTGAATGCTAGAATATTGGTCAATTATTTTTCCAATTTGTTCCTCGCTAATACAAAATAATTTTAAAATTGGTAAAATTTCGCCTTTTTGGGAACTTAAAACGTTTTGGACCGAAAAAAATCTGTATTTTGTAAAACTTTTATATTGTCTAGTAATTTTAAATAAAGAAGGGGTTAGATTATGTATTTTTTAATGCATATTTATATACATAGTTTAATTTAAAACACAAATTAACTTGATTGTTAAAGATATTTTTGCGGGAAAATAATTAAAACAATATTAAAATACCAAAAATTTAAAAAAATGCTAAAAATGCTAGAAAAATATTTAAAAATGCTAAAAAAAGTGCTAGGTGCTAGATCACTTTTTTTTGGTGCTAAATGAGTTTAAAAAGTGCTAGATCTAGCACTAAAAGTGCTAAATTGGCAACACTGACTCTGACGACCATAAAATTATAATCAGAGCAGTCAAAAGACCCGCTGGAGGCCATGCAAGGCAGTTCAATGCTCCCACTATCAATGAAGTCGCAGTGGTGATTGTTGGAGAGAATGTGGAATCACGCGATATTGTTCTCAAGCGTCGGGATGGTGGACAAATGCAGCGCGTGTACGAGACTCATCGGTCATACGATGCACTTCAATACCCTTTGATGTTCTGCGGTGGAGAGGATGGCTATCACTTCAATATAAAAATGGTCAATCCAACGACAGGTTTGTTTACAAGTCATTAATTCCTTCTTATTCTACAACTTACTTGCAATTCATATTTCAGGAGAAGAAATGAATAAGAAGGTCAGCTCGATGAATTTTTATGCGTTCCGATTTATGATTCGGGAAGAAATTGACAATCATCTGTTGAGATATCGCCGGTTGTTTCAACAGTTCTCCGTCGACATGTACGTCAAAGTCGAAACGGAGCGTCTCAATTTCCTTCGTTATAATCAGTCAAAGTTACGATCAGATGAGTATATTCACTTGCGTGACGCCATCTCTACCGAAGGAGATGCGACAAACATCGGTAGTTTGACCATTCTCCCAGCTACTTATGTTGGAAGCCCGCGCCATATGCATGAGTATGCTCAAGACGCGATGACGTACGTGCGGAATTACGGACGACCGGATTTATTCATAACGTTTACTTGCAATCCGAAATGGCCTGAAATTACGAATCTGTTGCTTACAGGACAAACATCGAGCGACCGACACGACCTCATTGCACGAGTATTCAAGCAAAAGCTCAGAGTACTCATGGATTTCATCGTTAAACAAAAGGTTTTTGGCGTAGTTCGTTGTTGGATGTACTCAGTTGAATGGCAGAAGCGTGGATTACCACATGCACACATTCTGCTTTGGATGTTCGACAAGATCCGACCAGATCATATTGATTTGATAATTTCTGCCGAAATACCAGACCCAGAAACTGATCCAGAGCTTCATTCCGTTGTGACAACGAATATGATTCATGGTCCTTGCGGAGTCCACAACCCAGCCTCACCGTGCATGGAAAACGGAAACTGCACAAAGCGTTTTCCCCGTCCTTTGGTAGCTGACACAATCAGTGGAATGGACGGATATCCGTTGTATCGGCGTCGTTCTCCAAGTGACAATGGCAGATCAATCGTGATGAAGATAAAAGGAAACGATGTCGTCGTCGATAACCGATGGATCGTTCCATATTGTTCGCTTTTGTCGAAAACATTCTCAACGCACTGCAATGTTGAGTACTGCAACTCCATCAAATCCATAAAATACGTTTGCAAATATGTGAACAAAGGGAGCGACATGGCGGTCTTTGGTATTGCCAATCCAAATGCAAACGACGAGGTGACGAAATTTCAACTTGGACGTTACGTGAGTTGTAACGAGGCAATTTGGCGGCTGTTTTCATTTCCGATACACGAACGTCACCCGGCTGTCGTACATTTGGCAGTTCACTTGGAGAACGGCCAGCGTGTCTATTTTACAGAAGCAAATGCAGCGCTAAGAGCAGAACGACCACCAGCGACAACATTGACAAATTTCATTTCGACATGCCAAAGCGATCCATTCGCACGGACTTTACTCTATTCTGAAATGCCACGCTATTATACATGGAACGCTGCATCGAAGAACTTCCAACGCCGGAAAAAAGGTGATACTGTTGCTGGCTTCGCTGATGTCTATTCGACTGATGTCCTCGGACGAATATACACAGTTCATCCACGCCAAGACGAATGCTTTTATCTTTGCTTGCTTTTAGTGAACATTAGAGGCCCCACATCCTTCGATTCCCTTCGTACTGTGGATGGTGTGCTGTGCGCCACTTTTCGGGAAGCTTGCCAACTTTTGAATTTGCTCGAAAACGATTCACATTGGGACTTAACGCTCGCCGATGCAATTGTTTCTGCGCCAGCGAATCAAATTCGTACATTGTTTGCGATTATCATAGCCACATGTCATCCATCGAACCCAACCGCATTGCTTGACAAATACAAGGACGATATGGCTGACGACATTTTGCACAGAGTTCGCACGGCAACTTTTAATTTCGATCTTGAAATTAACGAAGAGATACGCAACGAAGTTTTAGTTCTGGTCGAAGACATGTGCTTGCTAATGTGTGGCAGTGTGCTGTCGACATTAGGATTGCCAGCGCCCAATCGTTTGATTCACGATGCATTCAACTCCGAATTGCAACGGGAGCAAGCCTATGATCGAGATGAGCTGGCCGAAAGAGTCCGAACAAATGTGACACTATTGAATCCCGAGCAGAAGAACGTGTACGATTCGCTGATGAAGGTTGTTGACGATGGAACGGGAGGTATTTACTTTCTTGATGCTCCCGGTGGGACAGGCAAGACATTCGTCATTTCGTCCATTCTGGCAACAATTCGGTCAAGATCACAAATTGCGTTGGCTGTTGCATCTTCTGGAATTGCTGCCACATTGTTGGAAGGCGGTCGAACTGCACATTCCGCTTTGAAGCTGCCGATGAATCTTCTCACAGTTGACAAGCCAACATGCCCAATAACCAAGAATTCGGCGACAGGCAAATTGATGCGCGAATGCAAAATCATCATTTGGGATGAATGCACGATGGCGCATAAACGAGCTTTCGAGGCAGTTGACCGAACAATGAAGGATTTACGAGGTGATTTAAGACGATTTGGTGGGGCTTTGATATTGCTCTCTGGAGATTTTCGTCAAACACTTCCCGTTATCCCCAAATCTTCTGCTGCGGATGAACTTAACGCGTGCCTGAAATCGTCGTCTTTGTGGCGGCATGTCCAGAAGTTGCAATTGACCACAAACATGAGAGTCGCGTTGCAGAACGACCCATCGGCTGCCGAATTCTCGAGACAACTGCTGGAGCTTGGCAACGGCCAAATTCCTGTTGATGTCTTGACTGGATTGATATCGTTCCCTGAAAATTTTTGTGAATTCACATCGTCCAAGGAGGAACTCATTAGCAAAGTGTTCCCCCGCATTGCACAAAATTACAAAAATCTCGATTGGATTGGTGAACAGGCAATACTAGCAGCGAGGAATAAGGACGTCGATAGCTTAAACTTAATTATTCAAAGTCAAATCGCAGGACAAATGCATACGTACAAATCTGTTGACTGCGTGACCGACGAACATGAAGCGACCAACTACCCGACGGAATTTTTGAACTCGCTTGATGTACCAGGAACTCCGCCGCATAATTTACAGCTGAAGGTGGGATCTATCATAATCATGTTGCGGAATCTCAATCCTCCAAAATTATGCAACGGTACGCGGTTGTCCGTCAAAAAGCTAATGAACAATGTGATTCAGGCGACAATCATCAAGGGCAAATTCAAAGGAGAGGAAGTCCTTATCCCACGAATTCCCATTATTCCAACTGACCTTCCATTCCAATTCAAGCGGATTCAGTTCCCCGTTCGATTGGCATTTGCGATGACAATCAATAAATCGCAAGGCCAATCACTAGAAGTCTGTGGGATTAATCTCGAATTTCCCAGTTTTTCGCACGGTCAGCTGTACGTTGCATGTTCGCGTGTTGGGAAACCGTCTTCGTTGTTTGTTTTTGCGCCGGAAAACAAATCGAAAAACATTGTTCATCAAATCGCTCTCTACTGATTTCATTCAAATAAATCCCATTGAAAATTTAAATATTTGTGTTGTATTATTACTCTAAAGTTTGTCTGAAGGCTTAGAATTGGGGCGAGGCGAAGTTCGCCGGGTCCGCTAGTAAATAAATAAATATTTACTAAAAACTAAATAACCAGTGCATACATACGTGGTGTCCCTGCATTTGGTATAAAACAAAAGTATACAACCGTTTCGTTCATCAATTGGTGATGACCGGCGCATGCCATTGCCATTATCCACCCTGCAAAACATGGTGGCGATTGCAATGACATGAGCTCCATTGAATAACTAATACGTCCTAATACAATAAGACCATTACTAGCAAGTGGCTTGCCGTCTTAAACTTAGTCTAAGTAACAAATTGTAAACTTGTCTTTTGTAAATGTAAACGGCCAAGTCATTAACTAATTTACGGGCAGTTCTAAAAAGCTTAGCTTCTTATAACACTTTTCAATAAAATTATTATTTTTCCCTATAAAAGATTATGAATTTCATATTTTTGATCGGTGTAAGATTTAACTTCACCATCCTTTAATTTATGCATTAATCATCTATCTTCATAATTATTGCTCCTTTTTGCATAATATGAGATAAATATTTATACATATATAATGAATGATTACGTTGATTGTTAATTCCTTTGGAGTTGTTTAATTTAAAATTGTGATATGAAATATTTTTGTTACATACATTCATCTGAATCAGAATCATAGGCTTTCCTTTGCCTTCTTTGACTCTGAATTTTTCGCTTCAGACAGCAAATACTTTCATTTTATTTTATGTCAACCTGAGAAAATATGTTATTCTCTCTGACAAGCTGCGATTCTGTCGCACGCCACAGTAAATGTAGGTTTAAATATTAAACGCTCTTCTCAAACAATATCCACAATCATGCCGCAAACACTTGTTGAGTTTTTAAATACTGCCTCCAGGCTACTCCCAGAATTTGATGGAACCTCTGAGAATTTACAAAGCTTTATTGACGCTATAAACCTAGTTGATTCAATAAAAGAAAATCATGAATCAGTCGCGGTAAACCTAATAAAAACAAAATTAAAAGGTACCGCTAGGAATTTAATTTCCTCAGAATCAAGCTTGGAAGAAATAGCATCAAAACTAAAAAGCTCAGTAAAAGGAGAGTCCGTAGACGTTCTGACTGCCAAATTAATGAGCGTCAGGCAAAGTGGCAAAAATGTTAATTCTTATGCCAAGGAAATGGAGGAGTTAACTAAAAAACTTGAGACTGCCTACATCAGAGATGGATTACCTCATGAGGTAGCCAACAAGTATGCGACATGTACGGCTGTTACAGCCATTACCAAAAATAGTTCAAACGAAAGAGTCAAACTGATCATGGAATCAGCGACCTTTACAAATATGAATGAAGTTTTGACTAAATTCATAACTAGTTGTACCGAAGCATATGGTCAAGAAAATTCAATTCTTACCTACGGTAACAGAAGCCAAGGTTACAACAGTAGCAACCAAAATAGAAACTTTAATCAAAATAGAAACTTTAATCAAAATAGAAACTTTAATCAAAATAGAAACTTTAATCAAAATAGAAACTTTAACCAAAATTCAAACCAAAACAGAAATTTAAATCAAAATAGGAATAATAATCATAACAATAACTACAACAACAACAGTAACAATAAAAATGGTTCATACCGAAATAATAACGGTAACAGAAACCGCAATAATTACCAAAATAGAAACGTTAATAGCTTTACAGAAAATGACTCGGGAAACGGGCAAGGACCCCTAAGTACTCAATAAAACCTACAATATCAATTTGAATTTATGTAGCTTCCTACGCTGTAGAACTACTCTAAATGACACGACTTCAGTCTTCTTAATAGACACTGGCGCTGATATTTCAATTATCAAGCACAACCTTGATACATCGAACTGTTCGGACGTGTTACTTTTAGTGCGGCTGAATTTTCGGTGAAAAAATCGTAATAGGTGAAAAAGTATAAAAAGTTAAATTAAATAAAAAAAAGTGGAAAAAACTCGTAATAGGTGAAAAACTTTACAAAGTCAAATAATTGCACTAGGTGCAATAAAAAATTAATAAATTGTAATAATTTATTTTTAATTATTTGAAAACTAGAAAATTAAATACAGTGAGACAGTGAATGAGTAACAATTCTAACAGTGCGAGTGGGCCTCAGAGCCGAAATGCTTATTTCGTGTTGAGCTCGGCAAGTGTTAGTAATGAGAACATTAAAAATCCCGAATTTAATAAAAACTACTTAACTGTGAAACCAAAAATAAGCACAAATCTGAATTTAAGTGCAAGTGCACCAAACTTGAATAAATGTGTTGAACAGGGCACAAACTTAGCCCAAAGCATATTTAATTTAAATAGAAAAATCACTGAAGGACCGTCTTCTTCACGGTCCTCGTTATCAAATATTGGAGAGACGTCAACAGCTGCAAAAGGCACATTAAGTCCTACAAATAGGGCCGCTCCTATAGTTGCTGTTGAAGAAAAGCAAAAAACACAGGTAGGAATGGACCGTTATATAACAGTATCGAAGAGAGGCAGAAGCCCAAAATCTGCCGAAATTACACCAGCCGCAAAATTATCAAAGAATGCTGAAGAGCCACGCTCGCAAAATCGTTTTGCCATCCTCCAAGAGAAAAATGATGTCCCTAACGCTGTGATTAAGCCAGTAAAACCACCTCCAATATATTTAAGAGAAAAAAATTCAAACGAAATTATAAAAATATTAGTTTCATTAATTGGTGAAAATTCTTTTTATGTGACTCCAATTAAGCGTGGCAATATTAATGAAACAAAGATTCAGGTTAATAATGAAAACGACTATCGGAGAATAGTTTCGGAATTTGAAAAACGCAAAAAGAATTTTTACACGTATCAACTTAAAAGCGCAAAAGGTCTACAAGTCGTAATTAAGGGAATTGATTCTTTTGTTGATCCTGAGGAGATCAAGAGCAGTTTGGCCGACAAAGGCTTTACAATCAAGGCAGTATCAAATATAAGAAACAGAGATAGGATCCCTCAACCATTATTTAGAGTGGAGTTAGAACCTGGTGATGTTAAGCTGAAGAAAAATGAAACACATCCTATATATGACTTGAAATTCATAATGCACCGAAGAGTTACAGTGGAAGAACCTCATAAGCGATCTGGCCCAGTACAGTGTTCGAACTGCCAAGAATATAGTCACACAAAATCTTATTGTAAGTTGCCTACTGTTTGTGTTGTTTGTGGGGATCTTCATGACACCTCAAAGTGCGATAAACCTAAGGATGATTCCAGGGTAAAAAGATGCAGCAATTGCGGTGGAAACCACACTGCCAACTACAGGGGTTGCCTGTTTTCGAGGTCGTTAAACGCTCATTGATCAACAAACCCGCTTCTATTCCTACCCAGACGACAAAAGTACCTATTACAATTATTCCCCCCGTAGTACAAGCATCCACTAGCCAATTTTCATATGCCAACGTGCTAAGATCTAACCAACCAACACTGCAAAATGAATCACCAATAAATGATACAAACAGCCACAATTTTAGCCGTCTTGAAGGTATAATGGAGAATCTGGCGCAATCCATGAACCATTTCATGACAAGCATGACAAGTATGATGCAGGAGATGCAAAAAATGCAGTCCACGCTACTGCAGGCCATACTTAATAGACCATGAACTGTCTCAAAATATGTTTCTGGAACGCAAACGGCATACGCCAACACAAAAATGAACTTGAATATTTTCTTTTTAATAAGAAAATTGATGTAATGCTGATTTCCGAGACTCATATGACGTCGAGAAGCATTTTTAAAATAAGTGGTTATACATTCTACGACACCAAGGACCCCAGAGATAGATCATGTGGTGGCTCGGCAATATTGGTCAAATCGCGAATCAAACACCATTCATTGGGTGGTCTTTCAGAGTGCTATCTTCAAGCAACAAACATCTGTATTGAGAACTTTTGTCAAAACCTCGTGATTTCGTCAGTTTACTGTCCGCCCAGATTTTCAATAACAAAAGATCAATATAGAGATTTTTACAAATCACTAGGTAGCCGTTTCATAGCGGCTGGCGACTACAATGCTAAGCATACATTCTGGGGCTCACGACTCGTTAGCCCTAAAGGTCGTATCTTGTACGACTCCCTGTCTGAAATGGGACTGAATGTGATTTCAACTGGTCAACCAACTTATTGGCCAACTGACCAGCAAAAAATTCCTGACGTTATCGATTTCGGCGTGGCGAAAGGGGTATCCCCGGAACTCATTGAAGTCGAGGCTTCACTGGATCTTTCTTCAGATCACTCACCCACTGTAATCACCATCAGAAGTCCTCAGCAAATCGTAACTGATGCCTTACTTCTTGTCAAACGTCTGAATTGGTTAAAATACAAAAAATACATCAGCACTCACTGCACAGAGAAACTCCCGTTAAAAACTGCTGAAGACATCGATGCCTGTATAAAAAGTCTTAATGAACATGTCGAGAAAGCCGCAGAACATGCTTCTTCCACTTACCGCCCGAATAGGTACAACAGAGATTTTTCTGCAGATGTTGAGCAACTATTGTCTGAAAAAAGGAGAGTCCGAAGAGAGTGGCAACAACACAGATCGCCCCAACTTAAAACTAGGTTGAGAGAATGTACCAAAAATCTTAGGATCTTGCTAGAAGCGCAAAAAGCAGAGTCTCTCAAACAACATCTGGAAGGTCTAGACGCAACTTCCCAGTCAAATTATTCATTATGGCGTGCAGTCCGAAATCTAAGAAAACCCGTAATCGCAAAACCTCCACTGCGTACTTTGAACGGATCTTGGGCACGAAATAACGAAGAAAAAGGCAACCTTTTCGTAAGTCATTTAAAAAATGTATTCACTCCCAATACGGATACTGACATTAGCGAACTACCGCCTGTTGTTGCCAGACCACCTGTACAAATAAGATTTTAATATCTGGAGGTTGTTGAGGCTATTGATAATTTAAATGTTAAAAAAGCACCTGGGTTTGATAAAATCAGCAATAAAATGATTTTTGAGCTGCCTCGCATTGCAAAAAGATTAATCCTCTTTCTTTTTAATGCCATCTTACGGCTTGAGTACTACCCTCCGGTTTGGAAAATTGCACTAGTAAAGATGATTCCTAAGCCGGGAAAAGATCCTTGCAAAGTTGAGTCGTATAGGCCAATAAGTCTATTACCAACTATGTCCAAATTATTCGAGAAATTGCTTATAACCAAGCTGACTCCGATTTTGAATGAAAACAACTGCATTCCCAATCACCAGTTTGGCTTCAGACGTCAACACAGTACAATAGAACAAACACATAGATTGGTACAAGTCATAAGAAAAACCTTTGAGGAAAAGAGATACTGTTCGGCACTCTTTATTGACGTCTCTCAAGCTTTCGACAAAGTATGGCATGAAGGCCTGATATCTAAATTAAAGCAGAACTTGCCGGTGAATCTTCAACACCTACTATGGAAATACTTAATCGACCGCTGCAACGTGAATTTCCAACTTGGAATAACTCGTCTAGCGAATCTTCTATCGACATATTCTTGGAAGCAGTTGCTAAAGGCACATCGACAGGAATTATTGGAGTAGTTGCAATCATGGATGACGTGGATGTGGTTCCCATGGTGTGAGATGACGAGGATGGCCCCTGAAAATTTTCTGCATATTTGTTGACAATCCAATTTGATGTTTCTAGCGTCATAGCTGGTTCCAAATACATCGTGGACCACTCGCTGTTTAACAGTGTTGAAATTAAAAGCTTCAACGAACACTTGCTTAATTCTTTCTTTTGGGCAAGCAATGTTTTCTGGGCATACTGGAGGGAGTCCATCAACGTATGTAGATGTCGTTTCGCTTCGTATTGCTTCTCCTTCAAGGAGAGTGATATCAAAATCTCTAATGTTATAATCACATGTAACAGGCAATCTTTCGTCCACACTATTAACATTAAAGATAGAAGAGATATATGACTCACATTCTCCTCTTGCATCGTGCTCGCCTTCTTCATTTCCAGATCCACATCTAGTTTTTTCTTCTTCGAAATCTCCGTTGAATCTTCTATCTTTCTCTTCTTCTTTTTCTCCTTCACTATCGCTTCCTCCACTGCCTGTGTATTCGGAATTAGAGGAAGATCTAAATCGCTTAAAGTAATCTGCTGTTGTTTCGGGACTTCTACCTCGTTTTCTGATACATCCGGTGAATCGTCGTCTAGAATCACCGGTTCCCGAATTGTTACTTTTTTGGGAGGAGCCATTTTTACTTGATACACTTGAAGTTACTGAATAATTATATGAACAAACACTACTATCACTTTCACAGTCTGATGGCATTTAAAATTTAATTTTAATTTTAAACTTATATATACTCAATAGATGATGGAAAATTTTAAATATGCATGGTAAAAATAATAAAACATTATGACGACGACGACGACTAGATGCCGGCAGAGGGGCAGCGCAGCAATTTTCCTTCGGCAGCTATCGGCCGTAGGCCATGATTAAGCTTAGCCATGAAGAAGAAAATTGCTGCGCTGCCCCTCTGCCGGCATCTAGTCGTCGTCGTCGTCGTCGTCATAATCCTCAACCTATAGGTGCTGGCGTCCCTCAAGGTAGTATCTTAGGACCAATTCTATACTTGCTGTACACAGCAGACATGCCAACAAACAATGAAATTCACACGTCAACATTTGCTGATGATACGGCATTTTTCAGTACTCACAAAGATCCAAAAGATGCCTCGATTCAATTACAGCACCACGTAACGCAAGTGCAGAAATGGGCAAGACAATGGGGAATAAAAATAAATGAACAGAAATGCACCCACGTAACATTTACTCTACGTAGGGAATCATGTCCCCCTATTCGTATTAATGACCATATAGTGCCTCAAAACTCACACGTGAAATATCTTGGTATTCATCTGGACCGTCGCCTCACATGGAAACCACATATAGATGCTAAGCTGACTCAAATGAAACTGAAAGCAGCCCAAATTCATTGGCTCATCGGCAGAAACTCCGTCCTTCGGCTCGATTGTAAGCTTCTACTCTACAACTCAATCTTAAAGCCAATTTGGTGCTATGGTATCCAGTTATGGGGCACTGCCTCCAACTCCAATATTGAGAAAATTCAACGCCGTCAAAACAAAATTCTA
The DNA here is from genome assembly GCA_916048285.2 of Bellardia pandia. NCBI lineage: Eukaryota > Metazoa > Arthropoda > Insecta > Diptera > Calliphoridae > Bellardia > Bellardia pandia. The sequence continues at coordinate 16,247,858 of OU696534.1, read as the reverse complement.
CGAATGATAACTACCGCTCCTTGGTATATTAAAAACAACAACATACACAACGATCTTGATGTTCCACTTGTCAAATGGGAAATAACTAAACACGTGGCCCTTTATTTGGGTAAGCTGGAAACTCATCCAAATCCCCTCGCTCGAGACATCTTACAACATCCCGGTCATAGCCGTTTGAGAAGGAGGGACACCACCGCTCTCAGATGAATAAATACAAGTTGCTCATTATATCCTATCGAATTTGAAAACTAGATTTTGCCTAGCATTGGCTGGACTTATCTTAATAAACTTTAGTTTTAAGATTTGAATACCTATTGTTAGTTCATTTAAAATGAAGATACAATAAAAAAGAATATGCAAAAAAAAAAAAAAAAAAAAAGCACAACCAAGTTTTAGATCAGTCTATAAATGTACATAACAGAAAAAATCTTAATGGAATTGGCCATGGTATAATTTCAACACTAGGTAGTGTTCAATGTGAATTAAAAATAGATAGATACCTTATAAAACATACATTTCATGTAGTTAAGGATGATTATAAAATTCAACCAGATGGAAATATTGCAATGGATTTTATACGAAAGTATAATTGCATACTAGAATATTCCAACAATAGAGACCAAATAATTATTCGATCAAATGAAATTGATCATGACATTGGAATACCAACTAGAAATGGTCCCACTATAAATTCTATAGCAATACCTGCAAGATCTGAAGTAATAAGATCAGTACCAATAAATTCATCCGAACAAAATGTTTTGGTACCATATCAAACAATCCAAAACGGCGTTTACGTCGCCAACACCATAACTTCCACATCAAACCCTTTAGTCAAGATAGTCAATACCACTGAAAATGATTTAATAATTCACGATGTTAAACTCGTTACAGAAACACTAGCAAACTACAAAATAGTAACTGAGAACTTTATACCGACCAAATCTAAAGAAAAATTGGAAAGGCTTTCAAAAAACTTTCCATCATTTGTAGAAAAAGATCTGAAACTGTTATGTAAGGAATTTATAGATATCTTTGCGTTAGAATCTGAACACATATCGGTCAACAATTTTTATAAACAAAAGCTTAGAATCAATAACACTCAACAAGTTTACATAAAAAACTATAGAATTCCTCATTCTCAAAAGGAAGAAGTAAACAAACAAGTTGATAAGCTAATTAAAGACGATATTGTTGAACCATCTATTTCAGATCACAATAGCCCAATTCTCTTAGTACCAAAGAAACCGCTACCCGGTACCACTCAGAAGAGATGGAGATTAGTAGTAGACTACAGAGCGGTTAACAAAAATTTAGTGGCTGATAAATTCCCATTACCTCGTATAGACGATATTCTTGATCAATTAGGTAGAGCTAAATTCTTCTCTTGTCTTGACCTGATGTCAGGCTTTCACCAAATAGAACTTGAAGAAGAATCTAGAGATATAACATCCTTCTCAACGGATAAAGGATCTTTCGGATTCAAAAGATTGCGGTATGGTATTAAAATAGCCCCTAACTCTTTCCAACGTATGATGTCATTAGCATTTTCGGGTCTGTCTCCAGCACAAGCATTCGTGTATATGGACGACCTAGTAGTGATTGGTTGTTCTAAGGAACATATGTTACGTAATTTAAAAAACGTATTTGAATTATGCAGAAAATATAATCTGAAATTACACCCAGATAAATGTTCATTCTTCTGCACTCAAGTTACATTTTTAGGCCACAAATGTACCGATCAAGGTATATTGCCTGACGATAGCAAATTTTCTATAGTACAAAACTATCCAACGCCAAAGAATGGTGATGAAGCTAAACGCTTTGTAGCCTTTTGTAATTATTACCGAAGGTTCATACCAAATTTTGCTGAATCATCAAGACACATAACAAGATTGTCTAGAAAAAATGTACCTTTTGAATGGAACCAGGATTGTGAAAATTCTTTTTAAAAACCCAATTACTAAGCCCTAAAATTTTGCAATACCCTGATTTTTCTAAAATTTTTTATATAACAACAGACGCAAGCAAACACGCTTGTGGAGCAGTGCTTAGCCAAGAAAAACAAGGTATACTAATGCCAATTTCATACGCCTCTAGATCTTTCACTAAAGGTGAAAGTAATAAATCTACTATAGAGCAGGAATTAACTGCAATTCACTGGGCAATAAAACATTTTAGACCATACATTTATGGCACAAAATTTATAATTCAAAGTGATCACAGACCACTTACCTACCTATTTTCTTTAAAGAATCCGTCCTCAAAGCTCATGCGTATGAGACTTGACCTCGAGGAATAAGACTTTGTAGTCGAATACATTAGGGGTCAGGAAAATTCAGAAGCAGACGCGCTGTCACGAATAGAGTTTCAGAATATAAAAAATATTGAAGTAAATAACGTACTGAAGGTAACAACCAGACTTCAGTCTAAAACAAGCGGAATAAGTAAGAATAATATCTCTACACCGCATACAGAATCTAATAAATTTAATGTATATGAGGCTATAAATGCCCATGAGCACCGTAAACTACCTCGATTGTATTTTACTAAGGATAAAGTAATTATCCATAAAGGAAAGCAAGTACTTTCCGATTTTGACTTGAAGGACTTTGTTATTAATAGAAATGTCGACCTAGGTCACCTCTTTCTAAAGCTTGAAAAAATAGCTAATAATATTGGTCTTGATACATTGCTATTCTCACTAGATGACAGTATGCTTATTTACCTAGGAACTAATTTTGAAACCTTCAAAAGTAAAGGTAATGAAATCTTGCAAGATTCAAATTTAACAATTGTGCTCGTACCAAAACTAACGAAAGTTTCGAGTGATTCTGAAAAACTGCGAATTATGCAAAAATATCACGATGATCCTATTACAGGAGGACATCCAGGCATAACTCGCATGATAAAGAAAATTAGACTTCAATACCATTGGAAAGGCATGACTAGAGACATAGCAAAATACGTCAAAAAATGTCAAGCATGCAAAATTAATAAAACTGTTGTCAAAGGGAAAGAACATCTTGTTCTTACACCTACACCTGCGAAAGCGTTTGATATTGTCATTATTGACACTATCGGTCTGCTACCAAGATCTGAGTCACAAAACGAATACGCAGTGACAATTATGTGCGATTTAACTAAATATTTAGTTACTATACCTGTACCTAACAAATCTGCTAAAATCGTAGCTAGAGCCATCTTAGAAAACTTCATCCTAATCTATGGATCAATGGCGAAAATAGTTACTGATATGGGTACAGAGTATATGAATCAGACTTTAAAAGAATTATGCTCACTCATGAAGATAGAAAAACTCAATTCTACACCATATCATCATGAAACTGTGGGAACAGTAGAAAGATCCCACAGAACGTTCAACGAATATCTAAGAGCATACGTTTCCTGACAAATCCGATTGGGACCTGTGGATAAAATATTTTACATATTGCTATAATACCACACCGTCAACCGCCCACGGATACTGTCCTTTTGAACTAGTCTATAGGAAAATACCACCATCACTAGACTTCTTGAAGGAAAACAAAGTTGAACCTTTATATAATCCTGATTCATATGAAAAAGAAGTTAAGTTCAGACTTCAAGTTGCACAACGCAGAGCAGCAAGCCTCATAGAACAATCTAAGCTGCAAAGACAACAAATTTCCAATGAGGGGACTAACACCCAAAATATATCCGTTAATGATCTCGTTATGGTCCGCAATGAGGCTGGACACAAGTTAGACGCCACCTATAAAGGACCTTCTCAAGTGATAAGTCTCGATGACCAAAACAATGTCGAGCTCCTTGATAAAGGCAATAGTACCTTCAAGGTACATACAAATAGAATAAAAAAGGTGAGTGCGTCATAACTTCCATGCTTTCAATGAACTTGCCAAATACACATATTTCCCCGAATCATATCTGATTAACTTTTCTTCTCTCTGCAGTATTTCTTAAATTTTTTCACTTTAAAGTCCCAAGCTTACGGAAGTATTGGTTACTGCTTATTTAAGGGTTGCAAATTCAACCATTTAACAATGTAATTAGTATTTATTTTTCTTTTTCATTACTATAAAATTGATTTTAATTTAAACTTATAACTATATATATATATATTTTTTTTTAAAATTTAATTTCTTATGAAATTAATGAAAATAAATGAAATTATATTTTTTCCTTTTCAACATAAATAAAAACATAATTACTTTACTCTTAAATATTTCATATTTTTATATTGTAATAATTTTTTTTTTGAAAAATATAATCAAAATTTCATAATAAATGAAATTGTTTTTTCTTTTAGAAATAAAAATGTTTTTTTTAATAATTCAAAGGACTCCCTAAAGGGGGAAGGGATCACATAAAGTGCCACGTCTCTCAAAAGAGAATCCCTATATCCTTTTTAATATTTGATTTCTTTATATATTTCATCCTTTATTGGATCTTTTTATTTTTATTTTTTCAGGCGTGTAAATACTAACAACCTTTTAACAAATAGTAGTTATTATTTTAAGATAATATTCTTTAACCATTGTAAATTTTATCGTCGTTATATTATTTCTAAAAGAACAATCAAACTTTCTATTGATTGTTCTTTTTGGTAAAAAGGGAGGTGTAGTGTGTTTGACTAGTCGAAGTTACCATACCTTCTGTATGTAACTTAATATCAACACTTTGTTGATATTATTGTCCACACTGTGTTATGCTGTCTCAGCATATTCCCACGTTAGGTATTAAGTATGTATAAGTGAATCTATATATATAAAAGAGAGTGACGTTAGTTACTAGCTTTATAACTAAAGAACGCCTGGACCGATTGCAACGATTCGCACGAATTCAGGCTGGTCTCAGGCCAGAGAAGAAGAATCCCCAGAAAAAATTCAGAAATTGACCACGCCTACTTTTTTTTTAAATTAATGTTTTTATGTGTGAGTGTGTGTATGTACTTTATAGAATCGTAAACTATGCATTTGATCATGTGATGATCTTTGGCAAAGTTGTTGTGCATGAGCCCGGGAAGGTTTGTAAGTTGGTATGACCACGCCCACTCTAACGCCTACTTTTTTTAAATTAATTCTACATGGGTTTTTACATATTTACTTCAAATTGTATATACATCTTACTATAGGTGAGGTAGAAATAACAATTTTATTTGCCACACCCACTCACGCCCCATCTCATGCAAGACCCTTGCCAGGTAAGCCAGACCGCTGGAGCGATCTGCCTGAAATTTTCACATCACACCACTAAAGCTCCGGTATGTTTTATAGAATACTTCTCTTTGCGACCACGCCTACTTTAACGCCTTCTTTTTTGAATTGTGTAATTGATTCTACTCTAATTTTAACATATTCACTTTAAATTGAATATCTTACTCTAGGCGAGATCAAAAATTAGGACTCATACTCCACACCTCCTTTCACGTCCCATCTCTAGGGATCTTTTTGACCACCTACTTTTTTTTAAATTGATGCCGTAGCAACGCCCGCAGTGTACAGCCGAAGTCGACCACGCCCAGCGTTACCGTTGGCAAATTTGAGAAAGTCGCACAAAAAGGGGATTTATTAAAAAAAAGGGGCACCACTTTTAAAAAGATGGAAAATAAACAAAACAAAAATAGAAATCGTATTTTTTTTATTTAAATGTTGTATATGATGTATGTTTACGTATGCATATAATAAAAAAATTAATAAAAAAACTAATATGTATCAACTAAAACAAAAAAAAAAGTACAAAAAAAGTGGCAAGGCATCTGTAAAAGGGTCAAATTGCCACTTTAGTCGCATCAACGGTAACGCTGACCACGCCTGCTTTAAAATTGTGTAATCGATTCTACAAGGGTTTTAAAAGACTTACTTCAAATTGTATAAACCCATTACTTTTAATTATTATCTTCTAAAATCCAAAAATCAAATGTCATTCCTTTGTATATCACAATTTTTACGACAATTGTTTTTCCACCTAATTTGCTTGAAAACTTTTTTTGTTAATTTTTTTTACAAAAACAAATTCTGGTTCTGCCATTGCCAGTAGATGGCGTTGTGTGAATAAACTTTTGACACCTGATTTATATTTGTAGTATTTAAAATTTTTCAGCATTTTTTAAAAGTGATTTCAAAAGGTAAGTTCCCTAATTGATTTTGTGACATTGTTTTTGTGACATTAACTGCTTTTGTGACATTAATTTCTCAGTGTTATTCATAATGCCGCGACCCAGAAGATCCGATCTTTCGCATCGAACCCGTAATGCAATTACAAATCGGAATATTACCAATCGATTGAATACGGATGAACAAGAAATCGCACGAGATCAGCCCGACTTCGCGTAACGCACGCACAAGAAGAAAGACAGGCGACAAATGAAACGGCTAGATTAGCAATGAAAAATCGTCGATTAAATCAAGCAATTCAACAACGTGAAAATCTAAATCAACGCGTAAGAAGAAGAGCTTCAAGTGTTGATTTGAATCGAGTAGCGTTTCATTACGATTGCACTTTTGACTACAGCTCGCATCCTTCCGTTCAAATTGGAGATTGTGTGCAACCATTGCGGTGCATTAAAGTTCATCGGAGAATCGCCTGGGTTGTGCTGTCTCAGTAGTAAGGTCAAATTACCACCATTGCCTTCACCATTGGTGCGACCACGCCTACTCTAACGCCCACTTTTTTAATTACTTAATTGCTTCTACATGGGTTTTTTACAGATTTACTTCATACAGATTGTATCCACATCTTGCTGCAGGCGATGTAAAAATAAAAAAATTATGTGGCACGCCCACTTTCACGCCCCATCACAAAAAATTTATGTTTACATGGTTTTCCAGTCTGCGGGCGCAGGGGCGTGGCAAAATCTAATTTTCATATTGCATCACCAATGACATACGAGCATACATACATATATTTTGCTTTTTTTATTTTATTCAATTTTTTTGAAAGCCGTTGTCATGTTTTTCAAAACGAGATATCAAACTCTTAAATCGGTTATTCGGTAGTTCCGAAGATATTTGCAAAAACCTTATGTTATTAACGATCCAATATCAAAATTTTAAAACTTTCGAAATGTTGCATGCAAAAATCCGAGTTTTCGGTTTATTTACAAAATATTTACATCATTCGATAACAGAAGATATTCCGCGTTTACTAAGGTGCAACATTATACAATAAGTTAAAAATAATATTATATCATCAATCGATGATAAAAAAAACTTTATGTACTCTTGTATTTAAGATCCCTACATTTTGTGCACATTTGTGAGTTTTTTTCAAACGCTGATAAAAAACAAGTAAGAGTGCTATATTCGGCTGTGCCGAATCTTAAATACCCTTCACCTAAGCGTAATAAGAAATACAGAAACTACACTAGACTAGAATATCCTAATTCTGTGTTTTCTATTCAGTCTTAGTGCAAATTTTATTAGTATTTGATATATTGTTTGAAAGACAATTTTACGACCAACATAATTTATGTAAAATATTTTCAAATGGTGTCTAATTTTTACCATTTTTAATTGATTTAATTACCAATTCTTACCATAATTTACAGAGTTTGTCTGATGTTCCTAATAATCTTCAGTGTAATTTAACAAACAGAGTATAAAAAAGGGGTACAATTCGGTTTTAGTGATTTTGTTAAAAAAAAAAAAAACAAATAGGGATTTTAGAAGAGATACCAGCAAAAAAAAATTTTTTTGGCGGCCACGCCTATTTTCGAGGGGGCGGGCCCTTAAAGTTGAAAATATATAGGCCTATATCTCGGGAACTACTGGGTGTCTGATAATTTGTAATACATTAAATAAAAGGTATTAAAAATAGCTTTCCAACGATATATATCATGATTATAAAATATGGACCGAATATGGGTTAAATCCGAAAAGAATATTTTTTGACCCGAATTTATTTGTTTTTTGGAAATGGTTCTTATATGGCAGCTATGACAAATTATGGGCCGATCTTCTTAAATTTTGGAACAGTTATTTTTATGCATATCAGGATATTTCACGTCGAATTTCAACATAATAACGCTATATATACATATATATTAGTATTAACGTGGATTTCGAGAGTGGACCTTATGTGGGGGATATAGTCAAATATGGACCGATATTCTCAAAATCCAGCAGTTAGATTTAGGCATGTATGTAAATGATCCGTGTAAAATTTTGGATTGGTAGCCTTATTTATAAGAGATTTATGAGTATTAAAGTGATTTTCGGAAGAGGGCTTTATATGGGGCATACGGTTAAAACTAGACCGAAATTCACAAAATTTTGTGGGATGATTTTTGTATATATTAAAAAGATCTGTGCAAAGTTTTGAGTCGGTACCGATATTTATACAATATATATAGGGAAAAATCTCTTTTTCAGATGTGGTCCTTGTATGGGAGCTATGACCAGTTCTGGGCCGACCACCATAAAATTTAGTACAGCAATTTATTTGACTATAAAGAGTATTTATGTCAAATTTTAGCCGTTTAACATTATTTATATCTGTTTTATACGTATTTAAGTGAATTTTGGAAGTGGACTTTATATGGGGTCTATGGTCAAACATGGACCGAATTAAAAAAAATTCGTTTTGCGATTTCTTTTTCTATAAAACTTATTTTTGCTGAATTTTGTCTTGATATTCCAATTTTATAGGCATTTATTTATCATTAAGCCATATTTCGGGAATATATATATTTGTATGGGGGCTATACAAACAACGTATACAAAATTTCATGGTATTATCTGCAATAGTTTTCAAAATTTGCAATAAAATGGATGAAAAATATCAAATTTTTATGGAGGTGGTCTCACATATAGGTTCATAACTCTGGTTAACCTAAACCGATTTTGCTGATTTTAAATAGCAAACTTCTCGAAAGCACTTCTGACAGAATTATTGAAGGTTTGGATCCCCAGTATATCTGGGGACTTCAAAAAACTGATTTCAACAGACAGACAGACAGACGGACTTGGCTTAATCGACTTCGCTATCTATAAGGATCCAGAATATATATACTTTATAGGGTCGGAAAATTATATTGTGGAAATTTCACACGGAATGACAAACTTATATATACCCTTCTCACGATGGTGAAGGGTATAATAACGGCACATTCAAACAAATTGCTCGCAGCGCTCTACGTGATTTTCGAGGAAATTACAAACCGATGGGAGGCGCTCTTGTTCTTTTTGTTGGTGATTTTGGTCTAACTTGAAAGCTTCATATCTTTGGAACCGAGTCGATAAAATCACGCTATCGACGAACATACGTGTGCATTTGTTGCAAGACCCGTCTGCCCAAACATTCTCAGAACAACTTTTTGACATCGGAAATGGAAAAATTCCAATTAATCGCGCCAAGAACGAGATTTCGTTCCCGCCTAACTTCTGTCGAATGCAAATGAATATTCAAGCCGTTGTCGACAAGGTATTCGCAAGTCTAACAATCTTCTACAAAATTTCGGATTGGCGCTGGGAACGTGCAATTTTGGCACCAACAAATTATTATGCCAACAAGCTCAATGAGCAAATTCAATTGAAACTGCCCGGCAAATCAATCAAATACAAATCGATCGATACAGTAATGGATTAAGAACAAGCCGTCAATTATCCCACTGAATTTTTAAATTCATTGGAACCACCCGGAATGCCACCGCATGTGCTAACATTAATGCGGTTCACAACTTTTTTAATAATTTGGTCGTCTTTCATAAATCGGTATTGCCATTCACAACTTAAATGTAGTAGAGTTAATGTAGAGTTAAAGTCGGGTTGACTGACAGACGACCAAACTTAGTTGAGTTGAGAACGGCAATAGGGGCATAAACGTTGGATCACCGGTAATTCTTATTCGCAACTTACACGCAACAAAGTTATGCAACCACATTGACCATCAAAAACTGCTCACCAAATTTAATCGAGGCAACAATCATCGGTGGCAGATTCAAAGGCGAAGACGTACTTATTCCACGAATTCCGATGATTTCCAAGGATTTACCATTCCAATTCAAGCGGATCCAATTCCCTTTGCGTCTTACCATTACTATTGCCATCAATAAAGCAAGAGTCACATCATTGACTATCGCTAGCTTAATTTTGGAAAATTTATGTTTTCCACACGGCCAGTTGTATGTGGCTTGCTCTCGAGTAGGCACGCCAAAAAACAAAAAACATTGTATATCCGCTGGCCCCAAGATGAAGTAATAAATAAATATAATTTCCAATTTGCCTTAAATAAATGCGTTTCTTTTTTGATTGAGCCCATACCTACACCATATGTAAGTTATTCTGTAACAAAACTTTATGATAGATATTCCATAAATTTATTTAAACGCCGTACATTTCGTTAAAAGCTTAATTTAAATCGTGTGGTAATACAACACTAATGTTTGCTTAGGGCCAGCAACGCGGACCGGGTCAGCTAGTATTGTATAATTGTAAGTTCATTTTAAGTAGGGTTACCATATTCATTTTGAGAAAAAGAGGATGTCGACCAAAAAAAAAGCCGGACATTTACACTTAAAAAGAGGACTCTGTAGCAAAATATTAAAAAAACAACGCCTTAAAATACACAAAACAAGTTTAAAATTGTATTTCCATATAACAACAAAACAAAACTTAAACAAAATATTAAAAAAATTATATTTTATCAGTCTACTACGACATAAAAACTTAACAAATTTATTTTAAAACTTCACATGTATTATATATAAATTTTTAGTAGAAGTTGTCAAATTTCATGTATATTTTTCAGCGCTTTCAATTTGAACCAATATATTATTATCGCATTTTTTTAAATATTCATAAAACACTTGACAATTCATAGCAAAATTATATTTGACTCTAATAATAGCAGAAATGTGTTTAATTTGTTTCTTTCTGGTGTCCACTGAATTCAGAACTTCTAGAACTAAGAACTTTGAGAAATAGCATAAAACAAAATTCCCAAAGGTTAACACACACATTCAGTGAAAGAATTGACCATTTTAAAATTTGGAATGATTTGGAATTTATAACAAGATTTCGTCTTTCAAAGAAAAGTGCATCTGCTGTTTTTCCCCCTCCAATAAACTAGCACTTCTTTTGGCACCTTTTCCACCCATTTCGGGACAAAACTAAAAAAAGTTGTTGAAAACAATTAAATTTGGCAATTAATTGATGTAACTCTAAACGTCAAACACCAATTTTACCACATATTTCACCGCATGCAGTCGGTAATTACACGTAGATAAAAAAAACCTTAAAATTACCAAATTCTTTTTACCGGTTAGGTAAGGAAAAGTAACAGGTATAAACTCTAGTTGTTAAAATTACGGGCATAAGACACGTAGACAAAGGCCAAAAGCCAAAGCCGTTTAAAATTGTGACAGCGCATACTTATATGGCGGTCAAAAAGCATCAAACACAATGTGTTGACACAAGAAAGCATGTCATGACATCGTGTGTATTTAAAAATAATAATACATCAATGCCAACAATACTTTTGATACAATAAAACGAAATTATAGATTAAAGTTTTAAAAGTAGGACAAACCCAGGACACTTGCAAAAAAAGAAGTAGGACTACCCCGGACGCCCTAAAAAAGAGGACGGTGTCCGGGGAAAAGAGGACGTATGGCAACCCTAATTTTAAGTAGCTTGATAAGAACAAAAGTAATAATTAATAAAGCGTAGAAATGAACAGTCGCACAAGCGGCTGTTTAGTCTAAAGCAATATAAAAGTGTTATCATTTTAAAATATTACAGTAGAATTTTTTCAACTTTGCCGCTTAAAACGATGTTGCCATACACATGTATATAATATGTGACATGAGTTTAGTTAAAAATTAAAATTTATTTCCATTTTTCTAATTATTTTTACACAATGTACTCACTAATAAACGTTTACTTAAACTGATTGCCGCCCGCGGCCGCATGCCGCTTACTATTAAAGTTAAATTGTGTTTTAAAAATTATATATTGCTTTTTATTTTACAGAAATGAGTTCTAAAGTGTGGAAATACTACAAAAAGAAAAATGATAAGGCACAATGTACCAAGTGCCCACAAATCCTTGCTTGTAAAGGCTGTTCCACTTCGTCGCTTAAGAGTCACTTACTTAGAATACATAAAATTTACCTTGATGATGATGATGATGATAATGAAAAAGAAAAAATTCAAATGAAGCATCTTTATCTCAGAATAGCTTAAAAGGTTATTTTACAACAAAAAGTACAACCTTATCTCTTCCAGAGGTTCTATCTCATTCGGTGGCTGAGGGCGGGCTTTCCGTATGTGCGGTACAAAAATCGAAGGTAATAAAGTCTTATCTTAAGACAATAAATAAGGAAATGCCATGCCAGGCTACAATATGGAAACGTATTTATTCATATTATGAAGAAAAAAAGCAGAAGAATACATTAAAACCAATAAAGGAGACTAAAGGAAAGTTCTCTATTACTGTTAATGAGTGGGTTGATATCTCCAGCCTGAAATATATAAACGTGTCCGTTGCTTTAACCCTAGTACCTCCCAATTGGAAATTTTTAATCTGGGACTAAAACAACTCACTGCTAGGGGAACTGCAGAAAATATAAAGCAGTATGTTAAAGATAAGCTTTTGGAGTTTGAAATCGATATCAATAATGGTGCTGCTGTGATAAAAAAATATGGAGAATCTATATTTCCTTTAAGTCAATTATGCTATAATCATGGTATTCATTTATGTGTAGTAGATATTTTTTTACCACAAATTAAGTAACGATAAATTGGATGACAGCGAATGGTCCGATATTAATGATGAAAGTGACTATGATTCTGATGGCTTGTTTTGTCCAGTAGACAAACATACTGTACTGTCGCCATCGATTTACCCAACCATATCCAAAGTTAGAAGAGTTGTTAAAATGTTTAATAAAAGTCAAGTCTACATTTTTAAAACTAAAATCGTACGTCAACCATACACTGCTTGATTTAAATTTAGACATTTTCCGAGTCGGAATTCAAAATTCTGAATAATCAAAAATTCAAAAATTGGAAAATTAACAGTTCAACTAAAAACAATAATTGTACTTAATTCTGAATAATGTATTGAACGTATTACAACCGCTCAATATTGCAGTTAATAAGTTTTCAAGTGATACTGTGACATTATTGGAATCTGAAGCAATTTTAAAATTTGTGTTCAACACAATTGGAAAATCAAATAGCAGTTTCGCACAAACACTACTACATTGTCTACGTGAGAGGATTTCCCAAGGAAGAATATGAACCTAAATACACTATTTTTATATTTACATAATAGTCTTTTTCCGAGATCTTGCGAATATATAAAATATTCGTCAAAGTCTACTACTAAAGACTTTGCTATGCAGCTCTACAAGAGACTATTTTTTATTGTAGAAAATGAAACTATTGAAAGTGACTCTGAAGATTTTGATTTTATCAAATTCCGAAAGTTTAAAAGAACAACTAAACTTGACGTTAAAATCTATTCAAGACTTGAGTAATAAATGCAAACGTGTTAATTTCAATAACCTTACAGATGACTTCGAATATTTGGAAAAATTTAACAAGAGAACGGAAATATTAAACATGCTTTATCATGCTCTTCTTGCTATTAATCAGACATCAACTGTCAGTGAAAGAGTCTTCTCGGTATCATCATTAATAAAAACCAAATTGAAAAACAGAATGTCTCCTAAACATTTGGACCGGTTGTTTCGAGTTCGGTTAACCGAAAAACAAGTTTTCAAAAAAGTCGGTTTTTTTAAAACACTAGTAAAAGTGCGTGAGCTTATTGTAAAGTTCCATAAAGAAAAAAAATCTTTAATAGAGATTGAAAAACTAGTTGGGCATCCAAAATCAAGCATTCAGACAATAATTCGGAAATATAATGAAACAAAAAGTGTAGAAAACAAACCCAGGAATGGCCGCCCACCTAAACTGACTCCACATGCAAAGCGGCAAATTTTGTTGAATGTTCAAGAAAAGCCTAAAATTACGGCAGTAGAAATTGCAAAGACTTAGAACGCCAGCATATTGCGTCAGTGCATCCAGAAATGGTGAGACACGTATTAAGAAGCAATGTATTTCACAGTCGTGTGCCCCGAAAGAAGCCGTTTATTAGTAAAATAAATATGCAAAAACGCGTCGAATTTGCTAAAAAAATACATTGATGCAGATGAGGGTTTTTGGGCTAATATTTTATTTAGTGACGAAAGCAAGTTCAACTTGTTTCGTTATGACGGAAAGCAAAAAGTATGGCGTCGAAATAACGAAGCATTATTGTCCAAAAACTTGCTTCCTACAGTGAAACACGGTGGTGGCTCCATTATGGTATATACTTATATATTCTCAAAGATAATCTGGGGCAATCCGCGAATAAATTGGGTCTTGCAGAAGGTTGGTACTTTCAGCAAGACAACGACCCAAAGCATACCGCTGGTGTTGTTAAAGAATGACCACTGTATAACATGCCTCATCAACTTAATTCGCCACCTCAGTCACCGGATTTAAACCCTATAGAGAATTTATGGGATGAATTAGACCGCCAAGTTAGAAAAAGGACGATTAAAAATAAACAGGATTTTAAAAACGCTCTACTTGAAGAATGGAATTTAATTTCAAATAATTACACACAAGTATTAGCAAATTCTATGAAAAATTGATTAAATGCTATTCTACAAAGCCAAAACGGACCCACTAAGTATTAATTTTGTTGTTTTTTTTCTTATTTACTTCTAGCCCAAATAATTTTTTTATTTAAAGTATGTAGACTTTTCTGTGTTTGAAAAATTAATTTTATATATTTTTGTTAATATTGTGTGGAAAAAAATTTTGGTCAAAATTTATTGTTTGTTGTTCGATTGAATTTGTTTGAAATGAACTTTATTGCTAAATTGTTCATATTGTTCATAAAATACAATGTAGTATAATTGGTATATGTTGTGCAAACGAGAAGTTGTAAAGTAAATGTTGTGCTGTTGTCAAACAGATGGTTGTAGATGTTGTGTCGTTCTGGTTTGATCACTCTACTCAGAACATCGCATGTTCGTTCTACTATGTTGTATTGGGAACTACACAACATGCATCCATTTCTCTCTCTCATATACGCAAATACTTATTGTACTTATAGTGTGCTTGATCGTTTTAACGCGTGTCAAATTGTTTTGTGGAAAAGTACAGTGTTTGTGGTAAAATTTTTGTAAAATTTTATATTATAATTAGTAGTATTTTGTTGAACTGTTAATAATTCAATTTTGATATTTTCTATTAGTTAGGCTTAAGTTCATTGAATTTAATTTTCATTAAATTATTTTTACTGAAGAAGGAATTGTTTAACAACTTGAAAAATTTTTATTTTTGATAATTTTTGACTAGGATTCGAACCTGGGTTGTTGGTTGAATTGACATATGTTTCGAGAAACACCACTTTCTCTCATCAGAATTCTTTACGTTCTGACCATTGCACCACTACGGTGCCTGCTAGTCAACAGACAACATCAATCCTTTAACCAGTGACTGGTGGTTTGAAGTTTTCTGTAATTATCATTTTTTTATTAATTTCACAACGAAGTCTCGACATGAATATGAAAGAAAAAAAACTGAAGAAAAGGAAAAACACAACTTGTATGTAGTATTGTAAGTTGATACAACTCAACTACACACAACCTACGAGAGTAGAGCACAACATCTACAAATACAACATAAATGAAAACAGGCACTCAAACTTACTCAAACAAGAAATCATGGCCAACTTGTGCGATGTTGTGTACTAATGCACGTCTTTAGTATGTATACTTTACTGTGCCACTGTATGTACTTATGCCGCCCTGTAGCCAGCTACTTAATTATTTTAAAAACGACAGCTACATAGTCAGCAGCTGATCCTGAAATCTAATGTTTGAATAAAAAATAAATTTTTCTTCGAATTTTTTAAAAAACATAATGGCTGAAGAGAATTTTGTTGATTTTAGAGAAGCTATTCACCCCTATTCTGACTTTCGAATCGAAATTTTTTCCGTTTGGCAAATTTGGTATTAAGAGTTTCGATTCCGCTACGTTTCTTTCGATTGTAGGTATTCTGAATTACGATCGTAGTTACGTTTTTCTACGCTTATATTTTAGCAACGACATTTTTTCGATTGCTCTTTTTGTAAACTTAAAAAGTATTTAATTTAATTAAAATTTCAGGTAGTTTTTTATTACTATGTAATATATTTTTATTTTGGCCGAGAAGGCTTAATATTACAAATAAATGAATAAATAAATAAATAGAAATGTTTAAAAAGTGATTTATATAATTTTTTGTTGTACGGCCAATCAAGAGGTGATATGCAGCAACAAAGAACATGGTTAAACAAATGTGTAATGGTAGAACGAAGGAGTTTTGAATTACTGTCACTACAAGCAGGAAAGCAGCCTATTTATTTATTTTTACAGGTCAAAAACAACGACATCAGAGCAATACGAAAAGCTGGCAAGTTTAATATCAACAAAACAGGATATTGCTTGCGGCTACCATAAACAATCCAAGGAGGAAGTTCAGGTATTTTCTTTTCAATCCTTACATCTGTGTTCTGAACCACGTTGTTCTCATCTTCCACCAATAAAGCCACTGCTATGGATTCCATTTCTCCTTCAAATACAAAAATTAAAAATACCACCTCCGGCTTGACAGGATACAAATATTTTGCAAACAAAAATTATCACCTTTTTATTATTATTATTAATTCACAGGTCTTTTGTATTATTTTATTTTTATTATTTCTCCTTATTAATCGCACAAATTTTTTTATTGTTGAACCGTGTTCAACGAAGTTTAGTGTAAAATTTTAATTTTTCTTTATTTTCTCTTTATTTTACTCGTTTATGAAAAATCATTTATTTAATATACATAATTCGCCTTGAAATAGCGGCATTTTGTATAAACCTATATATGTATATATATATATATATACTTAGATTTAGTATACAGACCTGAATTCCTTTGTTAGTTATAAGATAGAGCTCAATAAAGCATAGATTAGTTAGTCTGTGCAATAAAGCAAGAAGTGCTTTTGTTAAGGCCCAACTATAATATGCATAAGCAAGCTTAAGCAAATTGCAAAAGTTAACGAAAAGGCTGTCAAATGCATAACCAGTTCAGAGTTAACTTTTAGGTGGCTACAATGACTTTGAAACTTTTTGTCCACATTTGCTCATTTATGTTTAAAAAAAATGTTTTTATTTTAACAAAAACCCATTAAATGACTATATTTTATAAATATTATTATATTATTTTATAATTAAAAGAAAACTTCGTACCAGAAACGCATAATTTTTCCTTTTTTTTTAATTTATCGGCAAAAGTACTAAAATGTACAGCTGTGGCAGCACTACATTGTAAATAATAATAAACGTTTACATATGTTTTGTTAATTTTCGTATTGTGGTTGCAAAAATGGAGAAAAAATTTAAATAATATAAAAATATTAAAGTTAGCGCTTGAAGGCGTGCGCACATTAAAATAAATATGTGAACTACACTGTAAAAGAAGAAGACGCTCTTGTTCTGTCAGAGAAATAAACCGCGACAGAAAGACATTTTTGTTAAAATAAAAAGGGCCTCTTTATTGTAAAGGCACTTAATTGTTTCCGCATTTTCTATTAAATTTAAAATAAATATATTTTCTTTCATTTTGTTCAAAACACAAACAAACAACAAGAAACAGCTGATTCCGTACAGAATGTGCGATCAGTTTCGCTTTTTGCTTAAGCAAATGACAGTTGAAAAACTTAACGAAAAGTTTCGTTAAGTACATTATAGTTTGCCACATACAATTTATATGTGTTCGCACGTTTGCTTAAGCTAGCATATGCATATTATAGTTGGGCCTTTAGTAAGAAAAAACCTGTTTGTTAAAAAACACCCCCTTTAAATTTAGACAAGGGAAATATTCAAAGGGACATATCTTCCCCAGAGCCCTAACATATGGTTCTTCGATAACTCCTAGAGTAGGCTAGGAAAGGAAAGAATCGGTGGAAGCTATCAATCTAAAGCTTTGACCAAAAAACGACAGTTGTCTCTACCGACGGCAACTTCTACAAGAAGGAAGAACATCATTTTTTATCGCGCTCCCAGCAGATGAAATAAATAAGTACTCCACTGTGCTCTCCGAGGCAGTGAATAAATCAACAAGATCAACAAGGCCTTCCATAGAACCTTGCGTGCTAGCAAGGAAATCAACAAAACACCATACGCACACACGAGGTCTACAAGGCAAATTATATCACAGAAGAAGTGATATAAACATTGGAAAAAACAAGGTATGTACTGTGTTTATTAGTTAATTTGTGCGACACTAGTTTCTCTCCTAACAAAATAAAAAAGGAAGAAATTAAAAAAAAAAAAAAAAATGTTTTATAAACAAATACAAATATGTATAATAAATGAAAAAAGTATGTTTTCAATTATTCATGCAATATACATGATAAATATTATTTATGTACTTTAACCACAAATAAAACTGCATTGCCGTCCCTAAATATTGGATACCACTAATTTACCACAAACTTACGACAATAAATCACATCACTAACTAATTTCTACAAGAATAATAGAAAGAAGAAAAGAGACAACTATAACAATAACAGATATTAATTGTACCTACGTATTTACCAACCGGCAAATGTTCCAATTCCACTACTTCAATGCATTGGTGAAAAAGCATACACAATTAAAAGTGCAAGTGAAGTGTAAAAGTAAGGGAGAAATACAACTAAAATAAATTATTATAAAAAATAAATTAAAAGTGAGCAAAACAGGTACATTAAACAATAACATTAGTGATCAAAACAAAAATTAAAAAAAACTATTAAACAATTTAACATATAAAACAACACATGTACACACATACATACATATATGTATGTATAATACCACACAAAAACAGAACAATCATATGACAAAACGAAGTTACAACAACAAAGTGTTAAAAAACTCAAGAATTTAAATAAATAAATAAATTAAAATATTGAAGACAATTAAAACATTGTACAAGTGCATACATACTTAAATACATAAAATAATAAAGAACAAAACATCTTTACAACAACAACAACAACAGCAACATCAAAAAGTGAAGTAAAAAGAAAAACCGCAAACCTACAAAAACAAACACCTACATAACTACAGTTGTGACGTCATCACATTGGAATTTATTGTGAGTCAGAGGTTCCCTACCACAAAATAAACAGGAGACAAAATTTAATGAAAGTGAGTTTGCAATTATTTATGAATAATAATAATATTAACAAAATATTAAATATAATTTCAATAAGAAAATTTCTGTGGGATTAGGAATTAGTACAAGGGTTGGTTTGCAAATTTCAAAACAAATTTACTTCAAGTAAAAATTGATTAATTGATGCAGGAATTTTTCAAGATTTAAAAACCATCATAATCATCAATATTTTATACAAAAATTTATTCAGAATTTGAGTTTTTCGGTTATGGTATTCGTTATGGCAGCAACAAAGAGAAGATGTAGATTTGATTTAAACCAATTACAAAGCTTTTGTAACACTATTGAAAGAACTTGTCCCGTAGATAGCTCAGCTGCTTATCTTGACGTAAAGAAGCAAGAATTGCAAAGACGGTGGGATAAGGTAGTCGAGTCGTATGAAGAGTATATGATAAACGAAAAGGAACAACTAGATGAAGATGAGATGTCCGTGACATATGAGAGGGTATATGAACAATACGAGTCCATAAAAACAACAATTTTAGAATAAATAGAATCGTTTTCTAGAAGTGAAACTCATCAATCAAATTTTAGACCATCACTAAAGTTACCAGCGTGCGAAATACAAGATTTTGAAGGTGGTTACTCCAAATGGCCTGCTTTATTTGCGAAGCAAATTGAGAGGCGACGCCTACCAAGCCATTAAGGATTTCGACTTGGTAGATAATAATGTTCAGTTAGCATGGGAAACATTAAAAACAAGATTTGAAAATAAAAGACTTTTGGTGCAAGATCAAGTAAAGAAAATGCATGCTGTACAATCAAATCCACAGGAAACAGTCAAATCTCTGAGGTATATTCAAAATACAGTTAACGACTGTTTAGAAATTCTAAGAAATTACGAAATCGAATTACACGATAATGATCCATTCTTAATTCATGTCATAGTTTCAAAGCTTTCTGAAGAAACTGTAAAGGAATGGGAGGTATCTCTAAAATTGCCTACCTGGCCACAATTAAAGGACTTCCTGTCGGAAAGAATAGATATCCTAGAAACTATATCAGATAGAAAAAGGATCCCTTCAAAGGAAAACAGTTCTTCAAGAACAAACTCATTTCACTTTGAACAAAGTCCAAGCTGCAAGAAATGCAAGCAAAATCATCCACTTAGACTTTGTAATTCATTTAAATCTTTACCAGTAAATGAGCGTGTAAAATTTGCTTTTGCAAACAAATATTGTACGAATTGTTTATCGCACACACACTTTAAAGCAAAATGCACGAGTAGAAATACGTGTTCTGTATCCCAAAAAAAGCATCACACAATGCTACATTTAGAAAAGACAGAACGCGCTAAAGCTAATAGTTCACCAATGAACCGAGCTCAATCGAATTCAAACCTCGAAAATAATAATTCAGCATCTACTTCAAGTACAGAAGCTTCAGCCTTTAGCACACAAGTAGTAAAAAGCGAGAACATAGGCGCATATTTCGTACGTCGTGAAGGAACCACATTGTTGCCGACAGCACTAATTCAAATTGAAAGGGGTGGAGAATTATTTACTATTCGAGCTCTCCTAGATACCGGTGCAGAGAGAAGACAACAAACACTTGCACTCCCACTAGAGAAACATTCCAGTCAAATATCAGGGTTTGGTGGAAGCGTAGTAGGCATTTCAAAAGGAAAATGCTTCGTTAATGTAAAATCAAGGGTTTCAAATTTTAAAAAACAAATCTTGGCAATTGTAGCGCCCAAGATAGGGAACTTTTTACCCTCAAGTCGCATCGAAGTTGAAAACTATGGAGCAATCAAAAAGCTGACTCTTGCAGATCCAAAATTTTATCAACCAGCTGCTATTGACATGATAATAGGTAGTGACTAGTTACCATTTATTAATCTCCAGGGTATACAACAAAATATATCTGGTAACCTAGAAGCGAGAGAGTCACATATTGGTTGGTATTTATCAGGTCCAAATAAAACAGAAGATATAAATGCGTTTTCTATTTGCGTATCGAATTCTGATAATTTGCTTCTCCACGAACAAATCAAAAAGTTCTGGGAGCTGGAAGAGGTCGAAAAGGATCTTATAACCACAAAAGCGGATGTGTATTGTGAAACGTACTTTCAAACTACTACTACTCGTCAGTCAGATGGTCGATATATAGTGCGATTGCCATCTAAAGAAGAGTTTTCGAATGAGTTATACTTGGGTCATTCCAAAAATAGTGCTTTGGCTCAATATCACAGAATGGAAAAAAATCTTCAAAAAACTCAAGATTTAAAGGCAAACTACAGTAAAGTTCTCCAAGAATATATAGACATGGATCATATGGAACCCGTATTTCATCAAGAGAATAATCATAAGAAACAAGATTCGTATTTTCTTCCACATCATGCGGTTATACGACCGGAAAGTAAATCAACGAAAGTTAGGGTGGTGTTCAATGCATCTAAGAAAACAAATAGTGAATTTTCATTGAACGATGTTCTTCACCAAGGCCCACCTCTCCAAGGTGATTTGATGCAGATAGTGCTTAGATGGCGCTATTACAAATACGTGTTCACTAGCGACATAGAGAAGATGTTCCGCCAAATACGCGTTCATGAAGCTGATCGACCGTATCAGCGAATTTTATTCCGTAATGATCCGAATAGTTTTATCAAATCATTCCAAATGGAAAACAGTTACCTTTGGAGTCAACTGTGCACCATTTTTGGCTATAAGAACTCTTCAGCAGTTAAGCGAGGACTGCAAAAGTCTTTTTCCAAAAGCATCTACAATTTTAAAGAACGAAATCTATGTAGACGATATCTTGTCAAGAGGACACAGTCTTGAGGAGGCAAAATCGAAGCAAAGTCTACTAATACAGGCTTTAAATACAGCAGGCTTCCCCATGAAGAAGATCACAGTCAATGACAGTTTTCTACTGAATAACTTGGCCCGGGAGGATCTTCTAGATGAAGATATATTGAAATTTGGCGATTCTAGTACAACCAAAACCTTAGGAATACACTGGAACGCGATGTCCGATTGTTTCTACTATGACATAGAACCAAACCCAATTGTACCTCATCCTACAAAAAGGCAAATATTGTCAGTTATAGCAAAGTTATTTGATCCTCTAGGTTGGCTGGGTCCAATTGTGGTAGTAGCTAAAATATTAATGCAAGAATTATGGGAAGCAAAAACAGAATGGGACGAAAGAGTTTCACCGCCCATAACTACAAAATGGAATGCATTTTGGAAATATTTACCACAAATTTCATCACTAAGAATTCCTAGATGGGTACAATTTGCACCAACATACAAGATACAGATTCATGGATTCTGTGACTCGTCGGAAAAGGCTTACTGCGGTTCAATTTATATGCGAACTACAGCTTCTAATGGAGACATTTTTTGTAACCTGCTTGCAGCAAAAACTAAGGTAGCACCAATAAAGAGAACCACAGTGCCAAAACTCGAACTGTGTGAAGCAGTTTTGCTATCAAAATTAGTTAAAAGTCTAACGGAAAATGCAAAGTTCCCCTATGAACTCTATTTGTGGACGGACTCCCCGATAGTCCTCGGGTGGCTACAAAAACCGCCGAACAGTCTCAAAACCTTTGTTGTAAATTGCGTTGCAAAAATAATTAGCATATGTAATAAAAGCAACTGGAAGCATGTAAAAACGGAGGAAAACCCTGCAGATTTTGGTACTCGTGGTTGTTCCCCGCAAGAACTTATTGAGAGTAGACTATGGGGGCACGGACCCACCTGGCTATCACAGCCATCTGAACTTTGGCCAAACCCCAGAGCTTTTGAGCCCACAGATTTGGAAACAAAAAAGGTTCCAGTTCTCCACGTAAAGGTCACACTAAGTGACAGAACTAAAACATTTCTACAAGAAGAAATTGACTCTAACGACATATTGAAACGTTTCTCCTCCTTTGCTCGAGCCTTAAGAGTTATTAGTTATTGTTTTCGTTTTTTCAATCGCGTTCGGAAACGTTATTTTAACATTGAACCATTTGTAACCGCGGAGGAAATGCAATTCACAAAAAACCGTTTGATCGTCATCGCACAACAGAATTACTTTCCCCATGAATATGAATGTCTTCAAATTAAGCGGCTACTTAAACTGAAGAGCAGACTTCTAACCTGGTGTCCATTTCTCGATGAATGTGGTCTATTACGCGTTGGAGGTAGGCTTAGTAACTCGGAGTTAAGCTACCAGGAACGCCATCCTGTAATTATTCCAGAATAATCTCCCTTTGCAACTCTTTTGGTCGCATACAGCCACAAGATTTTGCTTCACGCAGAACACCACATCATGCTAAGAGCTATTGGACAAGGGTTCTACATACTTCGACTAAAGAATTTAGTACGAAATTGTATTCGAAACTGCAAGTCCTGTACCATCTACAAACATAAAGTGCAGAGACAGATAATGGCAGAACTTCCTGCAGAAAGAGTACACTTCTCATTACCATGCACTTATACGGGAGTTGATTTTGCAGGCCCATTTAATTTGAAATCATATAACTTGCGAAATGCAAAAATTGTTAAGGGTTACGCAACTGTATTTGTATGCTTCTCTACAAGAGCAGTACATTTGGAAGCATGCTCAGATCTTTCCACAGACGCATTTTTGGCTTGTTTTGACAGATTCGTTGGACGTAGAGGTTTTCCAAAAACCATGTTTTCTGACAACGGTCGAAACTTTCTTGGAGCAAGTCTTGCCCTACGTAAGGCCCACAACGAGTTTCTTAAAACCACAGAAAGAGCCTTGACAGAAAATTACAATTCTCATGGTTTTAAGTGGTCATTTATACCCCCTTATGCACCTCACATGGGAGGTCTCTGGGAGGCCGCCGTAAAAAGTATGAAGTCACATTTGAAAAAGGTAGCAGGTACTCTCATATTTACGTTTGAAGAATTTGCCACCATGTTAATTAGAATTGAAGCGGTATTAAATTCACGTCCAATGTCTCCGTTAACTGAAAACCCAACAGAATTGATACCCTTAACTCCAGGTCATTTCCTGAGAGGACCACCCTTAATTGCTCCCCCTGAAGCTAAAGAAGAAACCCAGTTGGATAATTTAAATTACCTCAAACGATGGAACCGTCTTAAGGCTATCCAACATATATTTGCACGTCGTTGGAAAAACGAATATGTCACTGAACTTCAAAGAAGAGTGAAATGGAAAACGGAACAAAATAACATTAAACCTAATGACTTTGTTATAGCTAAAGAATATTTGCTACCCCCACTGAGTGGCGTCTGGGACGCATAATAAAGGTTATCTATGGCAAAGATAGTAAAGTACGTGTAGCGGAAATTAAAACTCAAAATGGAAATGTAATACGTTCAATATCAAAACTATGCATTTTACCTACTTTCCCTACTCAGAATAAAACTTCCGAAATCCCACCTGAAATAAAGTAAAATACACCATATATTATAACAAGAGAAAGTCGCTATACAAATTTTCTAATAACACAGTATATAACTTCTTTTCTTCCCCTCTAGCCATCAAAATGCCACGGTGCAATTTATGCCTAAAAAACCACGCTCTTGACACTGCCAATGCTTTGTAGCAAAGTCTATAGAAGATAGAACCCTCTACATCAACAAGTGGAATTAGCTTTTAACTGTCTCGCACACACCCATGCTCGTCCAGCTTGTCAATCTGCTAACCGTTGTGCTATTTGCAATGCCTAGCATCATTCTATGCTAAATCGAGACCGTCCCCATGACGTCACCTCATCAAGCTTCGAAGAAGATGATGCTGTTAAACTTCCCTCTACGATTATAACTTCAACACAACTCATTCCCCAAGAAGAGTCTTTTCCAGCAGCGGAATTACCCGCTTTTTCAGCACTCCAGAATAACTTCATTCCCCCTCTCATCAGAGTCAATTTAATTCACCAGGAAAATCCTATGTGGGTTACGTTCTTGTTAGATCCAAAAACTGAAACCTCCTTTTTGAACAGAACTGTGGCAAATATCTTCCCGAGATTTTCACCTGATATTGAGGCAGATGGTAAATCTTTTGGTCTATTCCGGGTCTCGCCAACATTTGAACGACGTAATCGCCACGGTCCTATCGCTGGCTGGAAACTAGAACTAAAGGATGTGGATGTAGTCGTGCCACCCCCCATTGAAGATCCACAACTGTGGGAACACTTTAAAAGTATTGTGCCCCAAGCGCAGCCACACTTTCACATGTGCCGAAGTAGATGGAGTCATCGGAAGACAAACATTGTCCAAAATTATGTCTGATAGAGAAATTCAGCCTAATGAAAACCTTCCCAGAGCGCAGCTCTCAAGATTCGGTTGGGTCATTTCTGGACTATGGCGTGGTTGCAGCTGTCACTAAGTTGCCCGGGAGTATGTTGAACCGTGTTCAACAAAGTTTAGTATAAAATTTTAATTTTTCTTTATTTTCTCTTTATTTTACTCGTTTTTGAAAAATCATTTATTTAATATACATAATTCGCCTTGAAATAGCGGCATTTTGTATAAACCTATATATGTATATTAGGCCGGGCCAATTTGTATGGAGCCGAAAAAATCGATTAGAGCCGCCCCCTAGGATGATTCTATGGACAATTCTAAGCAACTTTGGTGGAGGAACCATGGGTCTATCTCGATTTTCGAGTCTCCCACTTTTCAAAAAATTATTTTTTTCTATATAACATCATTTTGATTCGAAATTCGATTTTTTATTCATCGTTATATTATCTTTTTTATGTGTATATGGGGGGTTTTTGGGGTCGAGAAATTCATTTTTGATCTTTATTTTTACCTATGAACACCACCAGAGGGCGTTTCATGCATATTTGTAATATTTTTGGTCTATTTTCCGAGAAAAAATATTCGGTAAAATTGATATTTATTTTATTTTTTTCAACAGAAATTCAACCTAAAAAATAAGAACATGTGTAAAAAAAAATAATTTAGTGGAAGAAAAGCGGAATAAGTTATTTTTGAAAGTCTTTCTTGCTTTCAAGTCTGGGGGAAAAAAATCATTTTTTGAAAAGTGGGAGACTCGAAAATCGAGATAGACCCATGGTTCCTTCACCAAAGTTGCTTAGAATTGTCCATAGAATCATCCTAGGGGGCGGCTCTAATCGACAAAAAATTTGGCCGGCCCTAATGTATATACATATACATATATGTATGTACTTAGATTTAGTATACAGACCTGAATTCCTTTGTTAGTTATAAGTTAGTTATAAGATAGAGCTCAATAAAGCAAGAAGTGCTTTTGTTAGTAAGAAAAAACCTGTTTGTGTTTTAATTAAAAAACACCCCCTTTAAATTTAGGCAAGGGAAATATTCAAAGGGACATATCTTCCCCAGAGCCCTAACATTTATTTTCCTATTTTTATTGTTTGTTTTGACTTTTGTTTATTGTTTCTATTTCACATTTCATAGTAACAAATTGGTTTTGTAAACATTGTTGTCTTCTTCTTGTTCTTTCGATTCAGTTTTTGTTTGGAATACCAATTTTCGATCGTAGCGTAACTGGATACGGAGACGTAATCGAAACTCAGAATAGGGGTGATTACTAAAATATTTACAAGAAAAAAGTAAATAAAAACTTTACAAATAATAACAGTGAAGGTGAATGGACGTGTTTTAAAATCGCTCTCCAATTTAATAAATTTTCTTAAGGAAATAATATTTTAAAAAAAGCTATTAAATATAACTTTAATTAAAGATTAATAACGCTACTATTTGATACTAAAACAACATTGAAAACCCAAAGTATAAATAAACAAAATATATCAAAATTCTGATATAAAAGAACATTCATACATACAAATAGATAAAGTAATAAATAAACAATATATAAAAAAAGTCCACTTAAGAGAAAAATTAAAAGTTTAATTAGCAAACACATACAAAATAAGCTACAACAACACCCACGACAACAACAACCGTAACAACAGCAACGAAAGTTTCTCTGGTATGTCTGAAGGCGAAAAAAACAATTATTTGCAGAATCCAATGTATGCGCCAAAAAGATGCAGAGAGGCAGCGCAGACCTCTTTAAATGGTAACGTACCTAAAACACCTAGGTTATCAATTACCGATTCTCCTTTCAAGCTCTTAAATACTGTGGATAAGAGAATATATAAGAGTTTTGAAAACATTGTTTCAATAATGAAAACAATGTTTCAAGAAAGTGAAGCTCGTATGCAGCGTTACCGTTGGAAAATTTGAGAAAGTCGCACAAAAAGGGGATTTATTAAAAAAAAGGGGCACCACTTTTAAAAAGATGGAAAATAAACAAAACAAAAATAAAAATCGTATTTTTTTCATTTAAATGTTGTATATGATGTATGTTTACATATGCATATAATAAAAAAATTAATAAAAAAAACTAATATGTATCAAGTAAAACAAAAAAAAGGTACACAAAAAGTGGCAAGGCATCTGTACGAGGGTCAAATTGCCACTTTAGTCGCATCAACGGTAACGCTGCTCGTATGGAAGCCCGAATTGATGTGTTGTTAAATAAGAGATTTAATGATATAAAGCAGTGGTCCTCAGAAAGAGAGGATTTGGTAATTACATATGTATGGGTGAAAATAACAACAAAAATTAGCTGAAAAAGAAAAAACATGCGCAACAGTCGTACTTTGTTCAATGCTGTCATACAACTGAATGAAATATTTGTATTTTTCTACGCTCTTGTACTGAGAAATAAATAAATAAAAGCTGAAAAAAGAACAAACATACGGCATAGACCTGCTTTGTTGAATGTTGACTAACAACTGAATAAAATATTAGTATTTTTACGCTCTTTTTGTGAGTATTGTTTGCGATCGTGTTGTTTACATGTAAATAGCCGAAAATCTTCGTATTCTGAACAATACTAGTGAGGACCACTGATATAAAGAGTCAAATGTTGGAATTAAATCAAAGAGTGATACAACTTGAAACAGTAGCAGCTGAAATTGTTGGAATTAATAGCGAAGTCCAGTCGTTAAAAATACAATTACAACGACAAGAAAATTCCATTGTTGCATAAGATCTTCGTATAAACGGAATACCATATACAAAAGATGAAAACCTACATGGAATCTTTAAATTCATCTGCGAAGTCTTAAATATTTCAACGCCCGCCTTTAAAACTATATACCGTCTGCAGAACTACAATAATAAAGACCGAAGTCACTCTCCTGATGCGGTTATAAATTATTTTCTCCGTATGATAAAAACTTCATTCTAAAATGTTTGGCTAATTATAGAAAAACAAATAGAAGAGAATTAAAGTTGTCCGACTTTAGTATTGGTGATAATCGTTCCTTCTATGTTAATGAAAATTTAACAACAGCAAACCACAAAATACTACGACAGGCAATTGAACTTAAGAAGCGGGGACTTTTAAAAACAGCATATACAATCCGTGGGTTAGTGCATGTTAAACTTAAGGAAAATGAAGAACATGTTAGAATTGATGACCTTAAACAATTACTGAAGTTTTTTCCGGAACACATTTCTGATAACTAAATTATTAATTTGGACTATTTTTAAAACCTTTATTTTATTTCTTTTTTTACTTAAGAATAACAAATTTAAAAAACACTATAACTATGATTAAAACTAAAACAATTTTTCCTATTGTTCCATATCTACGTTGCTCACCATACTTTTTAATTTATTATGTCCTTAACTGGAGATAATATAGCATACAGTTCCATTGACGATACTTTTAATCTTATTCGAATTTTAAGTAAACAAAGATCTGGAATTAATATCTGCCACATTAATGCTCAAAGTTTGAATAATAAAATAGATGAATTTAGGTATACTTTCGAAAATTCTGGTGTGGACATTATATGTGTATCAGAAACGTGGTTTAATGAAAGGGTTTTTGATAGCATGATTGGGTTAAATGATTTTAAAATGTTTCGCTGTGATAGAAGCACTCATGGAGGTGGTGTTGCCATTTTTGTCAAAAACGGAATAACGTGTAAATTTTTAACTAAATCTGAACCTTGCGAAAAAGTTGAACATTTATTCATTGAAATTGTTTCTATGGGTAGTAAATTACTTATTGGTTGTGTATACAGACCGAATAAGAGAATAGACTTAGATGACTTCCAGAAAATACTTGAGGATAAAACCGTTAGTTATGATAATATTATAATTTGTGGTGATTTCAACTCAAATGTACTGAACGAAGCGTACTTGTTAGATGTCATGAACACAATAGGTTTATGTGCGACCAACTTAACTATTCCAACACATTTCTCGACCACTAACCAATCACTACTTGACCTTTTTTTGTCAGTTCAAAACATAAAATTTTACTATATGACCAGATTTCAGCACCATGTTTCGCAAAACATGACTTAATTTTCTTAAGTTATGACTTTTTCCCTCAATTTAATAAATGTGAAACCTTTTATTATGATTTCAAGCATATGAATTATAATATAATGAATAACGAATTAGCTAATGTTAACTGGAATAGTATTTACTATATGCCTGATGTGGACAGCCAAGTAAATTTTTTTGAATCAAAAGTGGTTGATATTTTCTATAAATCAGTGCCTTTAAAAAAACTGACAAGTAATTCTAATAAACGCTGGTTCAATAATCATATTAAATCTGTGTAATACCATCACGCAATTTTTGTTAATGGCTTCACTTAAATCTTACTTGGAGGGTCTTGATAGTACCCCACAATCTGACTATTCGTTATGGAAGGCGGCACGAGGTTTAAAAATACCAGTTAGAGGAAAGCCTCCTCTGCGAAATCCGACTGGTGACAGGGCTAGAAATGACTCCGAGAAGGGGATTTTATTTGTTAACCATTTGAGAAATGTGTTTATTATAAGCAACTCAAATAATGCATCTGATTTGCCTCCACTCGTTATTAGACCTCCTGTACCTCTAAGACTTAGCTTTAATGATGTTCAAAGCGCTATTGGTACTCTGAATCTTAAAAAAGCTCCAGGTATGGATAAAATCAGCAACAAAATGCTTGTGGAGTTACCTCGTGTAGCTAAAAGAATTATCCTATTTATTTTCAATGCTATTTTACGCTTAGAATACTATCCTGCAGATTGGAAGGTATCTATGATTACCATGATTCCTAAGCCAGGGAAGGACCCCACTAAAGTAGAGTCATATAGGCCAATTAGTCTACTGCCGACAATTTCAAAACTGTTTGAAAAATTGTTATTGGCTAAGTTGATTCCAATTCTGAACGACACTCAATGTATCCCAAATCACCAATTCGGGTTCAGAGCTAAACACAGTACCATCGAACAAACACACAGATTGGTAAATGTGATAAGACAGTCGTTTGAAGAGAAAAAATACTGCTCCGCCCTTTTCATTGACGTGTCGCAAGCGTTCGACAAAGTCTGGCATCAAGGTTTAATGCATAAAATTAAATTAACTCTGCCTGCTAACACCCACAAACTTATGAAAAGTTATTTATATGGTCGCAAATTTACAATCAAAGAAGGCGATTTTTTAAGCCCCGCTCAGCCAATTGAAGCAGGAGTACCCCAGGGTAGCATACTGGGTCCAACTTTATATTTGATTTATGCATCCGATATGCCGTTAGACCCCATAATACATACTTCAACTTTTGCAGACGATACAGCCTTTATTAGCGTTCATAAGGACCATCAAATAGCATCACAGAACTTGCAGAAATATGTTTATAAACTAGAGAATTGGCTTGAGCTTTGGCAAATCAGGGTTAACGAACAGAAATGTATTCATATAACTTTCACATTGCGAAAAGATACATGCTCGTTCATCAGAATAAATAATCAAATTATCCCGCAACACAATGAAGTCAAATACCTCGGAATCCACCTCGATCGTCGTTTAACTTGGAAGTCTCATATCGACGCAAACCTTACCCAGATGAGATTAAAAGCAGTGCAAATTAATTGGCTAATCGGCAGAAATTCTACATTAAAGTTGGATTGCAAACTTTTGTTGTACAATGCAATTCTAAAGCCAATCTGGTGTTATGGAATTCAATTATGGGGTACTGCCTCAGCATCCAACATTGAAAAAATTCAAAGGGGTCAAAATAAGATTCTACGTACAATTACTGCAGCTCCATGGTATGTTAAAAATTCTCGAATCCACAAAGATCTAGGCATTCCTTTGGTGAAAGTCGAATTTACAAAACACGCCTCAAAATATGTCAGCAAACTTGAACACCATCCAAACCCACTTGCACGAGACATCCTTAACTTTACTGGCCATGTTCGGTTGAGAAGGAGGGATACCCTTGCTTTAACTCAAGCGCAAAACAGATGACTGGATCAGTGGATATAAATTTTTTGTAGTATCATAATATTTTGTCTAGCACTGGCTGGACTTATTATTTTCTTTTAGTATTAAGATTCGAAAACTTATTGTCATTTCATTTCTGAAGATTCAATAAATAAATTAAATGTATCAAAAAAAAAAAAAATATTAAATCTGAAATAAAAACTCGTGATTACGCCTTCAAATGTTGGAAAACACATAAAACTGACGAACTTTACGTAATATATTCTAATGCAAGAAAAAAAGTTAATAAACTAATAAAAAGTGCTAAATCATCATTTTACATTAGTTTATTTTCATCTGCCAAAGACACCAAAAAAACGTGGCAAATTATTCGCAATATTGGTATTAAGAAACCTCAGGATCCAAATTCCTCAAACATTGATATTGACTTATTAAATGAAACATTCTTAAAAACTGAAAATATAAATGTTAATCCTGATTTTTACTCCTTTGATAATCATTCATGCTCTATCGATCTTGGAAACTCGTTTTCTTTTAAGTGTGTGTCTCAAACCGACGTATTAGTTTCTTGTAATGAACTCAAATCTAATGCAATTGGACCTGATAACATTCATCCTAAGTTCACTAAAGCCATTGTTCCTATATTGCTACCACAAATTACACATATTTTTAACACAATTATAACCAAAAGTGTTTTCCCCCAAAAATGGAAGTTTGCTAAAATTGTACCAATACCCAAGAATAAAAATGATTCCCGTCCTATAGCAATACTTTCATTCCTATCTAAAATACTTGAAAGAATATTGAATAAGCAAATGGTTGAATACTTAAATGCTAATAGTCTGCTTACAAATAGACAGTCTGGGTTTCGTCCAAAACATAGCAGCATTACTGCTCTTATAGACGTATCAGAAGAAATACGTGGCTACATTGATGAGGGCAATATAGCGTTTTTAACACTATTAGATCATTCAAAAGCGTTCGATATGGTCAACCATGACTTGCTGTGTCTTAAATTAAGTAACTTTCTCAAATTTAGTTCTTCGGCAACTGGGCTTATAACATCGTATCTTGATAATAGATATCAATATGTATGTGCAAATAACAAATGTTCTAGCACGTCAAGGGTAACAAAAGGTGTTCCACAAGGATCAATACTAGGACCACTTCTCTTTTCAATATATATAAATGATTTACCACGACAATTATCACATTGCACAGTTCATATGTACGCTGATGATGTTCAATTATATTTATGTTGCAATACTAGCCAACTGAATGAATGTGTTGACAAACTGAACTCGGACCTCTTAAAAATCCAATCTTGGGCAATATCTAATGGTCTC
The DNA here is from genome assembly GCA_916048285.2 of Bellardia pandia. Taxonomy (NCBI): domain Eukaryota; kingdom Metazoa; phylum Arthropoda; class Insecta; order Diptera; family Calliphoridae; genus Bellardia; species Bellardia pandia. Next base: position 16,215,038 of record OU696534.1, on the reverse strand, counting down.
CGCCTTAACCCATTAAAATCTAAATGTCTACTAATTTCTCGATCTCCAGTGCAAACTATTGATGTGCCGAATATTTTGCTCAATAACCAGATTATTGAGATTATCAACAAGGCAAAGAACCTTGGAATAATTTTTAACTCTACACTCACCTGGTCAGATCATGTTATCAGTGCTACTGGAAAAACCTTTTCAATATTACGTGGACTATGGAAAACTCAACACCTGACACCGGTTTCAATACGCATAATGCTGGCAAAAACTTTTTTGATTCCAACACTTCTGTACGGTTCTGAAGTATTTTCCAGCTGTGACTACAAAAGCACAAGGAAACTTACTTCAGCATATAATTCAATCTTGAGATATGTATTTAACTTAAGAAAATCGTCTCACATCTCACCCTTTCAAACAAAATTATTGGGAGTAAGCCTTTGTGACTTCCTAAAAATTAAATCTCTTACATTACTACATAAGATAATTTTTACAAATGAACCATCTTATCTTTTTAATCGGCTCGTTTTCACTCGTTCAAGGAGGAATAATAACCTTATTCAAATACGATATAAGAAACTAGTTTCGGAATATCAATACTTCATCTATTCTATTCGTCTTTGGAACTCGCTACCTCCAAGGATACAGTTTTTGAGCAACGCAATGGAATTTAGGAAATCTTTATATAACTACTTTAGTGCATAGTCTTATACCTACGTTATTATTATTATTATTTTTAATATTTTTTTAAAATTTTTTTAATTGTTTTAATTTTAATTTAACTTTATTTTATTTTTATTATTTATTATTATTATTATTTTTTAAGTTATTTTTTATGTGATCTTGTCTTTTGTCATTTATTCTGTAAATTTGTTAGCGTAAAACTCATCCTGTACTGTAATTATAAAACTTTTAGTTTTGTTGTACAGGGTATCAAATAAATAAATAAAAAAAAAATAAATAATCTTAAATCTTAAACAAAAAACATTTACAAACTTTAATCAAACAAAACAATGAAAAAATCCACTATATAGCCCATTCTGAAAATCAGTTTTTACACATATACTGGGCGTAGGCCTTGACAGATTATAAATACTTTCTTACTTGTTATGTATACGAAAGTTAAACACGAAAACTTTTGGATAGAAAATATCAAAATACAAAAATCTCAAAATAAGTGTTCATTCTGCATAGAAATAAAATGCGGAAAAAGTTAAATTCTGAATGGCCTATTATTAAAATTTTTTATTATGGGAAAATACTATTTTAGTACATTTAATATAATAATAGTATAAGAACAATTCTGTAGAAATTAGCATTGTGAAAATTGTTTCGTTAACTGTATATGGTCATGCTTTTGTAGAGGTCCCGGACTTTGAAGCGGGTCACAAACCGTATTAGCAATAAGATTAGCCACATTTGCTTTAAGAATGCGGAAATTAATTTGATCATAGTTTAGTTGGCTGTATAGATAAATAGGCAAACGATTGCTTATAACCCAAATATTTTGATGAGGTAACGGCTCGTGATCAACTTTCAGGTCGTTTGGAAATTGTATCAGTGTTTCTGTTAAATTTTTACTTCTATCGTTCGTCTTAGCAACGTTTTCGAAATATCTATGGATGTTGCTTTGATCATACGATTTAGATGTATCCCAGCATCCAATATCATCTCTGTGGACTTGTGTAAAAAACATGACTCCATTTTGTGAAATTCCAGACGTTGAAGATTGACCAAATTCTCCTCGCTCACCAATCGGTACAAAATACTTGGCCACCTTTGGAGCATCAGCTATCCATATGTTTTCATCTTTCAATAAACTTGTAGACACCATAAATTCCTATAATGTGAGCAAGTCAGATTAATATCATAAAAGGTATGTAATCAAAAAATGTTCATGAATATAAGAAATCATTTAAAAAATCCAACAGCATTTGATATGCAAATCATTTGTGATGCATATAAAAACTAGCGAATTTATATATAAATACCCAGTGTTGCCCGGGGGTTATTATCTTTTATTCCTGATGGTAGATGACATAACATTTTTAATTTTCCCGTATTTCTATAAAAGTTTGTTTTCCTGAACATAAGTATATTTATATTTAGGTACATATATCTAAGGTAGAGGAATCGACATTGGCCATCTTTTTTTATATGTAATAGTGAAGTTGATACTGTACAAAATCCCAGGATTTTATACTCAAATCTTTTAGTTTATAGTAAAAACTTTGTATTAAAATATAACCTTGAATTATAAATTTAAAAACAATTAAAATTCTAACTTCCATTTCATCAGTATATGTAACGAATAATCATAACTATTGTGAATTGATATAATATTGGAAATTGTCGTTATTATGTATGTATACCTAAGTATGTAAGTTTAGATTACCTAGAATTTAAGAAACTGGAATTGTTAAAATCACTTTGTTATAAATCGTTAGCCTGAAAACAAGCATAAAAATTGAACTCAAATTTTATTCTGAAATAAATATTAAAACCTAAAATATTAAATCTAATTTCTTTAAATAAATAATTTATTTTGAATTTTAAAGTCAGTATCTATATTTATTTATACAAATCACACACATAACCCAAACACACACAAAGGTGAGCTCACACAATCATTTACACACACACTCATTACACAATCCCAATACTCTAAATTAAAACTAATTATCTTCTATTACACGCTACTTCTATGTCTTGAAATACCCTCTAATAATTTCTCATATTTATGAGAAATTATATATATTGAGAAATATTGGCGGACTTATATTTATCCCTTCACTCAATACAGTCCACTTGTCGCTAAACTTAAATCCCCAAAATCCCCAAGTTTCTTCAGATACAAAATAACAATATGTAAATAATGGTTACAAGTTATATGACAGTAATGCCATAGCTTATAAACTTAAAATATATGTTATGTTAATGGTTAATGTTAACTATACAACAATCAGAAAACATTAAATTATTCAGGGCTTGTCAATAAATTAATTAATTTAATTTATTTATTTATCCTTAAGAATAAATTCAAAGATAAAATATTTAACGAGCAGAGCTGCCAGGGCTCGTATATCAATAAAGGTATATTATATATTGTTACGAAATTTTATTTCAATTTAAATTTAACGGTTAGTATCAACATACAACATCTTTATCAACATACAACATCTTTATCAACAGATGGCGTCTTTATCGACATTCAACTAGTTTAGCATTTGTAAAAGTTTTAATTTATAAACATTATTGAGAACACCCTTTTATAAACATATCTGAGTAATATGGCAACATTAAGTTTTGACGACTTTGGCTGAATAATACTTTTGTTTTAAAGTTTAAGAAAAATAAAAAAAAAATATTTTATATTTTACTTTTCACTTTATTTATTTCTTTTTAGACTTAAAACTAAACTTAATCTAATTTGGTTAACACTCACGAATAGACTCTCTCTGTCTACTTGTTCACCGTTCTTATATATTAATTATTATGCTTGTTTTGCATATTTGGTCAGTTGCCTACAATCAAAGAACTGGCGTGTGCCGGAAATGCAATTAAGTTTAAAACAGAAAAATGCAAGCTTAGTACATTTATTATTTGTAAAACAATTCCGAAGAATTGTTCTAATTAAATAATTCAAATTAATAAATTTATTGTTTTAAAAATAATTCCAAAGAATTATAAAAAATGCAAGTAAATAGATTTATTATTTGTGAAGTTAAAATTTATTGACACGTGCCGGAAATGTAGCAGACTTGGTAGGTTCATTTTATATTAAGCTAAGTATAGACGATATGTTGAATCAGCATATTTATGCTGAAAAATTTGTGACAAGTGCTTACATATCGTGTAAACGCAAAATTTTTTCAGCATACGTATGTTGAACAACATTTGCTAACACTTTGTTAACAATGCCAACAAACGTATGTTGGTAATTTTAGCATATCGTGTAAACAGCATATTACACTGGTTTACAGCCAAAAAATACCAAGAACGCCACATGCCTAGATAAGTTAATTGGGACCTCCTGAACACGAAAAACGCTGTAATTTTTTTTTCTAAGTACCGTTTTTTAGATAACGGTACTTTTGTGTTTTTTGGTGTATGGTCCCATTCAAACTCTTGTGGAGCCCAACCGAAGAGCCCGATTGAGATGAATGACATATCGCTTGAAAGGTAATCGAATGCCTTTTCCGCCGATATCTATCTGATAAGAAATAGCTGAGTTATGGCACCTCAAAGTTCGAAATTTGTCTATTTTTTACGTTTTTTTTCAAAATTTTTCTTTTTTATTTCGTTTTTTTTTCTACGTTACAGTTATTATCTGGAATGTTTTATTTTTTATCCAAATAGTTTATTTAATTACCAACATTTTAAGCGTAATTTGAAAAAAATCGGATAAAAAATAAAGTTTTTATTAAGGATTTTGTGGAACGACAATATTTTCATCTTCATTGCTTACACACTATATTCGGCGTAAATTCAAAAACTTTAAATTAAAATGAGGAGCGACTTGAACTCTTGCTAGTGTGTAAGTAATGAAGATGAAAATATTGTCGTTCCACAAAATCCTTAATAAAAACTTTATTTTTTATCCGATTTTTTCAAATTACGCTTAAAATGTTGGTAATTAAATAAATTATTTGGATAAAAAATAAAACATTCCAGATATTAACTGTAACGTAGAAAAAAAACGAAATAAAAAAGAAAAATTTTGAAAAAAACGTAAAAAATAGACAAATTTCGAACTTTGAGGTGCCATAACTCAGCATATCTGCGGAAAAGGCATTCGATTACCTTTCAAACGATATGCCATTCATCTCGATCGGGCTCTTCGGTTGGGCTCCACAAGGGTTTGAATGGGACCATACACCGAAAAACACAAAAGTACCGTTATCTAAAAAACGGTACTTAGAAAAAAAATTATAGCGTTTTTCGTGTTCAGGAGGTCCCAATTAACTTATCTAGGCAAGTGGCGTTCTTGGTATTTTTCCAAATTAAAAATTTGTAAAGCAGTGTTATTAGTGTTTGACAAATTTCCTTCGTATGTTGACAGATATGCATGTATGATATGTATGCAAGCTTTTCAGCATATGGCAAATTCATATGCGATCAGAGTTGTATTTTCTAATAAAGCTGATAAGAAAACAACAATGTCGGCTTCATTGATTTAAATCACAAATTATGATCTAAAGGACATACGTTTAACATTTTTTAATTGTTTGTATAGTTTATACAATTTATTATATTCACATATAACAACAAAATAATTGAACACAAATATTAATTTAAATGGCGGAAAACTGCGTTTGTTGACATTAGCAAAAACATATGTTTTTGCATCTTTTTTGTGTAATAGTGTGGCACCTATGACATACTTTGTTGCGATTTTTTTTGAGTGTGATTGAAATCGGTCAGATTTTCTACTGAATGAATCGTACGATTGTGTAGGATAGTGTATTACGGCCCAGCCACAGATAGTTTTTTTATGTAAATACAATTCTTGTTGCATATGTACGTACACACACACACACACAAGAACACAAAACGCAATATAATGGCCGGCGGCATAGTTCAAATTAATCGACACAGGGGCCAAATTACCGCATTCGTGATCGAATGAGCGAACGTATGATTTCGATATCGAAATTATGATAAAATATACTAAATTTCTTGCTCGATATCTCAAATAATTTTACTCGATATCGAATGCGATAATTTGGCCCCAGGTCTCTAAAAATAAACAATAACCCCCTTATTCAAAAACCATTATTAAATTTAACAAACGTTAATAAGACAGATTTGCATATAAAAATTTGCTTAAAAACGCAATAGCTAGACCAATTTCCTCCCACGTGATCATTTATGTTTTTTTTTTTATTGATATTTTTATTATTTAATTTTATTTCAAAAATTTCACATAAAATACAGAAGTTGAATAATAATTGAAAAATGTTGTCAAACTGACTAATTTCACAAACAAATGTTTATACGACTCAGCATATGTAGCACCACATAAAATTCAACATATCGTATAAACACAAAAATCGTATGCTAACTCTTTCATTTGCTGACATATGCTGACATCAAAAAATTTGCTACTTTCAACATATCGTGTAAACGTCTAACATATGACAGGAATTTGCTGCTAATTTTAATTATATGCTTGTCAGCATATATATGCTGATTCAACATATCGTCTAAACTTACCTTTACATAGAGGGGTTTTGATATAACACCCCCACCGTTAGATTGAGGCTCCGACGAAATATGCATTATAGTCGAGAATTTTGTCTTATATATAGTAAAGGGCTGCAAGAATACATTCATTTGTTTATCACACACAAGCATTTCAATATTCATTCAAATATTTAAATAGTTAAAGAGTGGTTTACAGAGTTTAAGAGTTAAAATATAAAAGAGAGTATAGTCTGTGTTTTACTTTGTCATAACGAAGGCACACATTGCTTTTACTCTTTTTCTTTGAACATTTATTTACTCAATTTGCAAATGCAAACATTCGTATGTATATGGTAACAGTTAGAATGTGTATAAGAAATACTACATAGTAAAATTAGTACTTGTTTGTATTCTTATTACAAATATATCTCTATTAAACAGAATTTTGTAACAAAAATTATAAAAATTGGAATAAAAGTATATTAAAATGGACCTTCACATTTATGCGTTTTATATTTACAATTTCCATAACAAAAATTACTAGTGATAATAATAATATATTCATGTAAGGAGTAAAACATTCAAATAATATTATATTCGAAGCTTATACAAATTTTATTATCTCTGTTTTATATGAATATGGTTGTTGTTTTTCTGTACAAATACAGTTGGTTTTTTTCTCTTTCGCTTTGTGTGTTCATTCATTTGTTTTTTAAACACAAAATGTAAGGCACTACGTACCTAAATCGTGTGTTGTATTTTACTTTACCTACTTAAAAAATAAATGAATGTATTCATATGCCTTTTGAATGTAGTCATGCAGACCTTTAATATATTGTAAATATTGTTAACATTATGATGGTTAAAATAATTGTTACATTTATGCTTATGTTTATGAGATTTGATTTTTTTGTTTGATATTGTATTTGTTCAATGTATTTTACATGTTTGATTTGTTCTAAGTATAGTGATTCTAATTTTAAGTTATTGATTGTCATATTTGATTTTTCTTTTACTTTAGTTATGGCATTAGGTAGTATAAATTGATCGTAAAGTTTTATTTTGATATTGGTAAAGTTTTTCTTTGCTGTGAAAATTTCACAGTTTTCGAATTTTATTAGGAAGTTGCCATTTATTTTAATATTAATTTTATTACAATTATGTTCAATTTTAGAATAAAAGTTTTTAAATATTAGTATGCCGGGTAAAATTTCTGTTACAATAGATTCATTCATTATTGATTTGGTAGACCTGTTCTATAAATGTAATTTCGTCTTCTATCGTAGTTATTTTATTTGCCATAAAGTTTTTGAATTTATTTAAATAATTTCCTATTGTAGTAGTATTTTCATATTGGATTGTCCGTTTTACTACAGTGACCCTGTATTATTAACGGTGGTACATTCCATCAGCATTTGTTTGAATAGACGTGTATGTATGTATGTACATACATGTATGTATGTACATACATGTATGTATGTACATACATGCATTCACTGTAGTAGTATTTTCATATTGGATTGTCCGTTTTACTACAATGACCCTGTATTATTAACGGTTGGTACATTCCATCAGCATTTGTTTAAATAGACGTGTATGTATGTATGTACATGCATGCATGTATGTACATTAGGCTGTCCCGAAAAAGTTTTTTTTAGATTTCCCAAATGCAAGATCTCCTAGAATTTGCGCAATTGAACGTAGATTACCAAAATGATTTTAAAAATAAAATGAAACTATATCTTTAGGTCTCTACCAATCTTCAAAGTTTTGAAAAGTAGTTATTTTCATAATTATATTTCGCTATTCTTAATTTCGACACCTAAACTAATTATGCCACGACTATGTATAACAACACTTTACCGGAGACTATGAATTTGCTAGACATAGTGGAGTTCGTTTATAATGTACACCGTTTATAAGGATTTTTATAAAAAAAAAATCCAGAAAAAAAATTTTTTCCGGACCCAAGACATTCACTTTCAAATTATACACCAATTATTACGGTTATAGCGAACTTTTTTTTTTTTTTTATTACGAACCCGTTTTTAAGTTCATTTTAAAGTTACGGCTTACTCCTTAAAATACAGAAGCCCTTGAGCATGAAATAAAAAGTCTGACATCACATCAAAATCACCTGTTATGTTTCCTAAAATCACAATTCGTAAATGGGGGTTTTCCCAAAAAAGAAAATTAAAAAAAAACAAAAACTAAACTATGTAATTTATAATACATAAGTCAGTTGCAATAGTTATAGTCTTAAGTCTTATATTGGGACCATATAAGGAACTTGATGATTGCCAGCTACCAACGTCCTTAAATATATTTTATTTGTCAAGCACAACATGAAATTAAAGTATAATGGAAAAGATCCATCAAATTCCGATATATATGCGATTGTTTTTGAAGAGATTGGAAGTATTTGGACCAAAGCTTTCATTCCAATCGTAACTAAGAAACGAGTTATTCAGTTACTCCAATCCTATTTCGATAAGTACCTTCATTTGAAAAGATACCCCAAAAGCAAACGAAAAAATGGTTTCGAAAACAAACTACAGTGTTTTTTGGAGTTATCTGAGAAGCTTTTCGACATTGCTCATTGGAAATGCACTTCATTTGAATGTTGTACTTGTTTAAAAGTTCCAATCAATGAAAGAAGTTTCTTGTTGGATCAAAGAAATTACAGAAAAATAGTTATACGTGGAGTTGATAAAAAAGAAACAGCTCGATTAATAAAACGAAAGCAGAGAAAAACTGAACATTCCATAAGGGCAGCAAAAAAGAGCTTTCCACTCAAGAAACCGATTCTGTTCCAGAGATTTGTGATGAAATTTCACTGTGTGAAAATTCAGAAGAAACGGAGGCATCTCCTACTAACACACTTTCGAGGGAAACACCTTCGACTTCAACGACGACTCGGAATACATTGCCGTTGCCAACAGTTGCTAAGGTCTGTGATATATACGGTTTATCGACTCGTTCTGCTGCTGCTGTTGCTTCTGCGGTTTTGGCTGCCTTGGGCTTAATTTCTACCGAAAATTTATCTCTGGTAATTAATAAAAACTGTATCTACAGCCCGGAAAGAAAATTTAAAAGAGATTGGAGGTATTGTTATTAAAAGCATTTACTTTGATGGAAGAAAAGACAAGACTTTGATAAATGAGAAAATAGGAGATCGTTACCATCGAAAAGAAATTTTAGAAGAACACATCTCAATTTTAGCAGAACCTGAATCAATTTATTTGGGTCACACAACGCCAAGTCGCGGCACTGCAAGGGGCATTCTAACTTCGATCACAAGTTTTTTAGAAGACGTGATTTGCATTGGCTGTGACGAAACTGCAACTAATACCGGTTGGAAGGGTGGCGTTATTCAATTTTTGGAGGAGTATTTAAAGAGACCGCTACAATGGTGTGTTTGTATGAGTTACCTCTTCGTCATTTATTCTTGACTTTAGATGGTTGCACTTTGGGACCTAGAGAATATTGTGGACTTATTGGAAAACAATTACCTACTTGTGATAATAAATCAACGGTGTCTTCTTGTGCGGTGGCTGGTAATTTGCCTGACTTGCCGAAAAATGTGGTCGATCAACTAAGTACGGATCAAAAATTTCTTTATGAGATATGTAAAGCTGTACAAACTGGTTATTGTAGTCTTGAGCTGGCAAACCGTAAACCTGGAAAAATTGCGCACTCGAGATGGCTTACCTTAGCTAATCGTCTACTCAGAGTTTACGTAAGTACCCTTAATCCATCAGAAAATTTGCAATTGCTTGTCAATTACGTTGTTAAAGTATACGCTCCGAATTGGTTCCTAATCAAACAAAAACCGTCTTTTAAAGAAGGAGCCAAACATATTTTTCATCTTATTTTTTACCCGAAAATATCAGAATAGTTGTGGATTCTGTTATCGAAAGAAATGTTTTGTTTTGCTCACCCGGAAAATCTACTTGTCAGTATGCTGTTTGATGATATAGACCACATTCGGGAGCTGGCATTGTAAAAAATTATCAAAGCTAAAGAAACTGAAAGTAGCACTAAATACAGAGTATTTAAACCAGAGTATATTACAGCACCGCCGGTTCTTCGGCATATTTCCAATGAGGACCTTCAAAGCATGGTAAAAGATAACAGCTTAGAAATTTATGACTTTCCTTGTCACACACAAGCTGTGGAAAGATGTGTTAAACTGGTAACAGAGGCCTCTCAATGTGTAACTAACGCTGCTTCTAGAGATGGTTTTATTATAAACAGGTTGAAATTACGAGCATTAATGCCAAATTTTGGCCAAAAAAAATATGTTTAAATTTTAAGTTTTTGTCACTTATTATAAGTTTTATTTTCTTGTACATTAATTATAAAATATATTAATAAAATAAATTTGTGTCTCCTTTTTTTTACTTTACATAGCATAGGGCTTAGGTTTGTTAAAACGTTTTCAAAAGTAGAGCCCTCAAGATGGCATGTAAATCCACTTTTATTACTTTTTCCGTAATCTGTGTAAAATTACGCAAATTTTGATACCTCTTGCGAAAGTGTAGCTCAAAAAACTATTTTTGTCATTCAAAGACGGGACAGCCTAATGTACATACATGCATTCACTTTCATGCACAATCTACTTTACTTTAACTAACTGTTGTCATTTATGAACCTTTTCATTGTTATTGTCGTTGAGAACATAATTATTCCTCCCTCTTTATGTGGATCACATTTGCTTCTCTCTCTCTCTTAGACATACTGTTTTTATATTTGTTACACATAGTTATTATATATTTATAAGCTCTCATGAATGTAAATAATAATAATACTCTACATTTAAGTTGAAAAGAAAATAAAAGAAGATGAACAGTCAGTTAAGATTGTACGCTCGAAGTAAAAGGTTGACTTTTAATTTAACGTCCTGACTAAAGCTCAGAAGTGGGATTGAACATTAAGTGTCTTGTGTCTACGCTAATGATTTTTTTATTTATTTTAATCGTGGGTCAATACGCTAATAGAAACAAAAGTATATAACAAAAAAAAAACGAGTGCATTAATTAACTGTGTAAAATAAAACAAAAAGGAGTGTACCTACAAAAGACAGACACAAAATTAGTTTATGAGAAAGACAGTTTATGAGAAAGACAGTTTATGAGAAAGATCGAAAAAAAATTATACAGAAATTTTGTGAAAAAGGAGATATAAGAAAGATCGAGAAAAATATACAGAAATTTTGTGTTAATTAAAAGAAGAAAAATGGAGACAATCGACACGACCAAGTACACACTTGTGCAACTCAAAGGGTGGTTGAACAATCTAGGCCTGCCGACAAGTGGTACAAAAAGTACACTTGCATCAAGAATAAATGCCGTGCCTGTAGATGAAAGAGGTGTGTGTCCAACGTCTGATGCTGATGAGGATACAGAAGGCGAAGAAGAAGCGGAAACTACAGTTAGAGAAATGGAGCTAATGGAGAAGGAATTGCAGTTGATGAAGCGGGAGCGTGATTTGTTGTTAAGGGAGAATAGTCTGCTAAAAAGAGCTGCTGAGCTGGAAACGCGAAACTCAATAGCGCCTGGATGTAACGAAAGTGTGCTACAAAATAAAGCCGATGGCGTCTCGTTTGGTGTTTTGCGGGAATTTTTGGCCGACTTTGATGGAAGCAGCAATTTCGACCTATGGGCTGTTCAGCTAAAAAGTGTTGGCGGAGCGTACGGCGTCGACGACAACATGTTGCGTGCTTTATTGATAAGCAAGTTGAAGGGTAAAGCACTTGCTTGGCTGCAGTCCACGTCCAGTTATGCAACAGAAACTACCGACAACCTACTGGGTCAAATGAAGGAGTTATTTGGCACAAAAGAAGGTAAACTTTTGCTACGTCGAAATTTTGAAGACCGCAAATGGAAGTATGGCGAAACTTTCACAGAATACTATAATGAAAAAATAATTCTCGGAAACCAAATAAAATTAGACGACGACGAGCTGGTCGACTACTTGATAGAGGGAATTCCCGATGTCCAGTTACGCACCCAGGCGATTATGCAAAATTTCACCAACAAAACGCAGCTACAAGTAGCCTTCGCAAAAATCGAATTGAATCGCGGAACGAAGACATTAGCCAAGTCAAGCAACACAACCAACATCAGATGCTATAATTGCAATTCCCTTGGCCATTATGCAGCTGATTGTAAGAAAGCCAGACGTGAGCCAGGCACGTGTTACGGTTGCGGTAGCTCTCAACACCTCATTGCCAGCTGCCCAAAAAGAAGAGATGCAGCTGTACATATGGTAGACGGAGAAAATTATGTAAGATATTTTAAGATATTTATAAATAGTCATGATAAAATTTTATCTTTACCCTTAGAATGCCTAATAGGCTCTGGGAGCCCGATCAGTTTTGTGAAAAAATCGTTGTTACCTAAGGAATTAAAATTTAATGAATTTTTACATTGTTTTTACGGAATTAATAAAAGTGAATCAAAAGTCCTTGGGACTATTTTATGTTTTCTAATGATAAACGGAAATAAATTTTGTTTTAAATTGTGCGTGGTACCAGATGAGTCTATGGGTGTTCAGGCTGTCTTAGGGAGAGATTTTATGAAGACTTGTGGATTCAAGTTGGTGAGTGAAATGGAGGATAACAATGATCAGAGTGTAGAAAATAGGGAATCAGGGGACTTGGAATTTATTAGTTCTGTCATGGCAATAGAATATCTGGACGATGGGACGGAATATGAAATAGGCGACAGTGTGACTTATGCGGATAGGCAAACTTTTGGAAGAATTTTTGATAGTTGTTACATAAAACCGGCGCGACCAAATGAACCAGTGGTTAGGGGTGAGATGAGGCTGATCTTGGAGGATATGAGGCCCTTCAACTGTCCTCCAAGGAGACTCTCGTATTCTGAAAAGATTGAATTGCAGAAGCTGTTAGACGAATATTTATCTAAGGGATATATACGTGCTAGCGAGTCGGAATTCACTTCACCAATAGTCTTAGTCAGAAAGAAAACAGGGGAACTGAGAATGTGCATAGACTATCGCAGGCTTAATAAGGTCACGGCTAAGGACAACTATCCGATTCCATTGATCGATGACTTACTGGACAGATTGGCAGGTAAGACAATTTTTACGAAACTCGATTTGAAGGATGGGTTTTTCCATGTATACATGGACAAGGACGCTGTGAAATATACTTCATTTATCACTCCGTTAGGCCAGTATGAATTTCTCAGAATGCCGTTTGGCCTGAGAAATGCCCCGTCAGTTTTCCAACGTTTTGTAAATAAAGTTTTCGCAGATATGGTATGGAACGACCAAGTTATAATATACCTTGATGACATAATGATAGCGACCGATAATTTTGAGGAACATTTTAGAATATTGAGGGAAGTTTTAAGGCGCCTTGTCGAAAATAGACTTGAGCTTAGATTAGATAAGTGCGTATTTTTACAGTCGGAAGTTAAATATCTAGGATACACGATAAATGGCGAGGGAATAAGGGCAGATGACAAAGGTTTGAGGGCGATCGAGAATTTTCCGGTTCCAGAAAAGGCACACTCGGTACAGAGCTTCTTAGGTCTCTGTTCATATTTTCGTAGGTTCATAAAGGATTTCTCCATTTTGGCAAAACCCCTGTATGAACTAACTAGGAAGACTAAAAAGTTTGAATTCGGTGCTGAGCACCTTGAATGTTTTGAGTTACTTAAACGGAAACTGGTGGAAGCTCCAATATTGGCACTGTACGACCCAAGGGATGTGACCGAAGTCCACTGCGATGCTAGTTCCTTGGGGTTGGGGGCTATCCTTATGCAGAAGAAACAGGATGGTAAAATGCATCCGATTTTTTATTTTTCTAGACGGACTACGGAGACTGAGTCCAAATATCATAGCTTCGAGCTGGAGACGTTGGCCATTGTGAGTGCGTTGAAACGTTTTAGGGTTTACCTGCAGGGTAGACAGTTTAAAATAGTGACGGACTGCAATTCTTTGACCTTGACCTTGAACAAAAAGGAATTGAACCCTAGAATTGCCAGATGGGCTTTGGAGCTACAGAACTATGATTATACGCTGGAGCATCGGCCCGGTACTAGGATGCAACATGTCGACGCTTTAAGTCGTAGTAACATTTTGGTTTTAGAGACAAATACTTTGGTGGAAAACTTGATAATTTGTCAGCGGAAAGATAAAAATTTATCAGGGCTAAGGGAGTCGTTACAAAAGTCAGAGGATAAATTTTACGAGATGAGGAATGGGGTGATCTATAGGAAAAAAGACGGTAGCGTATTGTTTTGCGTGCCCAGCGATATGGAGAGTCATGTCATGTTCAAATATCATGACGAAATGGGACACGTTGGGGTGGACAAGATGACTGACCTAATTGGGAAAACTTATTGGTTTCCGGAGATGCGTACGAAGGCTAGGAAACACGTCAGTAATTGCCTAAAGTGCATTGCTTTTTCAGCGAATGTTGGTCGTGAAGAAGGATTTCTTCACAACATTCCGAAGACAAATTTACCATTTGATATTATACATATCGACCATTTTGGACCGGTAGATAATAGTAGGTCAAGGAAATATTTGTTAGTTATAATCGACGCATCTACCAAATTTGTAAGATTATACCCAACCAAAACCACGAACACAAGAGAGGTTATTTCTTCTTTGGGGGATTTTTTCAGGTCGTACAGTCGTCCAAGGTGCATAGTATCGGATAGGGGAAGCGCTTTTACATCAGGTGATTTCAAGGTTTTTCTGGAGGAAAATAACATTAGGCATATCAAGGTAGCTACCGCCTCTCCACAGGCGAACGGACAGGTGGAAAGGGTTAATAGGAACCTAAGACCAATGATCGCGAAACTGTGCGATTTGGAAAAAGGCCTTCATTGGGATAATGTGATAGAGACCGTCGAATTTTCTATTAATAATACAAAACATAGATCAATTAACGAGTACCCGAGTAGAATGTTGTTTGGGGTGACACAGAGGGGCAAAATTCTGGATACTCTAAGGGAGAATTTAATTGACTTTGAACAGGAACAAGGACAGAAGACGGATTTAACTATCAGGGAAAACGCTTGCAGGGCACAGGAAAAGTTACAGGCATATAACAAAAATTATGTAGATTCGAAGAGAAAACCACCGACTAAATATGAAAAGGGCGACTATGTTATGGTGAAAAATTTCGATTCGCAAGCAGGGTCATCGAAGAAACTGATACCTAAGTTTAAAGGCCCTTACCAGATCTCTAAAGTATTACGAAATGATAGATATGTATTGGAGGATGTTGAAGGATTTCAACAGTCACGCACACCCTATAGTGGTGTCTGGGCTGTAGGTAACCTAAGGCCATGGTTCAATCCTCGTGAAGGTTTTTAAATATCCTGCCTTATTTTTGTTAAATTCAAGATCAGGAGATCTTATTGTCAGGATGGACGAGTTGTAGTAGTATTTTCATATTGGATTGTCCGTTTTACTACAGTGACCCTGTATTATTAACGGTTGGTACATTCCATCAGCATTTGTTTGAATAGACGTGTATGTATGTATGTACATACATGTATGTATGTACATACATGCATTCACTGTAGTAGTATTTTCATATTGGATTGTCCGTTTTACTACAATGACCCTGTATTATTAACGGTTGGTACATTCCATCAGCATTTGTTTGAATAGACGTGTATGTATGTATGTACATGCATGCATGTATGTACATACATGCATTCACTTTCATGCACAATCTACTTTACTTTAACTAACTGTTGTCATTTATGAACCTTTTCATTGTTATTGTCGTTGAGAACATAATTATTCCTCCCTCTCTCAGACAGATTGTTTTTATGTGGATCACATTTGCTTCTCTCTCTCTCTTAGACATACTGTTTTTATATTTGTTACACATAGTTATTATATATTTATAAGCTCTCATGAATGTAAATAATAATACTCTACATTTAAGTTGAAAAGAAAATAAAAGAAGATGAACAGTCAGTTAAGATTGTACGCTCGAAGTAAAAGGTTGACTTTTAATTTAACGTCCTGACTAAACTATTAGAGTTTGTTTTTGGTTTATGTGGTCCGTAATATTCTGTATTTGGGAGGATATGAAATTGTTAACAAATGTCAGGTTGTTAATTTTGTTTGTCAAGACTTCCTCCTTTTCATAAAGTGTTTTGAGTGAATTTTTTACTTCGGTTTCGTCATCACTGTCCATTGTGCCGGCTATAAACTTGAGTCCTTTCCCTAATACGTTTATTAGTCCTCTTTTTTGTCTAAAGTGTGGATTTAGGTTCTCTATTTTTCCTTTTAGTAGTGCAAAATTCTTGTTTACAGTATCCAAAAGTGCCTTAGTTCCAATTCTGTTAGCTTTAAGGAAATGTATATTTTGGAGAATTAGGTTCAACGTGTCCGTGTAGGCAGTTATGTTGACAATGTGTAGAATTTTGTTGCACTGGTCAATTACTTTTTGTTCTCCCGTTTTAATTGGTACATATCCGTTATTGTTGGTCAAGTCCTGAATGTCGATAGTTTGTGCTCTGGTGGTTGTTAGAATTGTGATTATTAAGATCCATTGTATCATCTATAATGGCCTATTTCACGATGTCGAAAGATAACGTTCGCTTAGATAAGACTTAAGACACAAACTTTTTATCGTATCTATTTTTTACTCAATCAAGATTGTTTATTCCACAATCAAGTTTGTGTCTTAAGTCTTATCTAAGCGAACGTTATCTTTCGACATCGTGAAACAGGGGGTAAGAATATATATATGATTTGTTCGTTATTTTGCCTTTATTTTAGGGTTATTCTTGTCTTTGTATTTTTTTTTGTTTTATATGAGTTTTGTAGTACTTATGTCCTGTTTTTGTATTTTCTACGTGATTTTCGTCAATTTTTCTAGTATCTATTTTTCTGTATTTCTGATGGTTTTTACCTCCTCTAATTTCTTTGATATAATTTATCCCTTCCTTTATATATCTACGTCAACTCTATCCTTATTTAATTTATTTATGTAATTTTCTTTCTTTTTAGACATCAGGTCATGTATCGCTTTGTATATGTCTTCGTGAATTTTCCCATTTAAGAAATCAATTGGTTTTATTTTAGTTGTGCTATGAATTGTGTTGTTATAAAAGCCTATTATCCTTAACATTTTTTCTTCTGTTGTTTCGTCTTTAGTTCTGTCGTCATGTCTTAAAAGTCTTATGTGTTCGTTGATAGTGTTGTGAAGTCTTTCGATGTCCGCGTTGGAAGTGTGGTTGCTGTTTGAAGTATAGTGTATATGTATGTTTTCTTCTCTAAGGAATTCTTGCATTGGTATAGCTTTGAATCCTAGGTCGTTGTCTACGATTATTCTTTCAATTTTGCCGTATGTATTAATATATTGAAGTAGTTTTCTCTTGAATTCTTTCCAGCTTCTACCATTAATTTTAAAGGCCCCTGCGAATTTCGTGAATTTGTCGATCATTGTCATAAAAAGTTCTTTGTTTAGAGTGTAAAAGACGTCAATGTGTATAATTTCGCGGGGTTTGGAGGGGGTCTCGCTTACTTTGAAAGGTATTTTTGACCGAAACCAGGTCATATTTTTCTAAGGTACAAATTTCACAATTGTTAATAAATTGTGTAATCCTTAATTTCAGCTGGGGATTATAAATTTGGTTTTTCAATTCCTCGTATACCGCTTGAATGCCTCTATGATTCTTACATAAGTGTTCTTTTTCGATTATATCGGTTAGTTTGTTTTCTTCGTCTACGTCTATTAGTATTCTTGTACATCTTATAATCTTAAATTTATCATTATTTGAAAACAGGTCTTCGTACGTATTTTGCAAGATGTCATAAAATTCATTCTCTATTATAATTGCGTTTAAAAGATTTGGGTTGAAGTGATTTTTTAGTAAAGTAATTGCAGTTTATCGATCAAATTCTTTCAAGCTTATAGTTTTCCTTACGTTTTTAAATATCTTTTCATTCTTTATCCTAGCTGCTCCAGATGTGATTTTCTTTATAATTATTTGGTTTTTAAATATATTAATAGGTGATTCTGTTTCTTTTATAGTTAATTCGTGAGATTCTAATAAATAGATATTAGAAGGCTGTGGCTCTATTCTTGATAAAGCGTCAGCATTGCTATTTTTTGTTCCCTTCTTATAGTTAATTTCGTAATCAAATTCGGAGAGTTTTAATCTCCATCTTACTAATTTCGAATTTGGTTCTTTTATGAAAAATAACCAAGTGAGGGGTTTGTGGTCAGTTTCGATTATGAATTTTCGTCCGAATAGATACCGTCGAAAGTATTTAGTAGCCCAGATAATTGCTAATAGTTCTTTTTCTATCGTACTATAGTTTATCTCGTGTTGGTTAAGAGTACGGCTCGCGTAGCAAATCGGATGGTTTTCTTGGGAGAGAACTGCACCTAGTGCGAAGTTACTAGCATCTGTTGTTACAGTGAGTCGTGTGTCAATAGGGTTTTGAGAGTGTTGAAACTATCTATATAGTGGGGGTCAGAAATGTTTATTTTAGTGTCCTTTTTTAAATATCTAGTCATTGGTTTAGCTATTAGAGAGTAGTCCTTAATGAACTTTCTGTAATATCCAGTTAGGCCAAGGAACTGCTTTATTTGTTTAGTGGTCTTGGGTATGGGAAAGTTTTTGACGCATTCTATCTTTTTCGGGTTTGCTTTTATTCCTGCTGGTGTCACTATGTGACCTAAGAATTCCGTTTCCCTTTTTAAAAACTCTGACTTGTCTAACTGAACCTTGATATTCGCTTCCCTTAGGCGATGGAATATTAAGTTAATGGAGTTGATATGTTCTTGCAATGAAGTGGAGAATATTTTTACGTCATCCAAGTAATCTAGACAAATTTTATTTATGTAGTCCTTTAAGATATTGTTCATAAGTCTTTGGAATGTCGCTGGTGCTGTCTTCAGACCAAACGGCATTCTCAAAAACTCATAATGACCTCCTTCCACACTGAAGGCTGTCTTAGGGATATCCGCATTTTCGATTTCAATCTGATGAAATCCTTTTGCGAGGTCGAGAGTCGTGAAGTACTGGCATCTTCCCAGTTTATCAAGTATTTCGTCGATGTTTGGTAACGGGTACTTGTCATCAATAGTTACCTCGTTGAGCTTTCGGTAATCGACGACAAGTCTCCATTTGGTTTTCCCACTGGCGTCCGTTTTTTTTTGGGACTATTCAGATGGGTGCCGAATATGGTGAATTGCTGTGACGGATTATTCCGTTCTCGAGCATTTCACGGATTTGTTTCTCTACTTCACTCTTGTGAATGTAGGGGTATCTGTAAGTCTTAGTAAATATTGGGATGTCATTAATTGTTCTTATTTGATGTTTTATGGCTGAGGTGAATGTTAATTTGGAGTCTTCTTGATAAAAAATGTCGGAGTATTTTTTTATTACTCCCATTAATTGAGATTTTTCTTCTGTATTGAGGTGTTGTGTTCTAATTTGTTCACTTAAAGGTTTATATTCTTTAATTTGCATTGTATTAAAACTTTCATTGTCCACCTTCTGCGTGGTATTATGAATTGATGTAATAGGTGCTGTTTCTGTCTTATAGTTATAGTCTTCTTTGGTTTTAAAGAGGATTGGTAACATTTGTCCTCCTAATTGAATCGTGTTGTCTTGATAATTTATGTACGAATTTAATGGTCTAAGTAGGTCATTACCAATTAAGCCATCATAATAATCATGGAAATGTATGATATAGAATTCTATAAAATCTAAGGTTTTTCCGAATTCTTTGAAACATGGTATTCTAACTTTTTTATCTGTGTAAATCTTATGTTGAAGGGTTTTGATAGGAAGAGGAATAGTTTGGTGGATCCATTTGGGGTGGCAAATACCTGGATTTAGTATTGAGTTGGTCGCACCAGTATCTATAATTAGTTTTATAGGTTTTAATTTAGTTTCTATTTCTATATAGGGTAACCCTCCGAGGCAGAAGGATGAAAATTTGCAGGAGGAGTTTGATTGTAGGTTGCTTCATAACTACTATTTATGTTGATGGGTTCCGTTATTGGAAGATTGTTATATGGGTTATTGGCGAAGTTTCGCTGTGGATTAAAATTTGGGGTGTTGATTCCAACGTTTGAAAAGTTAGCATTTACATCCATTGGTTCAGGTAATGGAAAACGATTAAAAGTTCTATTCTGGGATGTAAAGTTGTGTCTATTGAAGTTTGAGTTGTTATGAGGGTTAGTATTCTGGTTAAGATTCTGTGGTTGGAAATTTTGATTGTAGCGATTAGGATTTGGATTATTGTGTAACCTAAAATTCTGGTTGTTGGTTAAAATCTCGTTGTTGGAAGTTTTGCCTATGGTTGTTAAAGCTTGAATTATTTTGTGGGTTAAGGCTTTGATTAGAATTACGTGATTTGAAATTTTGTTGGTGATGGTTTTGTCTGAAATTAGATTTATTTTGTGCAGGGTTGTTTTGCGAAAAAGATTGCTGATTGTCTACTCGGAGATGAGCGTATCCGGCTTCAAAGAGGATGTTCATTGCTCCTTCTAAAGTATCAGGGTTTCTACAGGTTAAAATTGTTTTCATAGGTTCGGGGATTTTGGATTTGAAAATGTTAAGGGCTGTACGAGAGTTATTTTGAGCGACGGTGTTTGCTGCTCCTGATCTTTGTCCAAGTACGAATAAGGTTTTATTATTAAGGCGTCTAAGTGTACTCTTTATTTCGTCAAAGAAGTCTAGGCTGGTTGTTTTAAACGTAGTTGCCCTGAGTAAGTCAAAGAGTTCGTCGCAACTTAGTCGGCCACCGAAATTATTTTGTAGCACTGTTTTTATGTCATTCCAGGAAGTTGCCTGGCAATTGATTTCGATAATTTCTCTGGCCTTGCCCTTAAGTTTACTTTTCAGTCTCGTCTCATCGAACTGTTCGGACGTGTTAATTTTAGTGCGGCTGAATTTTCGGTGAAAAAATCGTAATAGGTGAAAAATTGTAATAGGTTGAAATTAAACAAAAAAGTGAAAAAAAAAATCGTAATAGGTTAAAATATATAAAAAAAAAACATTAAAAATCGTATAAAAACTGTATGAGTGTTCCTCTCAGATGTAATTCTGAGAAAGAGCTTAGCTCGTCGAGAAAAACTAAATGGCTCTCTGAGGAAGAATCCATAAAAAAATCTCTGGAGAATTTTCTCACTACAAGAGCCGTAGAACGGCGTCGTTCCTGTTCTCCCAATATAGTGATTTCAACAGATGAGAAAACATCATCTTCATCAAATAGTGCAGTGAAACCCAAAAAACAAGTAGGTATGGATAAGTACATCACCGTTCTCAAGCGACAGAGGAGCCCGAAGTCTGCTCAAGTGTCATCAAATGCAAAAGCTTCTAAGACTGTGAGTAATAATCAAAATAGGTTTGCTCTCCTCCAGACGGATGAGCCAGAACTTCCGAAGAAGACGTTTAAGCCCCCACCAATTTATCTGAGAGAGCCGACTTCCAGTAAATTGGTACAAGGAATTGTTGCTGTAATAGGTGCAAATATGTTTAGCGTAACATCAATTAAACATGGAAATATCACCGAAACCAAAATACAAGTGAAAAAGGAGGATGATTTTCGTAAATTGTCCAACCAGTTGGAGAGGGAAAGTAGGGATTTCTATACCTACCAGCTGAAAAGCGCAAAAGGACTCCAAGTCGTTCTAAAGGGTATAGACCCAGATGTTGATCCTGCCGAGATAAAGACTAGCTTAATGGAAAAAGGCTTCAAAATTAAGAGCATAACGAATATTAGAAACCGTGAAAAGACTCCACAGCCTATGTTCAGGGTGGAATTGGAACCTGGAGATGTCGTATTAAAGAAAAACGAGTCCCATCCCATCTACAATCTGATGTACCTTCTGCATCGTAGAATCACCGTGGAAGAACCACATAAGCGTCAGGGACCCGTCCAGTGTCTCAACTGTCAAGAATTTGGTCACACCAAGGCGTATTGTAAATTGCCGACAGTTTGTGTTGCGTGTGGGGAGCTACATGCAACTGCTCAATGTGATAAGTCGAAAACTGATTCAAAAATCAAAAAATGCAGTAACTGCGGAGGTAATCATACCGCAAATTATAGAGGTTGTCCAATTTACACTCATTTGAAAGGCATAAGAACCAACAAGACGTCAGTATTACCTGATCATCGTCAACAGCCTATTTTGGCATCGAGTGACAATTTCCCGCAATTGTTACGGTCCACTAGTCATGTAAACGCGCCTAGTTCTAGACAAGTTTCTTACGCTAACGTGGTTAAATCTAATATGCCAGGTTTGGAGCAGGCACCTAAATCACAATATTACGAGCCTAATATTAACACTCTAGAGACTACATTGCAGACACTTGTCCAAACCATGAACACTTTTACGACCACTATGACATCCATGATGCAGGAAATGCTGAAAATGCAATCCACTATCTTACAAGCCATTTTAAAGAAATGATTTGTTTAAAAATTTGTTTTTGGAATGCGAACGGCCTCCGCCAACATAAAAACGAACTGGAACACTTCCTGATGGATAAGCAGATTGATGTCATGATGATTGCTGAAACTCACTTGACGGCGACAGCGTACTTCAAAATTAATGGCTACGTGTTATATGATACTAAAGATCCCCGCGGAAGAGCATGTGGAGGTTCGGCAATTCTTATAAAGAACAGAATAAAACATTATTTAATGAACAACATATGTGAGGATTACCTACAAGCAACAAACATTTGCATTGAATTCTGTCAATACAATTTTGTTTTATCATCAATTTATTCGCCACCTCGATTTTCAATAAAAGAACACCAATACTACAGCTTCTTCAATTCCCTTGGAGCTAGATTTTTAGTTGCTGGTGACTTTAACGCCAAACACACTTTTTGGGGTTCACGTCTGGTGACCCCGAAGGGTCGTGAACTCTTCAACACCATTGCCAAAATGGGATTAGATGTACTCTCAAGCGGGCATCCCACCTACTGGCCGACGGACCGACGGAAGATTCCCGATGTTATTGACTTCGGAGTAGTGAAAAATATCCCTGTAGAATCGATACAAGTGGAGCCTTCATTAGACTTGTCTTCAGATCACTCTCCTTCTATTATTTCAATGCGTTTCCTTCAAGGGAATGGCTCTCCATTTCGGGACATATCTAAAACCAGAGTAAGTTGGATAAAGTATAAAAAGTATTTAAGTTCCCACTGCACGGAAAATGTTGTGTTGAGAACTACCGCGGATATTGATGGGTCGATTGGCAAGTTTACTGAGGACATACGAAGAGCTGTACATCACGCCTCCACATATGACGTTGAATGCAGACGTGGGACAAACAGAACTTATTTCGCTGAACTCGATCATCTCCTGACAGAAAAAAGAAGAGTTAGAAGAGAGTGGCAAATTCATAGGTCTCCTGAACTGAAAGCTAGGCTACGGGAATGCATAGATATACTAAGACATTTCTTAGAAACCCAAAGAACGGCCTCATTTAGATCTTACTTGGAGGGTCTTGATAGTACCCCACAATCTGACTATTCGCTATGGAAGGCGGCACGAGGTTTAAAAAGACCAGTTAGAGGAAAGCCTCCTCTGCGAAATCCGACTGGAGACTGGGCTAGAAATGATTCCGAGAAAGGGACTTTATTTGTTAACCATTTGAGAAATGTGTTTACTATAAACAACTCAATTAATGCACCTGATTTGCCTCCACTCGTTATTAGACCTCCTGTACCTCTAAGATTCAGCTTTAATGATGTTCAAAGCGCTATTGGTACTCTGAATCTTAAAAAAGCTCCAGGTATGGATAAAATCAGCAACAAAATGCTTGTGGAGTTACCTCGTGTAGCTAGAAGAATCATCCTCTTTATTTTCAATGATATTTTACGCCTAGAATACTATCCTGCAGATTGGAAGGTATCTATGATTACCATGATTCCTAAGCCAGGGAAGGACCCCACTAAAGTAGAGTCATATAGGCCAATTAGTCTACTGCCGACAATTTCAAAACTGTTTGAAAAATTATTAATGACTAAGATGACTCCAATTCTGAATGACACTGAATGTATTCCTAATCATCAATTCGGCTTCAGAGCTAAACACAGCACCATCGAACAAACACACAGATTGGTAAATGTGATAAGAGGGTCGTTTGAAGAAAAAAAATACTGCTCCGCCCTTTTCATTGATGTGTCGCAAGCGTTCGACAAAGTTTGGCATGACGGTTTAATGCACAAAATAAAATTAACTCTGCCTGCTAACACCCATAAACTCATGGAAAGTTATTTATACGGCCGCAAATTTAAAATCAAAGAAGGTGATTTTTTAAGTACCGCTCAGCCAATTGAATCAGGTGTGCCACAGGGTAGCATACTGGGTCCTACTTTATATTTGATATATGCCTCCGACATGCCGTCAGACCCCAAAATCCATACGTCAACTTTTGCAGACGATACAGCCTTTATCAGCGTCCATAAGGACCACCAAGTTGCATCACAGAATTTGCAGAATTATGTTTATAAGCTAGAGAATTGGCTAGAGCTTTGGAAAATCAGGGTTAACGAACAAAAATGTATTCATATAACTTTCACTTTGCGAAAAGATACCTGCTCGTTCATCAGAATAAATAATCAAATTTTCCCGCAACACAATGAAGTCAAATACCTCGGCATTCACCTCGACCGCCGTTTAACTTGGAAGTCTCATATCGACGCAAAACTTACTCAGATGAGATTAAAAGCAGTGCAACTTAATTGGCTAATCGGCAGAAACTCTACATTGAAATTGGATTGCAAACTTTTGTTGTACAATGCAATACTAAAGCCAATCTGGTGCTATGGAATTCAATTATGGGGTACTGCCTCAGCATCAAACATTGAAAAAATTCAAAGGGGTCAAAATAAAATTCTACGTATTATTACTGCAGCTCCATGGTATGTTAAAAATTCTCGAATCCACAAAGATCTAGGCGTGCCATTAGTAAACGTCGAATTTACAAAATATGCGTCAAAGTACGTCAGCAAACTTGAACACCATCCAAACCCACTTGCACGAGACATCCTTAACTTTAGTGGCCGCAGTCGGTTGAGAAGGAGGGATACCCTTGCTTTAACTCAAGCGCAAAACAGATGACTTGATCAGTTGATATGAAATTTTTGTAGTATCATAAAAATTTTTTGTCTAGCACTGGCTGGGCTTATTATTTTCTTTTTAGTATTAAGATTTGAAAACTTATTGTTAGTTCAAAATATGAAGATTCAATAAATAACTAAAAGCTAAAAAAAAAAAAAAAAAAAAAAAAAAAGTTTACTTTTAATTATATCGGAAAACAGTCCTTGTGGTATTTCGTCGTATGCCTGTAATATAGGGTATTCTATCTACTAAATTTAGGAATGTTTGGAGATCCCTGTTGTCGCCATTAAATTCGGGGAGGTTTCCCAAATATTTAATAGGATCAAATTGTATTTGAGCCATTTCTTCTTAAATTCTAATTCTTTTGTGTTGTTTTCTTTTATTTCTTAAATATAATTTTTTTGCTTTTAATTTAATCAGGGTTATCTTGCGTGAAAGTTTTTGCAATCTTTCAATATCTCTTTCTTTAGATGTATAAAGTATGATTCTTTCTAGTTCTGATTCTATCTTAATTTTTTCTTTGATTGTGTACATTCAAAAAATTTATTATTGCTTTATCTTATTTAGTATATATATAATTAACCTTACTTATTAATACCTTGTGTAGTATTTGAGATTGATGATTGATGTCCCTTTTGGATGGTATTGTTGTTGTGGTCCTTTTTGGATGTCCTGATATGAGGTGGTTATTTCCTGTTGATCAAGGCTTTCCAATATGGTTAGAGCAATTTTTGTCCATAAAAGCTATTACTCTGAGTTTTGTTTATGGTGGCAATCTTCTGCCTGAAAATTTTTGACCAAACTTTTGTCACAGGTTATTGTTTATTATTTTTTTAATATCGTCACTTTATAAAATGTTAGTGTTTATTTTATATAGTTTCTTTTTATATTTTTAACGTCACTTTATAAAATGTTAGCGTTACTTTATTAAAGGCTTTAAGGTTTCTTTATTTTTATTCTTTCTTTATTTATATTTCTTTATATTTATATTTATATTTATTATATTTATGGTTCCTTCTAATATTGTCACTTAATAAAATTTCTACATCACTTGCTGTTAAAGTCACTTAATTATAATTGTTATTTAGTCCTTGGGTATGATCTTTCATATCTCAAGCAGGAAAGAAAACAAATCTTCCTTTTACATCACCACATTCGCGTTTTATCACGACGTAAGAATAAAATCTTTTTTATTTATTTTACTTTCGATGGATGTAATTATTAATTGATCCTTGGTTATGATCTTTCATGTCCAGAAGAACAATATACTTTAATGATACCGCACTAAGGATTAATATCCACGTTCTACTACTGAAAACTAATAAAATCTTTTTTATTGCTTTTTTTGTTTTACGTTGGGTAGGACTTGCGGTATCCTACCTGCCACTTGCGCCACTTTTGTTTTAAAGTTTAAGAAAAATAAAAAAAAATTATTTTATCTTTTACTTTTCACTTTATTTATTTCTTTTTAGACTTAAAACTAAACTTAATCTAATTTAGTTAACACTCACGAATAGACTCTCTCTGTCTACTTGTTCACCGTTCTTATATATTAATTATTATGCTTGTTTTGCATATTTGGTCAGTTGCCTACAATCAAAGAATTGGCGTGTGCCGGAAATGCAATTAAGTGAGTTTAAAACAGAAAAATGCAATCTTAATACATTTATTATTTGTAAAACAATTCCGAAGAATTGTTCTAATTAAATAATTCAAATTAATAAATTTATTGTTTTAAAAATAATTCCAAAGAATTATAAAAAATGCAAGTAAATAGATTTATTATTTGTGAAGTTAAAATTTATTGACACGTGCCGGAAATGTAGCAGACTTGGTAGGTTCATTTTATATTACATAGAGGGGTTTTGATATAACAAATAATCTGACACGAACATTCTAGACTTGCAATCATATTGATGCTTCCCAGAATATTTCTATCTACGTTCCAAATTCCAATAAAATACAAATATGTACATTAATAATATATGTATGTGTACTCGTATATGGATAATTAGAGTCTCTATTACTCATAGATTATGAATAGATGCGACACGGCCACCAAGCGGCCAGTGAAAGAACTAAAATGTGTCAAAGTGGCATCACACATTTAACCCCATCGTAGGAAAGGGATAGCAAATATTTTGTTTTTTGTATGGCTATCCTTATTCTTCGATGGGGTTAATTGAAATTCTTTTGTTTACATTTTTATTTGTAAAAATTTTCTTTAAGTTGGCGGAACAAAATTGGAAAAATTTTAATTTTGCGCCAAAATTTATTATAATTTTGGCGCATTTTCTTCATTTTTGTTGTGCCAGTGAGTAGTCAGTTGGATTTTTATCAAAAAGTGTACCAAAAAGTATTCGAAGGAAGCAAAAAATTAAGGAAAAGTAATATGTAAGTATGACTTTTTTTGGTATTTTATTTTGATTTAATAATAGTTTTTATCAAATTTCAGAAGCCGTAAGTGTATTATGGGTAGCCCAAATGTGGAGAATCTTCATCGTTTTCCGAATGATGGACAAGGTAAGTGCTTTTGATTTACTAAAGTTTTAAACAAAGGCGGAAATTGCATAACGAATTTACAATTTGTATGGAATAATTTTCCGTTCAAAATGTAAAATCTCTTGTGTATTTCCTGCATAAGTTCCAATTGGTGAAAGTATTACCAATTGGAATTTAGATAAGTTCTTGTTTCCAAATTGTGTGTGTTTTTTTTTTATATGTGTGTTGTGTATTTGTGTTTTATTTTACGGCCGGCCGTAGTTTTTTTTGTGTTTTGAATGCGTGGAGCTGTAACACCTAGAAAAAAGTTACTAAATTGTGAATAGGAAGCCGCCTGAATACATGTGATATAAAGACAATATTTGGCCAAGTAATTGGCAGTTGTCGTCTAAAGAGCACCACTTTTGTCACCTATACAACTATGACACTAGATATTTACATATATAAAATAATGCCTGCAGAAACGGTTGCGTGGACGTTACCATTGTGCATTAAGTGTTTTGTCCGTATTAGCATGTGAAAAGAAAATTAAAGTCGAGTAGTACTGTAGTTCTTAGGTCATAGTTAGAGAGTTGGCAAAAGAGATTGTCCTCAGACCACAACTGCAAATTGCCAAACTATTGCCTTTATACCAATTCTTCCATATTCCTTATAATCCATATTCTTCATCATCCAAATTCTACATTTTTTTTAACTTTTTCGCTAAGAACGCGGGCCATTTGTACTTCACAATCATATTACATTACCTCACTTTGTACCAAGAGTAAAGACAACAATAGAAATTATAAATTAATTTTTATTTCATAAATACATATGTATATTAGGGTGCCAGTTATTTTTCAAAGTTGGAATTTGTTTCACGGCACCCCCCAGATTGGTTCGAATTGCTAAAAAAATACTCCCTTGAAAATTTGAGCTCAATCGGATAAGGGGAAAAGGTGCCCCTGAGCCGCCCAAAATTTGTAAAATACCTGATTTTTGACTTTAATTGTCAATAACTTCTTTAATATCTATTTTACAAAAAAATTTGTTAGTAAAAGTTATAGACAAAACTCAGAGGAACAACCTTTGCTCACAAATTTTTTTCGTATCTCCAATATCTACTGAATTAAGAAGAAAAATAAACGAAAAACCATGGATTTATACATATGCTTATATGGGTGATTTTATTTACTTAAGTGTAGGCATTACATGAAAAAAAAACTTGAAGCATTGATATTTTAATTTTATTTGTAGCAAGTATTTTTTTGTTTTTTTTTATATTTTTTTATTATTTAAAAAGATATCTACTTTGATTTAAAGTAAATTTTTTCAATATGAATATGATGAATTAAGATTTTCAGGTAAGGATTTTGGGACTATATTAAAGAAATGACGGGAGTTGCCGAATTTAAGCCGCACAGGTTAATATTAACCCTTTCGACTTTTATGCGGGATTTCCTGTTAGCTGCTACAGCTAATTTGTGTTATTCTTTGTTCAAAGTTAGAGTTGCTATTATAACCACACCTGCGTTGTACGTAATGATAATGATTCTCGTCATTTCGGGAATTCCCATCAATTGATCCACAGTTAAAAATCATGATTTAACGATAAGAAAAAAGGGGAATACCCGCTCTTCATTTCTGTATGAAAAAATATGTGTTTCTCTTGGTAGTGGTACTGGAAGAGCACAAGCACATGCTATTTGCAAATCGCTTTTTGAATGGGGTCTACAAGATTATGTAAAAGCTTTAGTTTTCGATACAACAGCAACTAATACTGGACGATTCAATGGAACTTGTTCCATAATTGAAAATACACTAGATAGGGATCTGCTATATTTGGCTTGTAGGCATCACATCTTTGAACTTATTCTTAAAAGCGTTTTTGATATTAAATTTTGCAAGACAGTTCCTAATGTTCAAATATTTCAACGATTTCAGAAGTGCTGGCCATCAATAAACATTGATAATTGCAGGATCGGTATCGAAAATGAGAAAGTTAAAAACGCTATTAGTTTATGTGATGTAGAGCGAATTAAAAATTTTCCTAATAATGTTCTGCAGGAAAAACAACCGCGAGATGACAATAGGGAATTTATAGAACTTGCTCTAATATTTCTCGGAAAAACACCAACCCGATCATGTATAAAATTCCGAGCCCCAGGCATGCATCACGCAAGATGGATGTCAAAGGCAATATATACCTTAAAAATATTTTTGTTTAGAGACGAGTTCGATTTAACAGAGGTTAAACTAAATGCTCTTTGCGATGTTTCCATTTTTATTGTCAAAGTGTACGTTGAGGCTTGGTTTTGCGCTACATCACCTATAAAAGCTCTGTATCACGATTTTATGCTTATTACAGTATTAAGTCAATATCAAAGTGTTGAAAGTGAAATTGCTACCGTCGCTTTTGCAAAATTTTGCAGTCACCTATGGTATCTAGGGACACAAAGCGTTGCTTTGGCATTTTTTGATGAAAATGTACCAGTCGAAACCAAAAAAAAATGGTAAAAGCTTTAAAGAATGAATCTGATGTAAATAGCAAAAAGGCCCTAATAAACACTTTGAACGTAGATGATGTTATCAAAAAAGGTATTGCACAGTTTGTGAATATAAACACTATAGCCATTTTTAAGCGTTTTGAATTATCTGAAGAGTTTTTAAAAACAACTCCCACAAAATGGCCGAGTAACAAAAAGTTTATTGAAGCTAAAAAAAACTCTTTTAAGTTTAAAAGTAGTGAACGATACCGCTGAAAGGGGAGTCAAATTAATGCAGGATTATAATAGACATTCAGTCTCGTCTCATCGAACTGTTCGGACGTGTTACTTTTAGTGCAGCTGAATTTTCGGTGAAAAAATCGTAATAGGTGAAAAATTGTAATAGGTTGAAATTAAACAAAAAAGTGAAAAAAAAATCGTAATAGGTTAAAATATATAAAAAAAAAACATCAAAAAAATCGTATAAAAACTGTATGAGTGTTCCTCTCAGATGTAATTCTGAGAAAGAGCTTAGCTCGTCTAGAAGAACTAAATGGCTCTCTGAGGAAGAATCCATAAAAAAATCTCTGGAAAATTTTCTCACTATAAGAGCCGTAGAACGGCGTCGTTCCTGTTCGCCCAATATAGTGATTTCAACAGATGAAAAAACATCATCTTCATCAAATAGTGCAGTCAAACCCAAAAAACAAGTAGGTATGGATAAGTACATAACCGTTCTCAAGCGACAGAGGAGCCCGAAGTCTGCTCAAGTGTCATCAAATGCAAAAGCTCCTAAGACCGTGAGTAATGATCAAAATAGGTTTGCTCTCCTCCAGACGGATGAGCCAGAACTTCCGAAGAAGACGTTTAAGCCCCCACCAATTTATCTGAGAGAGCCGACTTCCAGTAAATTGGTACAAGGAATTGTTGCTGTAATAGGTGAAAACATGTTTAGCGTAACCTCAATGAAACATGGAAATATCTGCGAGACAAAGATCCAAGTGAATAGGGAAGATGATTTTCGAAAATTGTCCAACCAGCTGGAAAGGGAGACTAGGGATTTCTATACCTACCAGCTCAAAAACGCAAAAGAACTCCAAGTCGTTCTAAAGGGTATAGACCCGTGTGTTGATCCTGCGGAGATAAAGACCGGTTTAATGGACAAAGGGTTCAAAATCAAGAGCGTAGTGAATATTAGAAACCGTGAAAAGATCCCTCAGCCCATGTTCAGGGTAGAATTGGAACCTGGAGATGTTGTCTTAAAGAAAAACGAGTCCCATCCCATCTACAATCTGATGTACCTTCTGCATCGTAGAATCACCGTGGAAGAACCACATAAGCGTCAGGGACCCGTCCAGTGTCTCAACTGTCAAGAATTTGGTCACACCAAGGCGTATTGTAAATTGCCGACAGTTTGTGTTGCGTGTGGGGAGCTACATGCAACTGCTCAATGCGATAAGTCGAGAACTGACTCAAAAATAAAAAAATGCAGTAACTGCGGAGGTAATCATACCGCAAATTATAGAGGTTGTCCAATTTACACTCATTTGAAAGGCATAAGAACCAACAAGACGTCAGTATTGCCTAATCGCCCTCAACAGCCAAATTTAGCATCGAGTGACAATTTCCCTCAATTATTAGGGTCCACTAGTCATGTAAACGCGCCTAGTTCTAGACAAGTTTCTTACGCAAACGTCGTTAAATCTAATATGCCAGGTCTGGAGCAGGAACCTAAACCCCAATATTCTGAGCCGCATATCAACAATCTAGAGACAACATTGCAGACACTTGTCCAAACTATGAACACTTTTACGACCACCATGACATCCATGATGCAGGAAATGCTGAAAATGCAATCCACTATCTTGCAAGCCATTTTAGAGAAATGATTTATTTAAAAATTTGTTTCTGGAACGCGAACGGCCTCCGCCAACATAAAAATGAACTGGAATACTTTCTGATGGATAAGCAGATTGATGTTATGATGATTGCTGAAACTCACTTGACGTCGACAGGGTACTTCAAAATTAATGGCTACGAGTTCTACGATACTAAAGACCCCCGCGGAAGAGCTTGTGGAGGTTCGGCAATTCTTATAAAGAACAGAATAAAGCATTATCTAATGAATAACATAAGTGAGGATTACCTCCAAGCAACAAACATTTGCATTGAATTCTGTCAATACAAATTTGTTTTATCATCGATTTATTCTCCGCCTCGATTTTCAATAAAAGAACACCAATACCATAACTTCTTTAAATCCCTTGGAGCTAGATTTTTAGTTGCTGGTGACTTTAACGCCAAACACACATTTTGGGGTTCACGTCTGGTAACCCCAAAGGGTCGCGTACTCTTCAACACCATTGCTAAAATGGGCTTAGATGTACTCTCAAGTGGACATCCCACCTATTGGCCGACGGACCGACAGAAGATTCCCGATGTTATTGACTTTGGGGTAGTGAAAAATATCCCTGTAGAATGGATGCAAGTGGATCCTTCACTGGACTTGTCCTCAGATCACTCTCCTACTATCATTTCAATGCATTTCCCTCAAGTGTGTAGTTCTCCATTTATGAACATGACTAAGACCCGAGTAAGTTGGATAAAATACAAAAAGTATTTAAGTTCTCATTGCACGGAAAATGTTGTGTTGAGAACTACCGACGATATTGATGAGTCGATTGGCAACTTTACCGAGGACCTTCGACGAGCTGTGCATCACGCTTCCACTTATCACGTTAAATGTAGAAATAGGACAAACAGAACTTATTTCTCTGAACTCGAACATCTCCTATCAGAAAAAAGAAGAAGGAGAAGAGAGTGGCAAATTCACAGGTCTCCTGAACTGAAAGCTAGGCTACGGGAATGCATAGATATACTAAGACATTTCTTAGAAACCCAAAGAACGGCCTCACTTAGATCTTACTTGCAAGGACTTGATAGTACCCCACAATCTGACTACTCGTTATGGAGGGCGGCAAGAGGTTTAAAAAGACCAGTGAGAGGAAAACCTCCTTTGCGAAATCCGACTGGTGACTGGGCTAGAAATGATTCCGAGAAAGGGACATTATTTGTTAACCATTTGAGAAATGTGTTTACTATAAACAACTCAAATAATAACGAATCTGATTTGCCACCACTTGTTATAAAGCCTCCTGTACCTCTAAGACTAAACTTTCGTGATGTCCAAAACGCTATTGGTACTCTGAACCTTAGAAAGGCTCCAGGTATGGATAAAATCAGCAATAAAATGCTTGTGGAGTTACCTCGTGTAGCAAGAAGAATTATCCTCTTTATCTTCAACGCTATTTTACGCCTAGAATACTATCCTGCAGATTGGAAGGTGTCTATGATCACTATGATTCCTAAGCCTGGGAAGGACCACAACAAAGTGGAGTCATATAGGCCAATTAGTCTACTGCCGACAATTTCAAAACTGTTTGAAAAATTGTTAATGACTAAGTTGACTCCAATTCTGAATGACACTGAATGTATTCCTAATCATCAATTCGGCTTCAGAGCTAAACACAGCACTATCGAACAAACACACAGACAAAAAATACTCCTCCGCCCTTTTCATTGATGTGTCGCAAGCGTTCGACAAAGTTTGGTATGACGGTTTAATGCACAAAATAAAATAACTCTGCCTGCTAACACCCATAAACTCATGGAAAGTTATTTATACGGTCGCAAATTTAAAATCAAAGAAGGTGATTTTTTAAGTACCGCTCAGCCAATTGAATCAGGTGAGCCACAGGGTAGCATACTGGGTCCTACTTTATATTTGATATATGCCTCCGACATGTCGTCAGACCCCAAAATCCATACGTCAACTTTTGCAGACGATACAGCCTTTATCAGCGTCCATAAGGACCACCAAGTTGCATCACAGAATTTGCAGAATTATGCTTATAAGCTAGAGAATTGGCTAGAGCTTTGGAAAATCAGGGTTAACGAACAAAAATGTATTCATATAACTTTCACATTGCGAAAAGATACCTGCTCGTTCATCAGAATAAATAATCAAATTATCCCGCAACACAATGAAGTCAAATACCTCGGCATTCACCTCGACCGCCGTTTAACTTGGAAGTCTCATATTGAAGCGAAACTTACACAAATGAGATTAAAAGCAGTGCAACTTAATTGGCTAATCGGCAGAAACTCTACATTGAAATTGGATTGCAAACTTTTGTTGTACAATGCAATACTAAAGCCAATCTGGTGCTATGGAATTCAATTATGGGGTACTGCCTCAGCATCCAACATTGAAAAAATTCAAAGGGGTCAAATTAAAATTCTACGTTTAATTACTGCAGCACCATGGTATGTTAAAAATTCTCGAATCCACAAAGATCTAGGCGTGCCATTAGTAAAAGTCGAATTTACAAAATATGCGTCAAAGTATGTCAGCAAACTTGAACACCATCCAAACCCACTTGCAAGAGACATCCTTAACTTTAGTGGCCACAATCGGTTGAGAAGGAGGGATACCCTTGCTTTAACTCAAGCGCAAAACAGATGACTGAATCAGTTGATGTGAAATTTTTTAGTATCATAAAAATTTTTGTCTAGCACTGGCTGGGCTTATTATTTTCTTTTTAGTATTAAGATTTGAATACTTATTGTCATTTCATATATGAAGATTCAATAAATAATTAAAAGCAAAAAAAAAAAAAAAAATAATAATAATAACATTTTATCAACAAGCGAAGAACAAAAACAATATATTTTACATATTGTTAAGGATTACCGTTTACGTTTTTGCAATATGGAAACCTTTTGTAACTATATAAATTAAAACAAACAAGTAAGAGTGCTATATTCGGCTGTGCCGAATCTTAAATACCCTTCACCTAAGCGTAATAAGAAATACAGAAACTACACTAGACTAGAATATCCTAATTCTGTGTTTTCTATTCAGTCTTAGTGCAAATTTTATTAGTATATATCAATTGTTTGAAAAACAATTTTACAACCAACATAATTTATGTTAAATATTTTGAAATGTTGTCTAATTTTTACCATTTTAATTGATTTAATTACCAATTCTTACCCTAATTTACAGAGTCTGTCTGATGTTCATAATAATCTTCAGTGTAATTTAACAAACAGAGTATAAACAAGTAAGAGTGCTATATTCGGCTGTGCCGAATCTTAAATACCCTTCACCTAAGCGTAATAAGAAATACAGAAACTACACTAGACTAGAATATCCTAATTCTGTGTTTTCTATTCAGTGTTAGTGCAAATTTTATTAGTATTTGATATATTGTTTGAAAGACAATTTTACAACCAACATAATTTATGTAAAATATTTTGAAATGTTGTCTAATTTTCACCATTTTTAATTGATTTAATTACCAATTCTTACCATAATTTACAGAGTCTGTCTGATGTTCATAATAATCTTCAGTGTAATTTAACAAACAGAGTATAAAAAAGGGGTACAATTCGGTTTTAGTGATTTTGCTCAAAAAAAAAACAAAATTAAATAGGGCTTTTAGAGGAGATACCAGGAAAAAAAAATTATTGGCGGTCACGCCTATTTTCGAAGGGGCGGGCCCGTAAAGTTGAAAATATATAGGCCTATATCTCGGGAACTACTGGGTGCTTGATAATTTGTAATACACTAAATGAAAGGTATTAAAAATACCTTTCCAACGATATATATCATGATTATAAAATATAGACCGAATATGGGTTAAATCCGAAAAAAATATTTTTTGACCCGAATTTATTTGTTTTTTGAAAATGGTTCTTATATGGCAGCTATGACAAATTATGGGCCGATCTTCTTAAATTTTGGAACAGTTATTTTCATGCATATGAGGATATTTCACGTCGAATTTCAACATAATAACGCTATATTTAAGATATATATTAGTATTAAAGTGGATTTCGAGAGTGGACCTTATGTGGGGGATATAGTCAAATATGGACCGATATTCTCAAAATCCAGCAGTTAGATTTAGGCATGTATGTAAATGATCCGTGTAAAATTTTGGATTAGTACCCTTATTTATAAGCGATTTATGAGTATTAAAGTGATTTTCCGAAGAGGGCTTTATATGGGGCATATAGTTAAAAATAGACCGAAATTAACAAAATTTTGTGAAATGATTTTTGTATATATTAAAATGATCTGTGCAAAGTTTTGAGTCGGTACCGATATTTATACAATATATATAGGGAAAAATGTCTTTTTCAGATGTGGTCCTTGTATGGGAGCTATGACCAGTTCTGGGCCGACTGCCATAAAATTTAGTACAACAATTTATTTGTCTATAAAGAGTCTTTATGTCAAATTTTAGCCGTTTAGCATTATTCATATCTGTTTTATACGTATTTAAATGAATTTTGGAAGTGGACTTTATATGGGGTCTATGGTCAACCATGGACCGAACTAAAAAAAATTTCGTTTTGCGATTTCTGTTTGTGTAAAACTTATTTTAGCTGAATTTTGTCTTGATATCCCTATTTTATAGGCATTTATTTATCATTAAGCCATATTTCGGGAATATATATATTTGTATGGGGGCTATGAGAAATCATGGACCGATTCTTACTATTTTCCGCACACTTTCTTCTTTTGTCATACAAACAACGTATACAAAATTTCATAGTATTATCTCCAATATATTTCAAAATATTGCAATAAAATGGACGAAAAATATCAAATTTTTATAGAGGTGGTCTCACATATTGGTTCATAACTCTGGTTGACCTAAACCGATTTTGCTGATTTTAAATAGCAAACTTCTCGAAAGCACTTCTGACAGAATTATTGAAGGTTTGGATCCCGAGAATATCTGGGGACTTCAAAAAACTGATTTCAACAGACAGACAGACAGACAGACAGACAGACAGACAGACGGACATCGCTTAATCGACTTCGCTATCTATAAGGATCCAGAATATATATACTTTATAGGGTCGGAAAATTTTTTTGTGGAAATTACACACGGAATGACAAACTTATATATACCCTTCTCACGATGGTGAAGGGTATAAAAAGGGGTACAATTCGATTTTAGTGATTTTGCTCAAAAAAAAAAAAAAAAAAACAAAATGAAATAGGGCTTTTAGAGGAGATACCAGCAAAAAAAAAATTATTGGCGGTCACGCCTATTTTCGAAGGGGCGGGCCCGTAAAGTTGAAAATATATAGGCCTATATCTCGGGAACTACTGGGTGCTTGATAATTTGTAATACACTAAATGAAAGGTATTAAAAATACCTTTCCAACGATATATATCATGATTATAAAATATAGACCAATTATGGGTTAAATCCGAAAAAAATATTTTTTGACCCGAATTTATTTGTTTTTTGGAAATGGTTATATGGCAGCTATGACAAATTATGGGCCGATCTTCTTAAATTTTGGAACAGTTATTTTCATGCATATGAGGATATTTCACGTCGAATTTCAACATAATAACGCTATATTTAAGATATATATTAGTATTAAAGTGGATTTCGAGAGTGGACCTTATGTGGGGGATATAGTCAAATATGGACCGATATTCTCAAAATCCAGCAGTTAGATTTAGGCATGTATGTAAATGATCCGTGTAAAATTTTGGATTGGTACCCTTATTTATAAGCGATTTATGAGTATTAAAGTGATTTTCCGAAGAGGGCTTTATATGGGGCATACAGTTAAAAATAGACCGAAATTAACAAAATTTTGTGAAATGATTTTTGTATATATTAAAATGATCTGTGCAAAGTTTTGAGTCGGTACCGATATTTATACAATATATATAGGGAAAAATGTCTTTTTCAGATGTGGTCCTTGTATGGGAGCTATGACCAGTTCTGGGCCGACTGCCATAAAATTTAGTACAACAATTTATTTGCCTATAAAGAGTATTTATGTCAAATTTTAGCCGTTTAACATTATTTATATCTGTTTTATACGTATTTAAATGAATTTTGGAAGTGGACTTTATATGGGGTCTATGGTCAAACATGGACCGAACTAAAAAAAATTTCGTTTTGCGATTTCTGTTTGTGTAAAACTTATTTTAGCTGAATTTTGTCTTGATATCCCTATTTTATAGGCATTTATTTATCATTAAGCCATATTTCGGGAATATATATATTTGTATGGGGGCTATGAGAAATCATGGACCGATTCTTACTATTTGCCGCACACTTTCTTCTTTTGTCATACAAACAACGTATACAAAATTTCATAGTATTATCTCCAATATATTTCAAAATATTGCAATAAAATGGACGAAAAATATCAAATTTTTATAGGGGTGGTCTCACATATTGGTTCATAACTCTGGTTGACCTAAACCGATTTGTGCTGATTTTAAATAGCAAACTTCTCGAAAGCACTTCTGACAGAATTATTGAAGGTTTGGATCCCGAGAATATCTGGGGACTTCAAAAAACTGATTTCAACAGACAGACAGACAGACAGACGGACATCGCTTAATCGACTTCGCTATCTATAAGGATCCAGAATATATATACTTTATAGGGTCGGAAAATTTTTTTGTGGAAATTACACACGGAATGACAAACTTATATATACCCTTCTCACGATGGTGAAGGGTATAAAAAGGGGTACAATTCGGTTTTAGTGATTTTGTTAAAAAAAAAAAAAACAAATAGGGATTTTAGAAGAGATACCAGCAAAAAAAAATTTTTTTTGGCGGACACGCCTATTTTCGAGGGGGCGGGCCCTTAAAGTTGAAAATATATAGGCCTATATCTCGGGAACTACTGGGTGTCTGATAATTTGTAATACATTAAATAAAAGGTATTAAAAATAGCTTTCCAACGATATATATCATGATTATAAAATATGGACCGAATATGGGTTAAATCCGAAAAACGTATACAAAATTTCATGGCATTATCTGCAATATATTTCAAAATATTGCAATAAAATGGACGAAAAATATCAAATTTTTATGGAGGTGGTCTCACATATTGGTTCATAACTCTGGTTAACCTAAACCGATTTTGCTCATTTTAAATAGCAAACTTCTCGAAAGCACTTCTGACAGAATTATTGAAGGTTTGGATCCCGAACATATCTTGGGACTTCACAAAACTAATTTCAACATCCAGACAGACAGACAGTTCGGTCCATATTTGACCATAGACCCCATATAAAGTCCACTTACAAAATTCACTTAAATACGCATAAAACAGATATAAATAATGTTAAACGGCTAAAATTTTACATAAATACTCTTTATAGGCAAATAAATTGTTGTACTAAATTTTATGGTGGTCGGCCCACAACTGGTCATAGCTCCCATACAAGGACCACATTTGAAAAAGACATTTTTCCCTATATATATTGTATAAATATCGGTACCGACTCAAAACTTTGCACAGATCATTTAAATATATACAAAAATCATTCCACACAATTTTGTTAATTTCGGTCTATTTTTAACCGTATGCCCCATATAAAGCCCTCTTCGGAAAATCCCTTTAATACTCATAAATCGCTTATAAATAAGGGTACCAATCCAAAATTTTACACGGATCATTTACATACATGCCTAAATCTAACTGCTGGATTTTGAGAATATCGGTCCATATTTGACTATATCCCCCACATAAGGTCCACTACCGAAATCCACGTTAATACTAATATATATCTTAAATATACCGTTATTACGTTGAAATTCTACATGAAATATCCCCATATGCATGAAAATAACTGTTCCAAAATTTAAGAAGATCGGCCCATAATTTGTCATACCTGCCATATAGAAGCATTTCCAAAAACAAATAAATTCGGGTCAAAAAATATTCTTTTCGGATTTAACCCATATTCGGTCCATATTTTATAATCATGATATATATCGTTGGAAAGCTATTTTTAATACCTTTTATTTAATGTATTACAAATTATCAGACACCCAGTAGTTCCCGAGATATAGGCCTATATATTTTCAACTTTAAGGGCCCGCCCCCTCGAAAATAGGCGTGGCCGCCAAAAAATTTTTTTTTTGCTGGTATCTCTTCTAAAATCCCTATTTGTTTTTTTTTTTTTTTTAACAAAATCACTAACACCGAATTGTACCCCTTTTTTATACTCTGTTTGTTAAATTACACTGAAGATTATTATGAACATCAGACAGACTCTGTAAATTATGGTAAGAATTGGTAATTAAATCAATTAAAAATGGTAAAAATTAGACAACATTTGAAAATATTTTACATAAATTATGTTGGTCGTAAAATTGTCTTTCAAACAATATATCAAATACTAATAAAATTTGCACTAAGACTGCATAGAAAACACAGAATTAGGATATTCTAGTCTAGTGTAGTTTCTGTA
Organism: Bellardia pandia; assembly: GCA_916048285.2. Lineage (NCBI taxonomy): Eukaryota > Metazoa > Arthropoda > Insecta > Diptera > Calliphoridae > Bellardia > Bellardia pandia. The sequence continues at coordinate 16,174,464 of OU696534.1, read as the reverse complement.
TTTCTTATTACGCTTAGGTGAAGGGTATTTAAGATTCGGCACAGCCGAATATAGCACTCTTACTTGTTTTTTCTTAATTCAGTAGATATTGGAGATACGAAAAAAATTTGTGAGCAAAGGTTGTTCCTCTGAGTTTTGTCTATAACTTTTACTAACAAATTTTTGGGCGGCTCAGGGCACCTTTTCCCCTTATCCGATTGAGCTCAAATTTTCAAGGGAGTATTTTTTTTTTAGCAATTCGAACCAATCTGGGGGGTGCCGTGAAACAAATTCCTTCAAAAAAATTTTCCTATATAGTTAATTGGCACTCTAATGTATATTCTTAAACGAAATAATTTTGTTTAAAAAAATTGACTAATTACTTAATTTTATATTTTCAGATACTTAGGACTATTTACTGCTGATCCTGCGAACAATTGGTCAAATTAACTCCATTGCTTCAGGTTAGTACTTTCGTCCATAAATGGTTCTATTATTCTGAATGACATTGAACAAATAAAAAATGTTTTGTTAAAAAAATGTAAAAATTTTATAATTTCTCTATTTTTAGATGATGCATGTTACTTACCATCAATCTTGGGAAGAATTGATCCAGTAACCATTGTATCTTCCGGTGAGTATTCTTGACAATTTTCAATTTGTACACCATATCTTATCTTAAAAGTAAATATAAAATAATTTTCTGTTTTCAATTTAAAATTTCATTTTCAGATTACTTACCATTTAATCTTGACAATTTGGAGAATTCCCTGCCACTTTGGACAATCCTTTAGAAGATTTTTGGCAAATAATAATTTCCGGCCATCAGCCACATCAACGGCCATCAGCCACAAAAACGAAAAACATTTATTTTTATATTTTCTTTTATGTATGTACGTACATATTTTATATTTTAATTGTACACACTAATACACAACAAAATAAATGTTTAAATATACACTTTTGCACGTTTTATTTTGTATTTTTACAGAAAACAACGAAAAATAAAAATTTTTTACACATTTCATCAAAAAAATGTTTGTTTACTTTAATTTTTATTTTTCATCATATGGTAAAAGAGGTAATGTATAGCTGTTTTCTTCAACTCATTGCTATACGCATATAGCGTTTTTTTTTCTCTCTATCACATTATGGGGTTAAGCACAACTGATAATCCACTTTTGTAAAAGTCACTTTTGACGATTCTGGTTAGTCTGTGCTATTACTGAAAAGTAGTTGAATAATGACGTACTTATTACGTTATTTAACTGATTATCTATTTACTAGTCATTTGCTTAAGCACATTGAATTAATACTGATAATGTCTTACGTAGTGAAGGGTTATGAAAAGTGGTTAATTATACTTAGTTTTAATGATATGTAGTACTTGATATTACGTGATGAGAAAATAATTGCTGCAAATGTTTCAACAATCGTATTTTTTGTTATGCTATTTTATATTCAAATATGTTATTGCAATAGATAATGATATATACCTTGAAGCTTGCCATTGGATGGAAGTACAATACACGTTCTTTTGTCGATAGTTTCGGCAAAGACAAACTCATGCCAAACACACCATCCAACCATTGGAAGTTTAAACCATATACATTAAAATCAGAAGCAACCGGATCAGGAGAAAAGTTATAGTTTGTTACTCGCCAACTTCGATTTTTCCTTAAACTGTAGACCACTATGCCAAAACGCCAAACGTCAGTAACATAAGTATGTGCATCATCGCAACGATCATCGGTAACATCAACCACAATATTTGAGTGCAGGCTATCTTCTTTTATTTGACTAGCCGGAAAGTCATAATGTACTACTTTTTCATTTGTCCTTAAATCGAAGGCAACAATTTTCGGAGGACATATTTGATTGAGTGAGACAGTGGCATTAACAATTCCCGAATCTATTAACCAAATACGCTTACAGCTATCAATAAAGGTTCTGTATACGGAGATTAATTTGAAACAGTTGGGATTATAAGGATCGCCATGAGCTTCCCAGTTCGGATATGGCTTAATAGCGGGACTGCGCTCAGCAGATGGATAATTTAAATATCCAAAACTTGCTGGAACACCATCTTTCCATCGCGGTGTTGTAATAAATATTCGATTTTCGTAGAAGTCAATTCCCAGCGGCAGGTTATTTTCTGGAATAAACTCCCTTGAAGTAAGAAAAATATAATATATTAAATTAATTTAATTATGAATGAAAAATTAGGTTTTAGTCGAATTTATTAATAAGAAGTAAATTATTATTATACAGTGCAAGTTTGTGCTCAATTAGTTTTTATATGTAGTTTTTTAATTATTAATTTTCAAATGACAGCCCTTAGGCCCAATTATTTAACATAATAAATTGACAATATAACTGGGGATATAAATATCAAGTAGTGTTTTCGATGTTCTGTCATTTCAGAAAAGTGTTAAGGTTTTACTATTATTCACTTTCAAGGGTTTTAAAGAATTGAGCTATAAACGTAAAATTCCAAAAAGAATATACATATATTTTTACGATATTTATGACGTAATATTTTTTATAAGAAAGAGTAATTTGTGAATGATTTGTATTTATTTATTTAGGTCAATAGATTTTACATCCTTACTGATTTTAATGCTAAGAGTTCAAAATTGCGGGTTGGTCTAACAGGAACATTGAAGTTTAGTTGACTAAGCAGGAACTCCGAATCAACATCACCACGATTTATGCCCAGAACAAATAAAGCGCCGAGCATCAATCGTCGACTATTTAGAGTTGGCAATTTTATCAAAGCAAGTCTACTTTGACACGGTGGCAAGACATAAGAATTGCAACCAAGACCACGGAGACAGAAAATTAAAAATAGTTTTTGTACCGATTCAATACTATTGATATGAATTGAATAACAAGGATCCCAAACAATTGATCCATACTATAAAATTGGTCGAACAAGATAACTATAAAAGATTTGTAATATAAGGATCTAAAAATTCCATAGACCAGCGCTTCATGAATTTAAGTACCCCATAGGCTTTATTTACCATTATATAGATTTGATCACGAAAATCAGCTCTATGATCTAACAGTATGCCAAGATCCCATATGGTTTGAACTTTATTTAAAATAACAGTATCAATATAATAAGAAGTCTCAATCGGATTGTGTCTAAAAAAGGACATGTGTCTGCATTTCTTAATATTTAACTCCAATAAATTAATACCGCGAATTCCAATGATTGCACACAATTGCATCAAGAAGGTTTAAGGCCAATCGTTTGCCAATTTGTTTGCACACTAACTGAAAATATTCAGGGGTGTCATAGAAAGAAATATTGTCAGAATTTTTTTTAAAACTGACAAGAAAAAGTGCTTTGGTGTCATAGAAACCAATGTTATTGGTTTTATATTTGAACTAGAATTAGTGTCGGTTTTAGGTGTCACAGAAACCAATGTTATCGGTTTTTTTTTGGAAATAAACCAAGCAGCTAACAGCTATCAGTTTTCATTTTTGCGCGCTTTTTTAGTTTTTATTTCTTTTTCATATATTGTTTAGAAATGTAAGTTAATTAATTTAATTTAATATTTGCTTTATAAAAAGAAAATTTTTTGCATTGACCTTTTTATTTTCTAGGGGAAAACAGTAGACAAAATACCATAATCATGGAATTCATGGAAAAATATCCGCATTTAGCTAAAGGCTTCACAAAGCGCGACAAACCAACAGTGAATGCCCTGTGGGAAGAACTGGCTGATTCACTGAATAGTGCCGGGCCACCACAATTTGACGTGAATGGGTGGAAAAATTAAACAAAATTTTTCAGAGAACAAATTGTATTGTTACATGAAATGTCTTTTTATTCGTACAGAAATGGACTGAGTGGAAGAGCGAGGTAAAAAAACTAGCTCAAAATAAGACAGAGTCTAGGCCAACTGGTGGTGGACCGTTTGCAAAGCATCACCTGACAACAACAGAAGAGGCCATAGTACGGCTATGTGGCATTTCGCAGTTGGTGGAAGGTGTTTGCGGCGCCGCGGCGTAGCAGTTGGTCTCAACGAAGATGTAGATGCTGCATGTGGGAAAGACGTGCCCTCTACATCTTCAAAACGGCCATTGTCTGCAATAACAAAAATGCTACAACTGCTGATGTCATTTTATTTTATTTATACCACCTTTTAATTATTTGATATTAATTATTTTCACAAAAAACACTTTTACTGATATTTTAATGAAAAAATATAATATTTTTTTTTTCAATTTTCTGTAATAAAGTAAAATAAAAACAAGTAAGAGTGCTATATTCGGCTGTGCCGAATCCTAAATACCCTCCACCTAAACGTAATAAGAAATACACTGTTTATAGGACTAGAATATCCTTATTCTGTGTTTTATATTCAGTCTTAGTGCAAATTTTATTAGTATTTGATATATTGTTTGAAAGACAATTTTACGACCAACATAATTTATGTTAAATATTTTGAAATTTTGTCTAATTTTCACCATTTTTAATTGATTTAATTACCAATTCTTACCATAATTTACAGAGTTTGTCTGATATTCATAATAATCTTGAGTGTAATTTAACAAACAGAGTATAAAAAGGGGTTTTAGTGACTTTGCGAAAAAAAAAAAAAAAAAACAAAATCAAATCAAATAGGGCTTTTAGAGAAGATGCCAGCAAAAAAAATTTGTTGGCGGTCACGCCTATTTTCGAGGGGGCGGGCCCGTAAAGTTCAAAATATATAGACCTATATCTCGGGAACTACTGTTAGTCTTATAATTTGTAATACATTAAATAAAAGGTATTAAAAATAGCTTTCCAACGATATATATCATGATTATAAAATATGGACCGAATATGGGTTAAATCCGAAAAGAATATTTTTTGACCCGAATTTTTGTTTTTTGAACATGGTTCTTATATGGCAGCTAAGACAAATTATGGGCCGATCTTCTTAAATTTTGGAATAGTTATTTTCATGCATATGCGGATATTTCACGTCGAATTTCAACATAATAACGGTATATTAAACATATATATTATTATTAACGTGGATTTCGAGAGTGGACCTTATGTGGGGGATATTGTCAAATATGGACCGATATTCTCAAAATCCAGCAGTTAGATTTAGGCATGTATGTAAATGATCCGTGTAAAATTTTGGATTGGTACCCTTATTTATAAGCGATTTATGAGTATTAAAGGGATTTTCCGAAGAGGGCTTTATATGGGGCATACGGTTAAATATAGACCGAAATTAACAAAATTGTGTGGAATGATTTTTGTATATATGTAAATGATCTGTACAAAGTTTTGAGTCGGTAACGATATTTATACAATATATATAGGGAAAAATGTCTTTTTCAGATGTGGTCCTTGTATGGGAGCTATCACCAATTCTGGGCCGACCACCATACAATTTCGTACAACAATTTATTTGCCTATAAAGATTATGTATGTCAAATTTTAACCGTTTAGCATTATTTATATCTGTTTTATACGTATATAAGTGATTTTTGGAAGTGGACTTTATATGGGGTCTATGGTCAAAAATGAACCGAACTAAAAAAAAAATTCGGTTAGGGATTATTTTTGCATAAAACTTATTTTTGCTGAAATTTGTTTTATTTCCAATTTTATAGGCATTTATTTATCATTAAGCCATATTTCGGGAATATAAATATTTGTATGGGGGCTATGAGAAATCATGGTCCGATTCTTACTATTTTCCGTACACTTTCTTCTTTTATCATACAAACAACGCATACAAAATTTCATGGTATTATATGCAATATATTTCAAAATATTGCAATAAAATGGACAAAAAATACAAATTTTTATGGAGGTTGTCTCACATATTGGTCCATAACCCTGGTTGGCCTAAACCGATTTTGCTGATTTTAAATAGCAAACTTCCCGAAAGCATATCTGACAGAATTATTGAAGATTTGGATCCCGAAGATATCTGAGAACTTCAGAAAACTGATTTCAACAGACATTCAAATGCATGTGGTTATTTCACCACAAATTTATTATTATTTTGTTTATTATGAAAAGGAATTGTCAAAAAATATGAAAACATGTAGTATACATCCACAAAAAATCGCTGCAACAAAAATCTCACAATGTATACTCAAATACAATTTTAAAAAAGATACGACAAGAATCGCAGCGACAAAAATTTCATAATGTAAACCGGGACTAACAAAACCAACTTGGTTTCGTGACACCGAATGAAACCAATATTGATTTTCAAAACCGACAATTAGCAAAACCAATATTGGTTTCTATGACACCCATGATTTTTTCAACAAATAAACAAGATGTATTCCTTTTTCATATATTTTAAATGTATTTCTAATCTAGTGATCGATACTCGTTTGCACGTACATAAAATAAAGGGTGTTTTTTAAACATATATGTATAACTTTAAGTTGGCAACAGCCTCTTTAACTGGCGGCCATTTGTTCAGCTATCACAACACTTCAAAATTGCGCAAATTTATTTTGAAAATCATGTTTCGATTTTCATAGCGAATTTTGTTTATCAATGAAGCTCACTTGCTTTTTTGCAGCATTGCCACAGGAAGTCCCCTGTTACAGTTGAGAAATTGAAAGACAGACAGACGAAGTTTGTGGGCGATGTATTGAAGAGGAAGACTGTGCGGTAAACCTCTACTGTACTGGACATTTTAAGACATTTTTCGTTTACAGTTTCCACCCTTCGCATTTTTCATGTTGTTGCTTCACATCATTTTTCTCACTTTAACGCGCGTATTGCAAAAATAATTAAATTTATTAACCAAATAGATTTATTGATAACAAAAACTTTATAATTAACAGCTGTTTGCATATGTTTTTTATTTCTTTTATTTCCAAAGCGTTTTTATAATAAAAATTTTCACAACAATCAACATAGAAGAAAAACGAAAAAATAAACAAAAAATTAGGCAAGTTCAAAGCAGAATGAGAAAAATGTCTGTCTTTCAATTTCTCAACTGTAAAAGGGGACTAATACTAAAATGACAGTGGTGTGAGAAAAATGATATGAAGCAACAGCATGAAGATTGCGAAGAGTGGAAAAGAGAAACAAAAACATGTCCAGTACAGATAGTCGTGTACTACATACTCTACCTCTTCAAGCCCTCGCCAACAAACTTCATCTGTCTGCCTTTCAATTTCTACCTTGTAAACTTACTGACTTTTTCATTCATCAATTGAACAATCATGATGTGCAGGAGTTGTGGTTTCAATAAAACGTCGCAACATGTCACATGTGAATTGGCCCCTAAGATCGTGCGATTTAACGCCGCTTGACTATTTTCTGTGAGAATATGTGAAGTCGATAGTGTACACCGATAAGCTAGAAACGATTGAAAACTTGAAGGACAACATTACCGATATACGGCAACAAATGTTGCAAAAAGTTATCGAAAATTGGACCTCCAAATTAGATTACGTCCGTGCCAGCCATGACGGTCAAATGCCAGAAGTCACATTTATTATAATTATACTTAGCTTGACAACCGTATGTAAAGGTGGCTATACACTACGTGTATTTGCTTATGTATTTTTAAGTGTCAAAATTGGTTATTTTACATAAGGGTTTTAATTTTTGGTCACCAACTTGTATGTACAATTACACGTGACATCGCCATGATTATTTACATATAAATTACCATGTCGTTTCTTTAAAAAATGCGTTAAAGCCGCTGCAAAAATTGTTGGTGGCGTCACTAAAATGCCGGCGTCAAAAATATTGATTTACGGTTTTTCGTCTTTTAATATACAATATGTGGAGCTTGTATCAAAAATTGTTAAATAATTTATATCATTGTTATTAAATTAACAAAATGAGATAAAACAAGTAAGAGTGCTATATTCGGCTGTGCCGAATCTTAAATACCCTTCACCTAAGCGTAATAAGAAATACAGAAACTACACTAGACTAGAATATCCTAATTCTGTGTTTTCTATTCAGTCTTAGTGCAAATTTTATTAGTATATATCAATTGTTTGAAAAACAATTTTACAACCAACATAATTTATGTTAAATATTTTGAAATGTTGTCTAATTTTTACCATTTTAATTGATTTAATTATCAATTCTTACCATAATTTACAGAGTCTGTCTGATGTTCCTAATAATCTTCAGTGTAATTTAACAAACAGAGTATAAAAAAAGGGGTACAATTCGGTTTTAGTGATTTTGCTCAAAAAAAAAAAAAAAACAAAATGAAATAGGGCTTTTGGAGGAGATACCAGCAAAAAAAAATTTGTTGGCGGTCACGCCTATTTTCGAGGGGGCGGGCCCGTAAAGTTGAAAATATATAGGCCTATATCTCGGGAACTACTGGGTGCTTGATAATTTGTAATACACTAAATAAAAGGTATTAAAAATACCTTTCCAACGATATATATCATGATTATAAAATGTGGACCGAATATGGGTTACATCCGAAAAGAATATTTTTTGACCCGAATTTATTTGTTTTTTGGAAATGGTTCTATATGGCAGCTATGAAAAATTATGGGCCGATCTTCTTAAATTTTGGAACAGTTATTTTCATGCATATGAGGATATTTCACCTCGAATTTCAACATAATAACGGTATATTTAAGATATATATTAGTATTAACGTGGATTTTGGTAGTGGACCTTATGTGGGGGACATAGTCAAATATAGACCGATATTCTCAAAATCCAGCAGTTAGATTTAGGCATGTATGTAAATGATCCGTGTAAAATTTTGGATTGGTACCCTTATTTATAAGAGATTTATGAGTATTAAAGTGATTTTCGGAAGAGGGCTTTATATGGGGCATACGGGTAAAAATAGACCAAAATTCACAAAATTTTGTGGGATGATTTTTGTATATATTTAAATGATCTGTGCAAAGTTTTGAGTCGGTACCGATATTTATACAATATATATAGGGAAAAATGTCTTTTTCAAATGTGGTCCTTGTATGGGAGCTATGACCAATTTTGGGCCGACCACCATAAAATTTAGTACAACAATTTATTTGCCTATAAGGAGTATTTATGTCAAATTTTAGCCGTTTACTATTGTTTATATCTGTTTTATACGTATTTAAGTGAGTTTTGGAAGTGGACTTTATATGGGGTCTATGGTCAAACATGGACCGAACTAAAAAAAATTTCGTTTTGAGATTTCTTTTTGTATAAAACTTATTTTTGCTGAATTTTGTCTTGATATTCCAATTTTATAGGCATTTATTTATCATTAAGCCATATTTCGGGAATATATATATTTGTATGGGGGCTATGAAAAATCATGGACCGATTCTTACTATTTTCCGCACACTTTCTTCTTTTATAGTACAAACAACGTATACAAAATTTCATGGTATTATTTGCAATATATTTCAAAATATTGCAATAAAATGGACGAAAAATCTCAAATTTTTATAGAGGTGGTCTCACATATTGGTTCATAACTCTGGTTGACCTAAACCGATTTTGCTGATTTTAAATAGCAAACTTCTCGAAAGCACTTCTGACAGAATTATTGAAGGTTTGGATCCCGAGTATATCTGGGAACTTCAAAAAACTGATTTCAACAGACAGACAGACAGACAGACGGACATGGCTTAATCGACTTCGCTATCTATAAGGATCCAGAATATATATACTTTATAGGGTCGGAAAATTTTTTTGTGGAAATTACACACGGAATGACAAACTTATATATACCCTTCTCACGATGGTGAAGGGTATAAAAAGGGGTACAATTCGGTTTTAGTGATTTTGCTCCAAAAAAAAAAAAAAAACAAAATGAAATAGGGCTTTTAGAGGAGATACCAGCAAAAAAAAAATTTGTTGCCGGTCACGCCTATTTTCGAGGGGGCGGGCCCTTAAAGTTGAAAATACATAGGCCTATATCTCAGGAACTACTGGGTGTCTGATAATTTGTAATACATCAAATAAAAGGTATTAAAAATACCTTTCCAACGATATATATCATGATTATAAAATATGGACCGAATATGAGTTAAATCCGAAAAGAAAATTTTTTGACCCGAATTTATTTGTTTTTTGGAAATGGTTCTATATGGCAGGTATGACAAATTATGGGCCGATCTTCTTAAATTTTGGAACAGTTATTTTCATGCATATGAGGATATTTCACGTAGAATTTCAACATAATAACGGTATATTTAAGATATATATTAGTATTAACGTGGATTTCGAGAGTGGACCTTATGTGGCGGATATAGTCAAATATGGACCGATATTCTCAAAATCCAGCAGTTAGATTTAGGCATGTATGTAAATGATCAGTGTAAAATTTTGGATTGGTACCCTTATTTATAAGCGATTTATGGGTATTAAAGTGATTTTCGGAAGAGGGCTTTATATGGGGCATACGGTTAAAAATAGACCGAAATTCACAAAATTTTGTGGGATGATTTTTGTATATATTAAAATGATCTGTGCAAAGTTTTGAGTCGGTACCGATATTTATACAATATATATAGGGAAAAATCTCTTTTTCAGATGTGGTCCTTGTATGGGAGCTATAACCAGTTCTGGGCCGACCACCATAAAATTTAGTACAGCAATTTACTTGCCTATAAAGAGTATTTATGTAAAATTATAGCCGTTTAACATTATTTATATCTGTTTTATGCGTATTTAAGTGAATTTCGGAAGTGGACTTTATATGGGGTCTATGGTCAAATATGGACCGAACTAAAAAAAATTTCGTTTTGCGATTTCTTTTTGCATAAAACTTATTTTTGCTGAATTTTGTCTTGATATTCCAATTTTATAGGCATTTATGTATAATTGAGCAATATTTCGGGAAGATTTTTGTATGGGGGCTATGACCAATTCTGGGCCGACCACCATAAAATTTAGTACAACAATTTATTTGCCTATAGAGATTATTTATGTCGAATTTTAGCCGTTTACTATTGTTTATATCTGTTTTATACGTATTTAAGTGAATTTTGGAAGTGGACTTTATATGGGGTCTATGGTCAAACATGGACCGAACTAAAAAAAATTTCGTTTTGCGATTTCTTTTTGCATAAAACTTATTTTTGCTGAATTTTGTCTTGATATTCCAATTTTATAGGCATTTATGTATAATTGAGCAATATTTCGGGAAGATTTTTGTATGGGGGCTATGACCAATTCTGGGCCGACCACCATAAAATTTAGTACAACAATTTATTTGCCTATAGAGATTATTTATGTCGAATTTTAGCCGTTTACTATTGTTTATATCTGTTTTATACGTATTTAAGTGAATTTTGGAAGTGGACTTTATATGGGGTCTATGGTCAAACATGGACCGAACTAAAAAAAAATTTCGTTTTGAGATTTCTTTTTGTATAAAACTTATTTTTGCTGAATTTTGTCTTGATATTCCAATTTTATAGGCATTTATTTATCATTAAGCCATATTTCGGGAATATATATATTTGTATGGGGGCTATGAGAAATCATGGACCGATTCTTACTATTTTCCGCACACTTTCTTCTTTTATAGTACAAACAACGTATACAAAATTTCATGGTATTATCTGCAATATATTTCAAAATATTGCAATAAAATGGACGAAAAATCTCAAATTTTTATAGAGGTGGTCTCACATATTGGTTCATAACTCTGGATGACCTAAACCGATTTTGCTGATTTTAAATAGCAAACTTCTCGAAAGCACTTCTGACAGAATTATTGAAGGTTTGGATCCCGAACATATCTTGGGACTTCAAAAAACTGATTTCAACATCCAGACAGACAGACAGACAGACAGACGGACATGGCTTAATCGTCTTCGCTTTCTATAAGGATCCAGAATATATATACTTTATAGGGTCGGAAAATTATATTGTGGAAATTTCACACGGAATGACAAACTTATATATACCCTTCTCACGATGGTGAAGGGTATAACAAGTAAGAGTGCTATATTCGGCTGTGCCGAATCTTAAATACCCTTCACCTAAGCGTAATAAGAAATACAGAAACTACACATTTTAAAATTTTATTTAATTTTCACCATTTTTAATTGATTTAATTACCAATTCTTACCATAATTTACAGAGTTTGTCTGATGTTCATAATAATCTTGAGTGTAACTTAACAAACAGAGTATAAACAAGTAAGAGTGCTATATTCGGCTGTGCCGAATCTTAAATACCCTTCACCTAAGCGTAATAAGAAATACAGAAACTACACTAGACTAGAATATCCTAATTCTGTGTTTTCTATTCAGTCTTAGTGCAAATTTTATTAGTATATATCAATTGTTTGAAAAACAATTTTACAACCAACATAATTTATGTTAAATATTTTGAAATGTTGTCTAATTTTTACCATTTTAATTGATTTAATTACCAATTCTTACCATAATTTACAGAGTCTGTCTGATGTTCATAATAATCTTCAGTGTAATTTAACAAACAGAGTATAAAAAAGGGGTACAATTCGGTTTTAGTGATTTTGTTAAAAAAAAAAAACAAATAGGGATTTTAGAAGAGATACCAGCAAAAAAAAAATTTTTTTGGCGGACACGCCTATTTTCGAGGGGGCGGGCCCTTAAAGTTGAAAATATATAGGCCTATATCTCGGGAACTACTGGGTGTCTGATAATTTGTAATACATTAAATAAAAGGTATTAAAAATAGCTTTCCAACGATATATATCATGATTATAAAATATGGACCGAATATGGGTTAAATCCGAAAAGAATATTTTTTGACCCGAATTTATTTGTTTTTGGAAATGCTTCTATATGGCAGGTATGACAAATTATGGGCCGATCTTCTTAAATTTTGGAACAGTTATTTTCATGCATATGGGGATATTTCACGTAGAATTTCAACGTAATAACGATATATTTAAGATATATATTAGTATTAACGTGGATTTCGGTAGTGGACCTTATGTGGGGGATATAGTCAAATATGGACCGATATTCTCAAAATCCAGCAGTTAGATTTAGGCATGTATGTAAATGATCCGTGTAAAATTTTGGATTGGTACCCTTATTTATAAGCGATTTATGAGTATTAAAGGGATTTTCCGAAGAGGGCTTTATATGGGGCATACGGTTAAAAATAGACCGAAATTAACAAAATTGTGTGGAATGATTTTTGTATATATGTACATGATCTGTACAAAGTTTTGAGTCGGTAACGATATTTATACAATATATATAGGGAAAATTTTTTTTCAGATGTGGCCCTTGTATGGGAGCTATGACCAGTTGTGGGCCGACCACCATAAAATTTAGTACAACAATTTATTTGCCTATAAAGAGTATTTATGTAAAATTTTAGCCGTTTAACATTATTTATATCTGTTTTATGCGTATTTAAGTGAATTTCGGAAGTGGACTTTATATGGGGTCTATGGTCAAATATGGACCGAACTAAAAAAAATTTCGTTTTGCGATTTCTTTTTGCACAAAACTTAGTTTTGCTGAATTTTGTCTTGATATTCCAATTTTATAGGCATTTATGTATAATTGAGCAATATTTCGGGAAGATTTTTGTATGGGGGCTATGACCATTTCTGGGCCGATCACCATAAAATTTGGTACAATAATTTATTTGCCTATAAAGAGTATTTATGTCAAATTTTGGCCGTTTAACATTATTTATGTCTGTTTTATGCGTATTTAAGTGAATTTTGTAAGTGGACTTTATATGGGGTCTATGGTCAAATATGGACCGAACTAAAAAAAAATTTCAGTTTGTGATTTCTTTTTGTGGAAAACTTATGTTTGCTGAATTTTGTCTTGATATTCCAATTTTATAGGCATTTATTTATCATTAAGCCATATTTCGGGAATATATATATTTGTATGGGGGCTATGAGAAATCATGGACCGATTTTTACTTTTTTCCGCACACTTTCTTCTTTTATAGTACAAACAACGTATACAAAATTTCATGGTATTATCTGCAATATATTTCAAAATATTGCAATAAAATGGACGAAAAATATCAAATTTTTATGGAGGTGGTCTCACATATTGGTTCATAACTCTGGTTAACCTAAACCGATTTTGCTGATTTTAAATAGCAAACTTCTCGAAAGCACTTCTGACAGAATTATTGAAGGTTTGGATCCCGAACGTATCATGGGACTTCACAAAACTGATTTCAACATCCAGACAGACAGACAGACAGACAGACAGACAGACGGACATGGTTTAATCGACTTCGATATCTATAAGGATCCAGAATATATATACTTTATAGGGTCGGAAAATTATATTGTGAAAATTTCACACGGAATGACAAACTTATATATACCCTTCTCACGATGGTGAAGGGTATAAAAAGGGGTACAATTCGGTTTTAGTGATTTTGCTCAAAAAAAAAAAAAAAAACAAAATCAAATAGGGTTTTTAGAGGAGATAGCAGCAAAAAAAAATTTTTGGTGGACACGCCTATTTTCGAGGGGGCGGGTCCTTAAAGTTGAAAATATATAGGCCTATATCTCGGGAACTACTGGGTGCTTGATAATTTGTAATACACTAAATAAAAGGTATTAAAAATACCTTTCCAACGATATATATCATGATTATAAAATGTGGACCGAATATGGGTTAAATCCGAAAAGAATATTTTTTGACCCGAATTTATTTGTTTTTGGAAATGCTTCTATATGGCAGGTATGACAAATTATGGGCCGATCTTCTTAAATTTTGGAACAGTTATTTTCATGCATATGGGGATATTTCACGTAGAATTTCAACGTAATAACGATATATTTAAGATATATATTAGTATTAACGTGGATTTCGAGAGTGGACCTTATGTGGGGGATATAGTCAAATATGGACCGATATTCTCAAAATCCAGCAGTTAGATTTAGGCATGTATGTAAATGATCCGTGTAAAATTTTGGATTGGTACCCTTATTTATAAGCGATTTATGAGTATTAAAGGGATTTTCCGAAGAGGGCTTTATATGGGGCATACGGTTAAATATAGACCGAAATTAACAAAATTGTGTGGAATGATTTTTGTATATATGTAAATGATCTGTACAAAGTTTTGAGTCGGTAACGATATTTATACAATATATATAGGGAAAAATGTCTTTTTCAGATGTGGTCCTTGTATGGGAGCTATGGCCAGTTGTGGGCCGACCACCATAAAATTTAGTACAACAATTTATTTGCCTATAAAGAGTATTTATGTAAAATTTTAGCCGTTTAACATTATTTATATCTGTTTTATATGTATTTAAGTGAATTTTGTAAGTGGACTTTATATGGGGTCTATGGTCAAATATGGACCGATCTAAAAAAAAATTCGGTTTGTGATTTCTTTTTGTATTAAACTTATTTTTGCTGAATTTTGTCTTGATATTCCAATTTTATAGGCATTTATTTATCATTAAGCCATATTTCGGGAATATATATATTTGTATGGGGGCTATGAGAAATCATGGACCGATTTTTACTATTTTCCGCACACTTTCTTCTTTTATAGTACAAACAACGTATACAAAATTTCATGGTATTATCTGCAATATATTTCAAAATATTGCAATAAAATGGACGAAAAATATCAAATTTTTATGGAGGTGGTCTCACATATTGGTTCATAACTCTGGTTAACCTAAACCGATTTTGCTGATTTTAAATAGCAAACTTCTCGAAAGCACTTCTGACAGAATTATTGAGGGTTTGGATCCCGAACATATCTTGGGACTTCAAAAAACTGATTTCAACATCCAGACAGACAGACAGACGGACATGGCTTAATCGACTTCGCTATCTATAAGGATCCAGAATATATATACTTTATAGGGTCGGAAAATTATATTGTGGAAATTTCACACGGAATGACAAACTTATATATACCCTTCTCACGATGGTGAAGGGTATAAAAATATTTAATTTATCACTTATGCAAATTCTTCATACGGCCGGCTAATGATAGCGCAGATATTTAACCGTCGACAAATCTTTTCGCATGGCATATACATTTGAAAACATAAGAAAATAGAGCGTGTTCTAATCGAAAAAATTACATATGTATTTCCACATGTATTTTACACAAGCAAAGTTTATGAGGTCACCAACTACATGTTTTCACTCCGTTATGTAAAATTTGACATATACAATGTAAAAAACACGTAGTGTATAGTCACCTTAAGCAATAATGAAAACAAGTTATTTCATATAAATACAGTGAACTCGCAGTAACATTTAAATTTGTTTATTTACACGAGTTTGAAGCATTTTGAAGAGCAATTTTGCAGGAACTTTCAATCGTATAAATCTAGCTTAAGTCTAAAACAAACGACCGAAGTGTAATTCGCGGTTATCGGATGTGAATGAATCAGGGGCGGATACGAAAACTTAGGTTATAAATATATTTTTACAATATTTAAGTACACTTTACCTATTTTCAATTGCTCGTCTTCGTTGTTCGTACGTTAAATATTCGAAATCTAAATATTTCCACTCGTTGACAATTTCAAATAATTTCGTATTAGTTTGCTTGTCTGAGCTTGAAAATACTAGTTGCGGATTAGAATTTCCATAAACGGCATGTGGATACGATGTGAGAAACACTTGTTGTTGAACACCATTATTATAATGAACATTATGAGATTTGTATGCCTGAATTTGAATTAAACAAAATCCACATACCAATACTGAACTATATAAGATATTCATTTACTTGAATTCCAATTTCAAATTTAAATATTAATATTTTTACACAGCCGCTATGAACTTTATCAACTGTTTAACAAACACACACTAACGTCTAACATCATATTTGGTAATTGCTTTATAGCCAAGGCTTTTTACAATCAAGCCAAGTATTGTGCAATGATCAATCAACTTTCCTTTCAGCTAAATATCGGTATGTATGAAAGTAAGTGTGTATAGTATTTGCGATACAAGGTGCTACAATTAATGCACAAATGAACAAGAAATCATGAATATTGTAATTATTGTATTAAAGAGAAACCAATTTCGTATGTACTACACATAGGTACGTACATCCATACATACATATGTATACAGCTTCAGTCTTGCTTAGGGTGTCCTAAACAAGTTTTTCGACGGCGCACATTGGCACTTTTGAGGAAAAAATAGGGGTTTTCAACTTTTAAATTTTAATATTTTAATGATTTGGTTTTGTAAAGAAGTATTTGGATAAGAAAAATTCAACAAGGTTATTTATGAAAAGTGCAATTTTTTAGTTAAAAAAACTAACAGAAGTCAACGGAAATTTATTCAATGAAATTAGATTAAAATTACTGCCCAAATAAAGAACTTTTTTGTGTGTATATTTTTAGCTATGGCTTTTGTTTTATTTTTTAGTGAAAATATAGCACTTACTTTTTTATAAAAAAAAGAATTATTGAAATTGGAAAAGTAAACTAATTATTATAATTTATCAAAAATTATACTAAAAAATATCAACTTTTCACTTTTTTATGGAAAAAAAACTTTATGTGCTTTGCCTTGCTAAGCCTTCTAACTATAAAAAAATCAAAGGTCCGAGTCTGTACTTTCAATTAAGAAAAAAAAACTACCGCCAATTACCGTCCCTTTTAGTAAGATCGATTTTAATTTCAAAAGTCACTTCCAATATTTCATACAAATGGTCAATAAGACAAAAAATTGGGTATAGTTTCAGGCTTTTGGGAATTAAAGCTTGAAACGATTTATAAGTGAAACATTATTTTTGTTTACGAATATGTAGGCGTAACTAAATTGAATGACATATCAGTCGAAATAAAAACATATAGTTTTCACGGCTTAAAATATATTAAATTTCATTTATATACTTATATAGTTCATATTAATATGAGTACTTTTTCGTTTTTATACAAAGAATTAAGCGAGGAGTTTATTAACAATGCTCTCAATGTTGATTCATTGACTGAATATATGAAATCGAGAAATTCAGGTGTAACTGATGAAGATGTTGCATATGTGAAAAGAAATATATCGCAGCGGTTTTTACCTTTATTTAATAAAAGGTGGTTTGCCGCATCTCAAAACATTGCTCGTTTTTTTGCAAGCAATTTACTTTGGCTTACAAGTAAGTTTTCGAGTAAGAAGTGTAATAAACTATCTTATTATCTTTTTGTTATTTTTAAGATGCATTTGAAGTAGCATTGCCATGCACCTCCTCATGTGAAAGTATAGCGAAGGGGAGAAAAACAAAAGCTTTTGACGAATGTAGTGATCGCGCGAAACGGTATAAAGCTGTAGCCTTGGTGTCACAGTACCCACAACAACAACTTTCACTGGCAAGTGAAATTATTGAAAAAGAAAAAACCCCGCAGCCCTATATTGATTCTTCAATTGTATTAGCATTATTAATGGATGCTGATTTAACAAAGATGCAATACAATACCATAAGAAACGTTTTGCAATCTGAAGGGTATAATATTCTTCCACCTTATAACAAGCTATCGACTGAAAAAGAAAAATGTTATCCAGAAAACATTAATGTAACGGAAACAAGCGCTTCAGTTAATCTTCAAAGTTTGCTGGACTACACAACAAACCGAATTTTTGAAACTTTTTCAACAGAAACATTGGAGTCGCTGTCGCCGTGCAACTACACTCTTACAAGTAAGTGGGGCTGCGATGGGTCATCTGGGCATGCAGAATACAAACAAAATTTACCCAAAGATGTGAATGATGGCAGTAGGTATTTACTCTCTATGGTCCCATTAATGCTGCAAACAGATAACAATATTGAGTATTGGCGTAATTCCAGACCTTCTTCAACTAAATATTGTCGACCAATTTCATTTGAATTTGCAAGGAAAACAAAAGAGAAAGTAATGGAAGTTAACGAAAATATGAAGTCAGATATTGCTGCATTGAATAGTACAAAAGTTGTTGTAATGGGCAAAGAAATTAATGTATTACACAAGCTCCTTTTTACAATGCTGGATGGTAAAACCGCTCAGATAGTGACACATACTACTGCAGCAGCAGTATGTTACATTTGTGGAGCGAAACCTACTGAAATGAACAGCTTAAGGGGACTATACACTACGTGTTTTTTTTACATTGTATATGTCAAATTTTACATATGGAATAAAAACATATAGTTGGTGACCTCATAAACTTTGCTTGTGTAAAATACATGTGGAAATACATATGTAATTTTTTCGATTAGAACACGCTCTATTTTCTTATGTTTTCAAATGTATATGCCATGCGAAAAGATTTGTCGACGGTTAAATATCTGCGCTATCATTAGCCGCTCGTATGAAGAATTTGCATAAGTGATAAATTAAATATTTTTTATCTCATTTTGTTAATTTAATAACAATGATATAAATTATTTAAAAATTTTTGATACAAGCTCCACATATTGTATATTAAAAGACGAAAAACCGCAAATCAATATTTTTGACGCCGGCATTTTAGTGACGCCACCAACAATTTTTGCAGCGGCTTTAACGCATTTTTTAAAGAAACGACATGGTAATTTATATGTAAATAATCATGGCGATGTCACGTGTAATTGTACATACAAGTTGGTGACCAAAAATTAAAACCCTTATGTAAAATAACCAATTTTGACAGACATAAAGAAAAACATGTGGGTTGTAAACTTAAAAATACATAAGCAAATACACGTAGTGTATAGCCACCTTTAGAGTTAGTTTCAATGAAAACAATTAAACCTGAGGCATGTGAATTGGGAATTTCATCCTTACATGCTAGAATAAAATTTATGGAATGCATTCTCCATATAGCATATAATTTACCATTTCAGAAATGGGCTGCAACCTTCCAAAACAAAGAAATTAAAAGACAAAATAAATTAAAAATACAGGCGGCCATTAAAGATAAAATGCGGTTGCGAGTTGATTTTGTTCAACAAGGTACAGGAACTTCTAACGACGGGAACACGTCAAGGCTTTTTTTTTCAAACCCACAAATTGTTGCGGATATTACTGGCGTCAGTGAAGAACTTATTGATCGATTCAGGATAATTCTACAAATAATTACATGTGGCGAAAAAATTGATAGTGACAAATTTAAATTATATGCGTCGGACACTGCGAAACTGTTCGTACTGTGCACAAAGTACAAATGCATGGTAAGGATATAATTGATGCTGCCGTATTACCAATAGGAATGCTTTCAGAGGAAGCCAGAAACAAAGTTTACAGGAAGTATCGATTGATGTTTTCGAGAAAGTGTGATCGAATTTCCACAAATACTGATGTATTCAACAGACTTCTTATAACTTCGGATCCTTACATAAGTAGCATAAGGCGTCATTCGAACAAAATTTCCTTCGAACTAGATCCCATTGTTAAAGATATGGTGCTTGAATAATATTATAAATAAAAACTAATACAATTTTTCGCCTGTTACATATTCAATTAAAACATTGTATATTATATTGGATTTTTATCAAGCTGAAAGGTATAAATAACCTCATTTGGCGTCTCAATATTGGCAACACCATTTTTTTTCATTAAAAAGCATTAAAAAGGGTTCATAACTGTATTTTATATCAATTTGTTTCAATGACTTAGGTTTTACACACTTTAACTTGGCATATACTTGACTAGAAAAGCGACATGCATTTGTGCGATATTTTCGGTGTATTTGAAGGCTAATATCTTTCGAGAAGGGTTGTTGGGGATATTCTCTTGTTTTGTATGGAGACAACAGATGTTTAACGTTTGAATAAAAATTAATATTTTTTAACATATATTAAATTTTCATATGATTCTAGACAGGGAAGAAAAACACCTAAAATCTACAACTTTCAGTGGGCGTAAAATCTAAAGTAGGCGTGACATCCCCAATATGTTTAATTTTTTTTTCATAAGGAGAACTCAATTAAGAAGTGTCCCGAATTTCAAGTCCCTAGGTCCAAAAATAAAAATTTTGACAAGTGCAGTTATATGGGAGGTGGGTGTCGCAGTAGGCGGTTTTCCAAGATTTTTTCAAAATTTCTTAATTTAGCCCAAAGAAGTGTTTTTGCAAAATTTCATTGCTGTACGACCACTCCTTCTATTTTTTCCAAGAAATGTATGGGATGGTGCCACTGTGCGGCGTGACAAGTTTGAAAAAAAAACATTCAAACCTAAAGTTTATTAGTCATTTATTTATTATAAAGTGCTTGACACCGACAAGTTTTCTAAAAATTATTTTTTATTTTTATTATTATTGAAGTTTTAATTTTTAAAAATAAAAAAATAAGTCATTCATTGACTTTTCAGGTCTTAATTTTTAAATAATTAAATAAACATAAACATAAAGAAGGGTTTAAAATAAAAAAGTCATTCATTGACTTTTCAGTTCTTGATTTTTCAATCATGTAAACACAAATATAAAAAGCATATTAAAAATAAAAAAATAAGTCATTCATTGACTTTTATCACGATTTTCGAATCACAAGTAACTAAAAATAATAAAGGAACATTTATTATTAAACTAAAAATATTTATCACTTAATTTCACTTTTTTCAAAAGTAAAATCCCTTCTTGGGTGTTTAAATATTTTTTGAATTCAGTGCAGCTCATTCTGAAATTTTGTTTTATTATGAGCTCTGCTTCCACTGTTTCTCTCTTCGGTTTCTCTCTTTTCTCCAAGAATTCCCCATCAAACTGAAAATTTTTTCGGAAGATACATTGGCATGTGGAATTGAGTAGATAAAACTTAATACTCTTAAAATATTTTTAGATCTGGCCCCACTGGAGAGAACAGTAAACTGAAAAAAAAATATTAAAAAAAAAAATTAACGAAAATATACCTGCAAGCAGGGTTGTCAGATTTTTTTGAGCTTCGTCGCCAAAACGGATGTAAAAAATCGCCAAAATTCGCCAAAATCCGATTTTGTTCAGTTTTTAATTTTTTTAAAAAAAACTAGTTCAATTTTTAAGTCAAAAATCGCCAAAAATTGAGAAAAAACCAAAAAAATCGCCAAAAATTATTTTTTTTAGTTTTTGTTACATTTTTTTTATTTAATTCATTAATTGTTACTTATTAAACAATAGTTTAGTAAAACATATACACATTTATATCCGTTTTTGTATTTTTTACTATTTAAAAAATTTTAAAACTTTGTTAAAAGAGAGTTTTAAATTACATAAAAATGGAGATCATATTTATAAAAAAAAGTGAAATTAAGTAGATAAGTCTAAGGCCCAATAAAGCAGTGCGTATTTAAGTGCCATTTATTTTTAAAGTGCATTTAAGTACAAAATTTTGTTTTTCACTGAAAACTTAAATGCTACTTAAATGGCCAACGATGTTCATTTAAGTGCAACTTAAGTTTTAAACATTGATCATATGGTTTTGACATTTGTTTTTGTTTTTTTTTTCTTTTCAATCATGCTGCTGTATTTTTTAACAGCGTCCAACAAGAAGTCAAAAGTTGGGACTTCTTTTATCCATATTTATGCCACCAAATTTAATACATAAAACACACAAAACAATGAAACACACAAAACAATACAACAAGTAAACACAAAAACCGAAACACAAAATTGTTGGCAAATTTTATTAAAAAAATCAGCTGTTTTCTGAAATATATCGATAATTTTGTTAACATTTCAAAGTGCTACCATATTTTTACCACAAAATCATAACAGCAATTAAGTATGACTGAAAAAATGAATCTGTATTTAAATGCAACTTAAGTTTTTATGAAAATTAACTAAAACTACACTTAAATACGCACTGTTTTATTGGGCCTAAGAGTTCGTAAACTTCATCCTCAGCGATTTCATTTATAGAGTCTTGACTTTCATACATAGTTGAGTTGAATTTTTTTATCATTTCATTAGTCGGTGTAAACGAATTGCAGCATAATTTGTTTACGTTCATAT